>JAROYE020000009.1:33437223-33884236 GCA_029619315.2 Dynastes maya | reverse complement strand
GATGAATGCCTCTGCGCCTAGATAATGGCCTATAGCGTGCTGATTGATATATGCATACACCGCGCATACATAACCGACCGTCGCATCCTCAAAAATGGACCTACGACTCTTGCCTAGTAATGATTAAGTAAGGACGCGCGAACCGGAGATCTTGGTTGATCATTCATCCTAGGAGTAAGTTTCTCAAACTAACGAACGAAATTATCCGCAAGTGAACACTTTATAAATCATTTTGTTAACGTTTGCCCTCTCTTCCTGGTAGTGTTAGTAATTGAGAGGCGGTAAGATTTTTGCGTCTATTGTAGGGTCACGAGCCATACGCTATGCAATTCTAGTCTCGTTAATAGCAATGTGTTGGGCATAGTTTGTTATTATTAAGGAAACAAAGCGTTTGTAAACATAAGTCACTCCGAAGCGTTGTAATAGATGGTTGATATGTTTGGTGTCAGCGATAAGTATGTTGGATAAGCCATAAGAACCAAAGTAATTTCATAAATTCCTTGTTAAATGTACTTTAGCTAGTAGAATATAATGTTTAAAATAATTCGTTATTCAATGCTAAGTTATTTTTCTTAATTGCCTTTGTAAAAGTAACAACAGTTATAAGGACGAAAGCAGAACACCTGACTTAGTGATTTTTTGTGTGGTGAGAGGTCCAAATTAAACTAATATTAAATTTTGATAATAGCAGTCGATGATCATAGTTTTTAGGAGGATATTCTTCTTCTACCCCTGGAAGAAAGTCTTCCTCTATACCCTTTCTACAGGATATACGAGGTAAGCGTCATAAATTCTCGGCCTGACAGGCAACGTGACTAGTGTATGAAAATGTCTTAGGTAACGAAAATTGAGTATCGCGTGGTCATAAATTTTACATTAAACAACGTTTATTCAGCGTTTATGGTGATTTATCTTCTTCATATTCCACTGTAAACAAGTGAGCAAGATGTTTCCATTGCATTGGCGCAAGATTCCCTTGAAGATGATGAGCGCCCAGGGTCGGCCAATTGATAACGCCTCAAAGCATTTCAATTATTAGCGAAATAGCATTAGCAGATCGCCGGTTTGAAAGTGAAGGAATTAGCAGTGACATTTCTGAAACAAGTATTCGCCGAATTCCCCATAACCATTTGGGTATGAATGAGATTAGTGCAAGATGGGTACTGCTTCTTCTTTCTGTTCTCCAACGTGAATGTCGGGTCGAATGTACGCGCTCGTTTATAAACATGTGTGGAGACAACCCAAAACCGATTTTGGAGTCGATTGTCACAGGAAATGGAACAATGGTTCTGTATTGTGATCCTCTATAGTGAGTTGTAAGCAGCTGTAATATAACATTTTGAGGGAAAAGCTTTAGATTATTTTTACATGGGTATAGGGTATATATTATTAATTGATCGCTGTAATAAATGTATTGAAAAGAGGAGATTATATTGAAAAACAAGAATTGTTATATTTTACCAGGCCGAGAATTTGTGGCGCCAACCTCGTATCAGTAACAACACATTCAGGAGATGTTTAGAAGATCGAAATCAAAAAAATATAATATATTTCAGTTTGATTCTTGGCCATTATGGACAACTGTATCAATTCGAAATGTTGAATGTGCAGAAATGCAATGCCTTGCATCTCGTATTAATTGCTAATAATTTCCTTAAGCTTGTTATTTGGGCTACATCCCTCATTTGCTGGATTTCAGTATTGCGGTATATCGATAGCAGATTTTCAGGGTAACTTGAGATGAGTTTTTGGCAAGAAAAAACCTCTCTCAAAGCTCAACATGAATCTGATAAGAAAGCCCCCTTTTTGCAAAAAATAATCTTGAATTAATGGCCACGTCTTTTTGTTTTTTTGCTCTATTTGTTATTTCTTATAAGACTATTGTTTTAATATGATCCTAAAATCACATTCAATTGATTTCGAAAATATAAACAATCTAAATTGGTACGAAATGACAATGGGTGTGATTTGAAGCAGTATAAGTACAAGTTTATTTTTTCCATTCTCTACCAGGTTGCGACTGTTATTTATGCAATTCAAAATACTATCACTTTGAACAACAATCCACGTATTTTATTTAAAATTAGTATAAGGTAGATGCTCTAGATGTTTTAAAGCAAAATTTAGCATTCATTTTATTATGTTTGGAAAAATGAACCATTGACCTTTTAGTTTAGAACTTATGCAGATGTTCTACAGAAAATGTATCAGAGGGTATATACTTTGTTTTACGTGTGGTGACTGGTCATCGGAGTATACAAGCCTTTACCGCTTGCCGATACTTCAGAAGCCTTTAGTGTGTAAATTGTGTGTGTAAAGTGTTCGATCGTTTTGTTACTATCAATCCCTCAGCGTAAGGAGTGGAGCGCAGTTATTTGTTTTCAACATGTGAATGGTGGGATTGTAATGGAACCATTAGGAAAGTAGGCGCAGGCCCTACTACCACTGGATCACCGAGCCGTAAATTTAACGATACTAATGCCAATACATCAAATACATAAAGGCGAAAATTGTCTTATATAAAATGTGTAAGACACTGTTAATGTTCACCAAAAGACGGTGGTGTCCATTCTCAGCCATCTAACTATGAATATTTCCTCGTTTTGCGTTCACTAACTCGACTTTGCTCGGTACCTACCATCTCATTTACTTACATTAATTGTATTGGTGAAGTGTATACATGTCAAGTATTTGAGATTTTTTAGGTGTGTAATAATTTTGTTGAGTTCTTATAGAATTATTATTTTGAATTATTGACCTATAACTCACTTGTGTATTCAGGAAGATATCTTTGAACAGCAGTTACTCGTACGGCTAGCGGTTCTCAAAAGCTGGGTCCACTTTGATAAATGGATAAAATTTATGAAACTATTTATTTCATTGAAGAAGTGGATTTTGGCATTCCCTTTTGACTACAATCATGACACTGTTTGGAGATATTCTATAGAAATATAAACGAAGAATTATGAAGGACATCAGGCATTGGGACAAAACATCTTTAAAATTATTAAAATCATGCAACCACATCCGTTTTCTAATACAATCCTTGAAAAAGAAGATAGTATCTTGAAAACGTCGCACAGTGGTCGAAAATGCAAATTTGGGGGGACATTTATCAGAAAAACTTAATTCCGGAAAACGTTAAGTAGTAATAAAATATAGATACTAAAATGTAAAATAATTTTTGAAGGTATGGACAGAGTAAGAATCTCCAAATTCTGTGCAGGTGTACAAATTCGTTCAGTGACGCTTTGCCGTCGCTGTCGATCGTTGTGTTTTTAAGTGAAAATAAATGTTTAAAGTGTTTCTTGGAGTCGTTATTTTTATTTCGCCATGTCGGCTGGTCCCTTAGGTTAGTAATACATTATTTCTTTTGTAGAAAATTACATTTTTAGTATTAATAAATGCGATTTTTGGATACAAAGAAAAAAGCCGTTACTTTTTCTACTCTTCGTACTTTTCTAGAGTAGAACAAAAAAAGTTCCCTTTGTTTCGATGAAAAACTTATGTAATAACGTAGTAATATCGTTTATTATTCTATATAAAGAAGCTCTATAGTCGTGGTTGATCGGAAGTTACTTAATTTGAATTTGTTTGTTTCCAGGTCTTCGTCATAATGTAACGAGATTGCAACTGTTCGAACTACTTTCGAAGGATACTTTTGCGGTAAGAAAAAAGATGGTTGAATACATCAAATCCAAAATGCCAGGCGTATAAGAGGCAGAAGTAAACAAAATTTCGTTTTTTTTTCCAACAAAATTGTGATTCGTTGGAAAGCCAGTGGAAAAAATAAAAAAAGTTTTTTTAAACGTAGCTTAGTTAAAACAACCGTTATACCAACCTACTGATCGATTACATCAGAATGACATTACTGCTACACATAAGAGCGAATCACGAGCAGTCAAAGAGTTTCATACATTGAGTAACAGGAAAAGGAGGCGAACGAAAGCTTTGGTGTTGAGTCATAATTTTGAAGAACTCCCTTTTGCTTCACAATTGAGTTACACGAAAATAGGCAAGAAAAACCTTGCCTAGGTTTTCAATAAAGCTGCAAGTTCTAGTCCTTGGTCACTGAGAGTATTAAAAAGAGCGCTAGGGTCTAAAAGTGCAGAGAAAAAACATTCAGCAAAAGAAGCTCTGGCTCTGATCGTAGATACGAAATTAATGAGAACTCAGTATTTAAAATTAAGGAAAGCTGCAAAAACTAAAGACTGCAACTTGTATCCTACTTATGATGAGGTATTAAGAGCAAAAAAAGAGTGTTACCCGGACGAAATACAGATAACAGAAACTAAGGGAGAGAATAAGTTACAAAGTCTGCTGGATCATACTGTTCGTCGTCTAGCTATAGGCCAGGCCGATGTGCTATCACGAGTTGTTACTGAAGGTGTAACAACTCTACACATGACTTATAAATGGGGATTTGATGGGAGCTCGAAACATTCAATATATAAACAAAAATTTCTGGAAAGTTGTGATTCAGTAGATTCAGATTTATTCCTGACCTCTGTTATGCCACTAAAAATGTCAAAGGAGCACAACAATTCAGAAGAGATTGTATGGATGAAGCCACGATCGTCATCTACTCGATTTTGCATACCGACTAGATTTCAGTTTATCAAAGAAACCCAGGATATAATAAAACAAGAAAGTGAATATATTGAACAACAAATAGCGGCACTCTTATCTACACGCATTATCGTTGAGGGTGAAACTATTACGGTCCAGCATACTCTATTGAAAACCATGTTAGATGGAAAAGTAGCCAACTCTTGCAGAAAATCCATCTACTCAAAACTGTTACACTTGTAGTAGTAAGTAAGCCTAACGACATGACTAATCTGTCAGCAGTTTTGAAAAACCCCTTTATATATTACCACATTTGGATATGGCTTATCTACGTTACATGCACAGATTCGATTTTTTCAATGTATACTGCATATACCTATCGCTTGGATATAAAAAGTGGCAAGTTAGAGGAAATAAAGTAAATCGGCATACGAAGAAAAGAAACAGGAAATAATATCTAAATTTTGGCAAGAAGCTAGACTGTTGGTAGACGTGGTTAACTAAGGTAGTGAGAATACTAATGATGGAAACACTGCCAGACGATTCCTTAAAGATCCTGAAAAAGCCGCTGAAATAACAAAAGTTGATGAGACTCTAATTAGGTGATTTTCAAATATTTTTTCATATCTTTTGGTTACCAATTAAATACTGAAAAATTTCGAGAATGTGCCATGGACGCTGCTAAATGCTTTATAAATTTATAAGGCTGGTATAAAATGCCAGCTAGCGTCCATAAAATTGTTTAGCTTAAATTTGTATTTTAATTCCAAGCGATCCTTTATAATCCAACAATAACTACCATAAATGATTTTTCACCTCTAATATTACTTTGAAAATCAATCAACAATAGTTATCAGTGCTGACAATATTAATTTGATAAAAGTTTCATGCTTACTTCAAAATGGCCCCCTAAATTCGGATTTTCAACCACTATGCGTCGGTTTATATATGTATATGAGGGTAGAATAAATAGCTTTAGCTGAAGAATCTCGCCATTTTTATTTCAACATTTAACTTCAGAGCATCCACTTCATCAATTACTGGTTTTTGGCATTCTTTTTTGACCACAACCATGACATTATTTGGAGATATTCTACAGAAATATAGACGAAAAATTACGAAGAACATCAGGCAGTGACACAAAACACCTTCAAAATTATTCAAATCACGCAAACACATCCGTGTTCTACTACAATCCTTGAAAAAGGCGTTCTTTTTTTATTACAATCGAGCCACAATTTGGAGATTTTTGGAGAAATATGGATGAAGAATTATGAAGAACATTAGGTAGTGGGATAAAACATCTTTAAAATTATTCAAATCGTGCAATTACATCCGTTTCCTACCACAGTCCTTGAAAAATAAGATAGTATCTTCGAAACGGTTTATACCCGAGGATAGAATAAATAGCTTTAGCTCAAGAATCTCGCCATTTCTACTTCAACATTTAACTTCAGAGCATCAACTTCATCAATTGTTGGTTTTCGGCATTCCTTTTCGACTACAATCGTGACACTGTGCTTGATTTTTCCATTATATTGTTTGTTTCTCTTGTAATTTCCAGTATTCCGTTGTTAGTCGTTTATTAAATGTTCAAGTAAAGTGTATGGAATGAAGTGGATTGGAATTGTGTTATAGGTCTCGATATTTTTACACAACGGTACAAGACTGCTTATTCATAATTATACCGGTTCAGGATTTAAGACTCCAAAATCTAGATACATATGTTCTGCATGTTTGTTTCGTTTATCTCGGTAAATTAATTTAAGTTTACTTTCTTTCATCTCGTATTCACTCCAGTATCATTTAATTTATTACCAATTAATTCAATTAAACTTGAAATGTACTACCATGTGTCCGCTACATGAATTAATACTGTTACGATAAATCATGCAATTCTTAGCTTTGATCGTGCTATTAAACGTACCATATAATATAATTCATGTAACACCAACACTGCATTATTCTTACCGCAACCTTGCCGATATTGTAATATGTTACTCCCCCGAGACTTATGAATTTCTAACGGATGTGATTCGATTTTTAATGTGAATTCATAGTTTAATTTAGAAGAAGAATGATTTAAATAAGTAGTGATCGAATTACATTAAAACAAAATTTGACTTGTGAAGTGGGAATTAGATTTGCGCAAGTTCTAAAGACTTTGTTTTCATGAAATGAGACGTTGGCAGTGTTATTATATTATTATATTTCAATCTAAAAAACTTTAATACTCACAGTTTGTATGGCGATTAAGTTGTTATACCTCAATAATACGTATAATGATTTCCTTTTTATGAATTAAATTACTACATTTCTGTTTGACGTCGGTTTCTACTTGTGTGCTTTTTTCTTGTAAGGTTACATTTCAGTAGAAATAAAGAACATTATTATTGTTTCTTGTGTTTGAAACTTGAATTCGAAATGTGAAATTGTTGTTACTATGTATATTGACTTAATTCTCAAGTATGAAAAGCACTTGTAGCAAATATTGGCAGACCGGTAGTACTATGGATTTTTTAAAGCTGAATCTATTTGATACGCAGACGGAGCAAAAACAGAGACTGGAGTCGGCGCCGGAATTTACGGAATTAGACCAAGAATAGCTAAGTCCAAGCCGAAATAGCGGCGGTGCTGGGGTGTACTGAAGAATTAGGTAAGCAAGAAGCTAATTATCGATTTATTGCTAGCTATCTATTCAGACAGTCAAGCAGTACTAAAAACATTGGACTCCACACAAGGGACGTCCAAATTGATGTGGGACTGCACGAGTGCGCTTAATAAGTTAGGTAGCCGAAACTAAGGTGACCCTTGCATGGATACCAGGATACGAGGGCCTTCGAGGGAACATTAAGGCTGCGTTTCAAGCCACCAATTTCCATAACAAGAACTAAAACGTATTTTTGTTAAGAAAATACTTATCAGACGGCGCTATATGTTGCTCTAGTCATATTAAAAGAAGAGTAATATTCAAGGTTCGGCAAACCGCACGGGATGACTCACACGCAGCTTACGAATATTTATAGATTTGTTCGCTCGGGATGCACATTTTACTGGGTGTAGTGTGAAATGACGTCACTGGAATGGTCAGTGCAGGTATATATAAAGTTGATCGCTTTGCAAAATGCTGTCACTACCCACAAAAATCATACGATTTAGACAAGACTAATAACCGTCTGACCATCATATAACTTCCATCAGCAAAGAAAACATTTAGCGAGCCATTTTCCGACAGTATTCGGGAGCCGTCTTTGAAAGTGAGCTCGGCGGTAAAGATTCTATCTCTCTGTTTGTCTGTTTGATGTCTCTCTGTCCGTGATCGGGAATCTCGGACATCTATTTATACGGAAAGCGGCTATGGCGTTTAAAGTTCTTATATACAGACGTCGTTCGATAAAACATATTCTGGAAACGATCAAACATGTTACATATAAATAAAATGTTAAAATATTGCACAACAATATTTCGAGTGGGAGAAATATACAAGAAAACATACAAAAGTATTTAAAGGCAAAATAACATTTGAAATTTATAATTATAATTTCAGTAAAGTCTTTAAAAATTGTCCTTTAAATTTTAGGGTCTAACAGCGGTTCGTCACACCGCGTACTGTGCAACTGCACGGTGCAGAAATACGGCCCCGTAATTCGACACTCAGAAAGAACTTCGAGCTGGCAAGGGTGTTGAAACACATTTTCTTGATTGTCAAATCAACTTGGGACACGACATCGCAGGATGATAATAAATTGTTGCAGTTTATCCGCTGCGAGTGGACCGAGTCGAGACCAAGCAAAAGCCAACGGAAGCCGGTGAGATCCTAGGTTTGAGGCAACGCGGAGAGACTTCAAAACAGTTGTACCCATCTGGAAACGAAGAAGGGGTTCAATGGTTAGAAGGTTGCCCGATTCTGTGATTTAGAATACACGTTGTTAATTGTTTATTAAACGTAATCTATTGCATAATCTCTATTAAAGAACCACACTTTACGTTCCGTGGGTTACTAAATTCTCAATGTGACTTAAAATTGACTTGAAATTATGTAACCCGACTACAGGTTTCTGTTAATTATTACATGTAGTCACAAATAATACTTCAAAGTTATGGTGAAGCTTTTATTGTATTGCTTCATATAAATGTATAATTTTTCCAACAATCTTTGTGTCGAGACGTGCAGGAGAAGATTGTGGCAATTTCTAAGATAAAACTAAATAATAGAAAATGAGTGAGTTAAATAAATCATCACCTATCTGTACAGACGATTTTATTATCGAAGCTCACCTAAATGCATGAACCAAATGTTTTCTGCCTTAGGATTAGACCCATATAGTATTGGTACTCACCAATAGATGTCGCAACGAAATTTATTTTCTAATAAATCATCTGGATTATATCGTCGTCATTTTTATCGGGTTCATATTTCTTTCGGTATAAAGTCTTTCGTAGTTTATCCTTTTACTCAAAATTTGTCGAACGTTTGGAGGAATGGTATCTCGTGGCTGACCAATACTACCTGTAAATTGGGAAGTTGTTGGAGATATGAAAACATAAGAACAGTTATTGTTATTGCCTTCTACTTGTTCTTTCAACCATCATAATTATAACAACACTGCAACATATTATGCAATACAATCTTTAGGACAATACTGTTGCATTTTTGCAACCTGTGTAACTAAAATTTATACACTGTTGTAGCAACCCTTGTAATAGATCATTGACTAAATTTTTACTACAATAATGTATTTAATAGAGATACAATTGTAGTAAATTGTTCTATAGTTGTTTGATTCATTAGAACATTTTTTCCGTGTTTACGCTTGTTAAGTGGTAAGCGTCCAAGCTGTATTCCTAAAACCATGTAGATGATTCACTCCTTCAATCATAAGTTAAGCTTAAGAAGGCGATACGTGAAGCAACATCCCGATCAATTTTTCTTCCAAGTAGCAATTAATCACTTTTAGTTAATTCATTCAACTAGGGAAGGTACGTTAGCAGTTCTAAAAGAAAATTGCTTAACGCGATCAAATGAGTTCATAATTTATTAGCAATACGCGAGCATAAGAGCACCGCCGGCAGTAAATTGACTTCGTTTAATTAAATATCGACAAATAATGAAGATACTCACCACCACACGGCTTAGTACATATCGAGCACGCTATAAAGAAACAATTAATTGTATTGTTTTTTTGCATTCCGTATCTATTTGTAAGTATTTTAGGTATTGCTGTACGGGTTTTGCTGTTAATGATATAAATATGTAGAAAGTAATTACGATATATCGGATATTAATTGCCTCCTTTATTATCTTAAATTTTTTAAAACTTGACCTATCTAAGTAATATGCACTCGTTTAGCTATATGTTATAATAAAAAGTCACAACACATTTCAGCAAAGTAAAAACAAACAACTGTCAAGAATGTTATTCGCTTTTGCAATTAATTTGGCTGATATTTTTTCAGAGGTCAATTTCTGGCGAAGAACAAATTATTTTTTTGTTGTCAAAACTAATATTTCGTCTATGCAAAACTAAGAAGACTTTTAAATATCATATGGACGTACAAATTATTACCCTACTTTTTCAAAATTCTTCTTCTAATTGCTCACTTGCCTAAGAAAACTATTTTTTTTCTGGAAAAGTATGAATTTTTAAAAACTACTTTTGGGTTAAGTTCTAGTTTTAAATTATTATAATTTCACTGAACTAAAACTGTTTTTTTTAAGTATATGGTAGTTTACTGCCTGTAATATGTCATACGAGTTCGCGATCGAACGTCTAACTACCTACTAACGACGTGACATTAGCGAGTATTGGACATATAGGTCAAATGGACATTTCTTACCGGACTTCACGACTCATTACAAAGTGATATTTAATTTGCGAAATTATTGTAATGACAAAATAAGATTTATTTTCTCCGTATTTATAGAAAGAAGTTAAATTAAGGATGAGAATTAATGGAAGAAAGAATATGGAGTGAAGTTTTGTTATCGTTTACCTGCAATTATCATTGGCTGGAGCCAGAGGCTATATGAGCCGCTACGGAATCGAAAACGGCTACAGTTGTTACCGAAGCGCAAATGACTGAACGTCATTCCTCATGGCGCCAATGATATCGACTTTACAGGTAGTATCTTCAACATAGCAGTACATAATGCTTTAAGAAGAGAATCTCGACTTAATTGGTCTCTTTTCTATCTTTCTACTGCTTGCCTTGGCTTTTCAATTTTGTATTTATCCTCTCTTGAGATATGCTGTAATTGGTCTTCTTTTCTTTAATCTCCTCCTTTTGTGTTGCTGTTTGGCAAAGTGTATGCTACCCACTTCACTATTCTATCTTGTATTCCTTCAAGCCGAAATCTCCTAGTCTTTATTACTTCCAATACATTTTGCTCTTCATATAGGCTATGTATCTTCTTATTGACTCTTTGCGCATATCCTTCTTCTGTTGTACTTTCTTACGTTTTTGTAACGCGTTCCCTTCTAACACTAATAATCTTGTGTAGGATTTGATACACAGTCGTCCCTGCTTTCATTCTACATAACTGCCCCATAGTACCTGATTCTTAAAGCCAATCTTTATTGACCATTAATCATGCAAATGATTAATTTTTTCACGGTAAACAAATACTTATAAGCTGATAAAACCATGCGAGAATATCTTTCTAAAAATATAGATATATTTAAAAGTCTTAAACCGTTAGGTAATTGTCTGGAATCTTCTTCTCATGTTTAAACAAAATGTGTTATTTTGTCCGAACTTGTGCTAATATAAACATATTGAAAATACTATTTTCCTAATCTTATACTAGCGTACAACGGCCAGGCAATAGTTCTAGCCCGAAATCGGTGATGCTTGTCCTGCCTATCAGGGAGTACCTGGTTTATATTTAAAGCGTGACAAACGGTTGCACCTGCAGAGGCGCCGTGAAAGGAGCTGTGTTTACTATGTACATACAAGGAATCGAGTGGACGTTCGGTTATTATCGGTTGATCGGTGTGCGTGAACTATTTATAATGTTCGAGAAACTAGTGGAACCGTCCGGGGCGTACCGCGCAAAAGTAGACACAGTATTAATAAAAAAATAATAGATTGTTACCTTTTATTGACGTATCGATGGCCATTGCGGTAATGTGCGACTGCCAAATACTCCTGTACCTCTTCTAGATCGAACCTTTTCCAAATCCGGATTTTTATTTAAAGCTGCTCGAAATTTTTGCGCGACATCTAGTGCTATAGGACCCGTCAAGCTTTCTAGAGCGGTTACTAAATTGTTGATGTTATTTAACGAGTATTGTATAGATAAGTGAGTATTTTCTAACTGCGAAATAGTTTGTGTCACTACAGAATAGTTTATGGAAATGTCATCTATTTCTTTTTGAACGTCCGAATCGGAAAAAAGTTGCTGACTCTCGCGAACCGCTTGAGAATTAGAAGAATTAAGTTTGAAAATAACATCTTTCACTTGGGAATAATATTTGCGAAAGTAAGATATTGCCTCTATCCATGTTCCCCATCGCGTCAATACAGGCTGAGGTGGTAGCGGAATTTGTGGATACAATTGCTTGAATACGCGGATATGTTTGGGAGATTTCACAAACACTCTTTTGGTAGATGGTATTAAATCATTCATCATAGGATACTTGCTTCGAATTGTTTCTGCTACGAGATGACATGCATGTATGAGGCATGTTATGTGAAGAAGAGTCGGAAAGCATACTTTCAACATCCTACCTGCTTTCAGCATTGTTGCGGCTCCGTCAGAAACTAACATGGTGATTTGTACCGCAATTGTGTTTTTGTTGGTAGCTTCCATGATGGAACATATTTATCCCAAAAAAGATGAAAGCTTTCATTATCTACTAGGTGTTGTGGGATGTTGCACGTGCTCAACATGAAAATAAAGTCATACAAAAATTGCCAGTACGGAATATTGTTTCTTAAATTCAATACATGACGTTTACTTTTAATATGATTTCTACATTCAAATGTCGTGCGGCCTAGCAACCCTATACCGCAAAATTTGCAACGAATGTGCGAACCTGTAAATTCCAAACCAGGGAAACGCCAAATATATTTCTTCACATGCGATGCAAGAGGTACACCAGGCTTACGTTCCATGTTTTCGAAAACACACAATGAGAATCTGATAAATAACCGAACGACCGAACTTCCTTAATGTCTACCGCATTACTGAACTCTGGCATCCACATACGTACATACACCCCCCCCGTACAGGCGCCTCTGCGGGTGCAACCGTTTGTCACGCTTTATTTATACTGTGAGCAACTGCATCAAAAGATGAAAGTACTTAAGGCAATTTCTAGTTTTATTAAATTAGCTTTAGATTTTACAACAAAATATGTCGTTGATAAATGCTCTAAGTACACTAATTGCCTCAATTTTGCGAAAATTCTTCTCTAGTACGATATCTAAGGATTAGTCTATCTAATTATCAAAACAGATGCTCTGGAGTTTAGAATAACAAATTGTATAACGAAATGAAAAGAACATGAGTAATGTATATCTTAAATAAAAAATAACAAAATACTATTTGAGAACACATTTATTTAATTGTCAGTTCTGGTACGTTACCTAGATTTATCACAATTTACTTGAAATAATTATTTATTATTATTTTAACAGATATGAATTAAAATAAACGATCCACTGGAAAATATTGCTATTAAGCTATATTTATCGCGAAAATTAATGATCTTAAACTGTAATTACGTTTCTCATGAAGTAAAGCGTCTGAAGCAAATAAGGCCCACTTAATTTGAAAATGCAGTAAATAGTGTATTTCGTGATATAGAATAACAAAATCAAGTTTATTTATTTTCGCAACTAAAAATAGAAGAATTATTACAAAAGTGACATGCTATAATAAGGCCTCAAAATAGAATTACACTTTTAAAATTAACAAAATTAGCTTTTTTGATCACCTGCAGTAAACATTAAAATAAGTCTTTTTAACCCCCAGGGGGTAATAAGGCCACACAAGTTAAATTACAAATTTCCTAACCTAGAACAAAAAGGACGTAGTAAACCAAAACAGAATTGGTGAACAAAATATTCTCGGCACACTGCGCATTACACCAATTATTAATTAACTCGGAAGGGCCGTTTCGAAGACACTTGGGTCATCATCCTTAGCCGCGTACCGATTGAGTACCGCGTACCGATTGGTACGCGGCTGACGATGATGACCCAAGTGTCTTCGAAACCGCCTTAACCGAATTAATTAATAATTTGTGTGATGCGGAGTGTGTCGATAATATTTTTTTTGCCCCACAGTCCTTGCTATCATTACATTATTCAAAACAGACTTCTTTCTGGTTAACAAAAGTAGTATCATAATCATAAGCCTCTCTCGGAATTATAGATTCATTGAGAAAACATACCAATAAAACACTTCTCTATCTTAGTTTATCAGTTTCGTGCATTCTTCGTGGTACCATTTATTGCATTACTCACACTGTCGCATGTCCGATAAACATTCTTCTTTGCACACACATATGTAGCAATGCCAAGCAGCTTCTGCTGATATTTACTTTTATCAATTTGAGATCTATTATTATATATTTAGCTTTCTTATTTGATTTCTATTAACTTTTTCGTGTTGTCTCCTTTGGTTTCTTATTTTATTTTGTTGTTCCTATTCCTTAAAAAAGGTCTATGGCTTTTGTAGATTATTGCTTTTCTTCTTAGTTTATTCTTTATTACAACATGGTTAGGACTCTGCAATAGCACTCAAAAAGGAGAGCTGTATGCCTTGGTTTTAAGATTAGCCAGTGGTACCTTATCATCTGGATCAGAGACATCACCGTCTTCTTTTTCCTCTTAGGAAGAATACCTATTCCCCTTGCGGAAGAAGATTGTCTCAACAGTAACTTTATCAGTAAAGTTATCAGTTGTTCAGCATCTGTTTCTGATTCTGAGCTATAAATTACTGGACGATTACTCGTAACTGCGAAAGAATTGGAAGGTTTTGGTGACTGTGTCGGAGTGACGTCGTTTCTACTCTACGTATTTACAATTTTCTATATAACGCATGTATGCGTAAAGTAAGAAGATGCGCCGAAACATTTTATTCATATGTGTACTCAAACTTTTAAGATCATATTCTCGCTTTGTTTTAATTCTTATTGCCACTCCACGTATTTTGTTGTTTTGCTACCGTCCTTTGTTCGATGAATATCGTCTCAATTACATTATGTTTGTGGATTTGCATAACACCCGTTCTTCGTATAATTTTAATTTTAAATTCAAATATCGTGTAAGTCAATTTACCTGTACGATATTTACTGTTGACCGTGCTGATATTTACTTGGCGTACACATAAAATGTGTATTGCTACAGAGTAAGCACCTCTTAAGAAATGCGGGAGATTTTTATTCTTTGAAATAGTCTTTTAGAGAGAATCATGAATGATATCGATTACAATTAGTTGGACGTTAATTTAAATGTTAGAATTCCATTAATTTTGTGATACGTCAGATTTCTCTTGTCGCTTTTTTCATATACTTGTAATTGAAGTGTGAGGACCTTTTAAGTAAAACCAGTTTATGTTTAACGAAATTTCTTTGTGATAATCTGACATTATGTTAGGTGGTCTTTATACGAGCACCTCATACATATGCAAGAGCATTAAATAACCACCTAGAATCTAATAATAGCTCAGCTATGGTGATTGCAGGTTTAATGTAATGAAGGAGCCATAAATACAAATATGAACAAAACCACTTCGCGCTGTGTATTATTAGTTTATTATTGCATGTGGCGCCCCCACAGACCGCAAAAACGTTCCAGGTGTCTTTAGATAACCGAAACTGTCCAACAAATAACAGACACACATATGTGTAACTGCAGACATCATAGGCGGTTTATAAGGCCAAATATATAAAAAAAAAGTAAATGGTGTATGGTATGATTTTGATAGCTCCACCATAATGCCATATTTATTGCTTTAGATTGATTTACAATTATGTGGGATTTAATGGAAATGCCCAAATCTTTTAAATATATTTAATTACATCAATTGTCATCATTTCCTTCAATTAATAAGACGAAATTAATTGCAAGTGGCAGTTTTCTAATTAGTTTACAATTAGTCTTTTGAAAGTATGACGTATTATTTACTACAGATACAGATGGTTGTATTACGGAAGCATGTTTGGTATTAAATATGCTAAAGAATAAATTTTAATTACGTATTAATGTAATTTCCTAGCACTTTGGGCAGAGTATTAAATTGCCTGCTTTAAGATAATTCAATTCATCAATCGTCGGGATGATAAAAAGTAATTGTTGAAAGAACTGTACTTTTTATTGTAAAAAAAACAAAATTTTCTAGTGTCCAGTGAGACTGCTTAAATCATGTCAGTAGACATATTTTAAAAGCTCTAAGATCATGTTATACTATTTCTTTAAACATATTTTCAAACTGACTGTGTGATATTCCTAGCGAAGCTATACAACAACAAAAATGTCTAACAAATGTCAGGTGTGATATTTAAAATATGTTAACTTTTGTCAAGTAGAAGAAAATAGTGTCAGCAGTCAAGGAAAAGAAAAAAAGCGTGGGATATAACACAAACTGGGTACTCCAAGCATATTTCTTTGCTGCACGTACATTTTCAGAATGCGTTCAATTAAATTGGTTGAAGAATACATTGTAAATATATATATATATATATATATATATATATATATATATATATATATATATATATATATATTTTTTTTTTTTTTCTTTTTACACTTTTATGATCCTATTGTACGTGGTAGATTAGCCCACATTTCTCTTTAATTAATTTTTTAGAGTCTCTGGTTCGTCTTTGCCCTCTCTACTATTTTCTTCCACTTTTCTCTGTCTTGTATTTTTCTTCTCCAACTTTCTATCTCCATTTTTCCTGTATCATCCTCCATTGTTCCTTCCATCTTATTTTTTATCTTCCTCGTACTCTCGTTGTCTGTGGTATCCACTCCGTTATCATTCTTACTGGGTTTTTCTTTTCTCTCCTTCTTATGTGCCCATATCATCTTTTCTTTGCGTTTTAATTGTTTTAACTATATTTTCACCCTCCATCCATTCTTCTATTCCATGGTGCATCCAGGACCTTGTTTCATTTCCATCTATTGCCTTTACTCCCACTATATTTCTACTATCTTTCTTTCAAAAACTTTTAATTACTGTTCTTTTTGTGTTAAGCTAGCTGTTTCTGTGGCATATGTCACGATTGTTGTTATCGTTGTCTTGTAGATCCTCATCTTTGTACTTCTGCTTACCTTCTTATCTCTTAATATATCTTTATTTCTGTAAAATGCCCTGTTTCCTGCTTGTAATTTTTGATTCACATCTAATCTATCGTTTTGTTTCTGTTAACCAGTACTCCCAGATATTTAACGATAGTAGTCTATATGTCGGCGGCGAACCCTAAAACCTCCCATTATCTGTATTGCCTATTTGGTACGGGAACCGCCGACAAATAGGGCAATCGTTGAATTGTTTCAATGTTCTTCTGTAATAGCTTAATTAGCTATGCACGAAACTTTAGGCAAACGCCAGAACTGGCCAAGCAAAGCGCAAACCCGCTGATTGAGTCATATCTCGTAATTACTCAAACTTTTGAAAATACGACTCAAATTAATTTTAACACGTTAACTGTCAAAGCAGCTGGTCGCCAATCATGGTTTTAGAGGCCAGATTTAAATATATGTGCTAAGGAATAATTACTTACGAGGATGTATCAAATATAAACCGGACTGATTTTCTTAAAAATTCCGGACGGCTTCTAGACCTGGGAGGGGTTGATGCGTAGGTAGCCTGTACCGTTAGGGAGAGGGGAGAAGCGACCGCAACTTTCTGTAGTCCCTTTAGTATCAAGAGAAACCATGAGAGAGAAAGAAGTGCACGTCTCCGTGGAGCAGAGGATTATCATCAAGTTTTTGGCCAAGTAGGGGGTGAACCCAACCGAATTTTTGCGGCGATTACAGATACAGTTCGGGGACAACACCCTGTCAAGAACCCGTGTGTTTGCATGGCACAAAAAATTTCTGGAGGGCGTGAAAAGGTCGAGAACGAAAGCCATGATCGCCGCCCAAGGACAAGTGTGACCGAGGCCAGTTTTTTTTGATCGGCAAGGTGCTTTTCAGGTAGATTTTCTCCACGATCGACGCAAAATTAATGCGCAATATTATTGTGAAGTACTGGATGCCGCGAAATTATCATTTCGAAGGAAAAGGAAGAAGCAATCGGCCAGAAGTGTCATTCTTCTGCATGACAATGCCAGGCCTCATGTGGCTAACGTCACGATGAAAAAAGCGGATGCATTAGGATGGGAAACGCTGGAATATCCACCCTATACTCCAGACTTCTGTTTACGTCTTTAAGTCTAGCTTTAGGATGCTTCTTAAAGTATTCATCGCATTCGTTTGAAAGCATTCGTAATTAAAACTATTGTTCTATAAGCTTCTCACACAAAATTCGATACATTGAATACAGCGGATAGCTAATAACGTAACTATACGCACTTTATGGCGAAGAAACGAGTATAACATGCAAACATTCCTTGGATTGATAAACATCTGGCGGTATTTGCCGTATTAATTGCAAAAATTTATATAATAGATACATCGATGAACTGGTCTAGTGGGACAATTTCAGTGTTAGTTATATTGTAAGCACGCAAGGTATCGGCATTAGTTTTTGATTTTGTACCACAAATTTTTACTTACTCCCCTACATTCAGATTAATTCATTCTCTTCTTTGCGATTTGCATATTGAGTACACTATGATTTATCAGCGATAATGGTTTTCTTTAGGAAATCTGCATGATTGCGTGTTATGTGTTCATTCTAAATAGCCTGCAGTGTTTTAGATAATGTGCAAAAATTGGCAAAATACTTTTTTTTACTACGAATACCTTTCAAGACTATGTTGAATAATTTAAATGACAACATAAGGAACAATAAGGTTCATAAGGTTTTTGGAGTACAAAGAATACTTATGCAACGATCAACACAGTTACAGAAAAAGAATATTTCGAAGCAACACTGGAACATTGAAACACTGAGCTAGTATTACTGTTGAACGTGGGTTCTGTTTTAGTGAAGTGTTTTGGTAAGGGCGATAATGAATTATTTCAGTACGTCAGCTGCTACGAAATGTATATCACATAACTGAGAAATTCAAATACGTAGAAATGAGTTTGTTGGATCTCATCAAGACGTTCGATCTAACTAACCATAGCAAACCTCTTGACACATTAAGTTACTATGGAACATGAGATAATACATTCACTTTAGTATGGAACGCAAATGACTTAGCTAATAACACACTTAATGGCCATAATGTCTCTTATCGGAAAGTTATGTTCAACATTGACAATCCGGAAGAGCTGCACGTCAGATCTATAAATTTCGTAGAAGAAATGCAAAAGTGTGATCCTTCTGGACGCCTTCGACAATCACAGCACTTGTGGATACTTTTGGCCAATTGTTATTTTATAATCTGAGTAAGATATTTGACACTATCAGTCGTGAAGAACTAACTCACCATAGAGTTCGCGGCTTTCCGCCTTGGATTGAGATCCAATACGCAAATACTTTCCTTTGATTTACAATAAGGTTTCGTGCTGAGTGCACTTTTCTTTATATTGTACGCTAACGATTCGTCTGCAAACATAGCACCCGCCAAAATCTAAATTTAAAATTCTCAAGATGCCGCAGTGATGTTTGAAAGAAAACGGATACATTTATTACAAAACCTATAAACTGCTTATAATTGCTTTCTTTCCTTTCTATAGAATATTCTTATTCTCAATGATGACAGGAATTCTGTATTAACGAGTTTAGCAATAGGTATAGATATAAGTAGTTGGGCTTTTCGCTAATAGATGTCGTCAATGATATTCATTTATTTGTAGGAAATTTATATTGAGGAACGTTAAGAAGTTTGGTATGACCAAATAAACAGTTTCCACGTGAACGATATTAATTTTGTTGTTAACGGACATAGTGAAAAGTGATTTACGGTAGTGTTGAGAACAGTGTTCATCAACGTTCTAGCTGCGTTCAGAGTCCTTGGAATGAAACAGGTAGGTTTCTGAACTGCCATTTATTTACAATATTTACATCAAACAACATTAGGTTGAAACAAAATGAAATAAAATAACAAAATTATTGACAAATTTAAATTAAAAAAATGTTCTAAATTTTCTGTCGAGTTCATGTACGAGAAAATGGAAAATGAAATAAAACAAATTCGTCTCGGGAAAATATATTTACAAGGGAAAAATAAACGGTAACTATGGAAATGAATTATTTCAGAAGCCTGGGTAAAATCGGGCAGTACGAACCGTCTGCGAAATAAGGGAGTCAGACAACACAAGCCGTCAGCGATTTAAGGAATTCGGACAACATACGGAGTCAGCGAATTAAGGGAATCGGACAACATGAGTCGTCAGCCATTTAAAGGAAATCGGATAACCTAACCTGTTAGCGAGGTAAGGGAACTGGGCGGGAGAGAACTCCTCAAACTTCGTGTGACGTATCGTTTCTTGTACATGACGTATGGAGGTAAAAACAATTTAAAAAGAAAACGTTGCACAAGCTCTAGAACGACTGATTACTAAGTTATACACTATCGTTCAAGAGTAGCATACAGCGATGTCGAAAGGTATGTGACAAAGTAAAAGTTAAACAAAATTGAAAAATAATTTAAAGAATTAATACAAAATTATTCTACTAATAACATTATTTTAATTTAATATTTTCTTCGTCTTAGGAGTCTTTAAATTCATGCGGATGGTCAACAGTTCATCACAAGTTGAAGAGTTCACAGTAAATAAATTAAGAAATAATATACATAAGATAAAATGTCTTCTAATTACAACCAAAGAAGATGCAACTGTGAACATGGCGAAGTGTTTCAGTTTGATCTTTAACAATTGTTTCAAGTAGAAGGAAGAATACGAGCAATCTATCTACGAGGCAACAAGAACGACCGCACCGTTTTATTCCAAAGCAAGTTATGGTGTAGTAATTTGGGTCTTGTCAAGGTACGCAGAAGTGATTTTTCTAAAGCAAATAGCTACATAACAGCAATAAACAAACAAAGGTACATACGCAATTCTCTTAGAATGAATACAACTAATACAAATCAAAATCAAAGTCCAATAATGGAATTCCTAGATTTAACAACGGTCCTCAACTTCAACTGGGCCGTCCACCTGGATTCCTCTGTCAAGAGGTTTATATTAAGACTAGTCGGTAATACGGCGACCAAAGTTCCCTACTTCACTTTGTTTCATTCTCACATACACCACAACACTGTGGTCAGAAGGAATGTAGCATAGGTAGATTGTTTATCCTGCAAAAAGAGATTACTAGAACTGAAACCGTAGCTTCCACTAAATGGTGACAAACACGAATGCGCTACATGCATCAGTTGTACCGTATCATAGACTTCCCAAATTGCAGCAGTCCTCCGATTACTGAAGTCCTCTGCTGTAACTTCCAGATAGAGTTAAAATAGTGTCGTCTAGACCCTTGAAGAACAAAGTGAAGAAGTTTCTTGGAATCAGAATCTCTAAACCCATTCAATGTTTGTTTGTGGTCATGTATCTATAATATCCTACCTCACCCGTCCCTTTTATTTATACACAATTTTATTTATTTTATTATGTGATTTTATATATTCTTCTATCACTTAGTACCTATGATGGTTTATTACAAATAAATGCCATTATTACTATTAACATTCACGCACTTCTTGGCCGACGTGGCGGTTAGTTGCGATAACAGTATATCAACACTTCACACTTAAAGGCTGAAAACTCAAGAGTCACCTATCTTAAACTGCGAATATAATTAAAATGTCTTGTACTGGGTTAAAGTCCGTCACATAAAACGAGGCTTTTCCGTTCTCTTTTCTTATTTCACGATAAATATACATATATTCTGATAAACATAATGAAACAATTATGTATCAAACAAATTTTACACGAAAAGAATTCGTCTCAAAAGTTTTGGATTGATTGTACATCTTTGTAATAGTTAGATAAGCAGCTATGCACTTATTTATTTTAAACAATCAAAAAGCCTCGAAGTATGCCTGAAATATGTAAAATTATCAGTAATATTCACTATAGTATTGTTAAAAAAGTTATGGGCGTAAGTGGAGCAATTAAAATGTTTACTTTTTGCTATTTGCGACATCATTTCTCTTTTCAAAACTTTAGAGCATTTAAATTGCATTTTTACTAAGAAAATTAGTTATTTTCAGTGAATTGCCTTACGCAGAGTATCTACGTAAACAGTGAGACTAATTAATTCTTTTTTGTTTCTTAGAATCCTTAGCTTATGCCGATAATTGTAAATCACAGCATGTGATACCAATCTAAACTAGAATATGCTGGATATTTAGAACAAGAAGGTTTTCTTAATAAATCATCAAGGTGTACTTGGTAGCGTATAAGAAACACAAGAATGTGATATGGGTTTTTCTACTCGAACATAGTTAGTTAGAACAATTTTATAGTGGTTGTTGGAGTGAAAATTGATCATGTTCAATTCAGATCTGTAATTATCGCTCCCCTTGTTGTCGCAATCTTATTTTTTCTCATCCGCTTTAACTCTCTCTAACAACGACATACGAAGTTCACTGTACCTTAGCGAATTAGTATCCTTTTTTGCATCTCTTCCGACGCTCTTAGGAAAATTGCATTTCCCGTCATCTATGAACTCAAAGAGAAGGGAATATATAGAGAAAGACGGAACGAGGCGTTGCTGTTACTGCTGCGGCGTGTAACGATCGGTACTTGAACGTTAATCAGTGAACCAGTTCATGCTTCTCCGGAGAACAGAAATCTATGACCGCTCGCGTACGGGTTACAGCAAGGACATCAAATAACCTTGTCGCCGCAGCCAGTATTTCGGTACAAACGTAAGTCGTCGATACGGATGATCAAATCGAAAAAAAAATCATGTCTTCCCTGGACTAAGGTCGCATAATTCTGGTATCTGCAGCTATATTCAAATGAAATAATAATTTTTTCTATATGACATTATGAATTTTTCAGTAAAACTAAAAGCTAGAAAGTAAATACACTAGTTACTAGAAAGTTGTCAGATATTGAAGTAAACAGAGACATTGAACACATTATTGAAAAAGTGCAATATTGTAAAACATGAGGCGCATAATATGCAGGTATCAAAAATGGAAAAACACTGACTAGATTAATTCTTGGTTATTTATTTTGCATTTTCACTTTTAAATGACTAAGGGTTCTTCTTGATATCCATAGTCTACGTATTTCAATTTTATAGCTTTGATGACCATAGTACACAGAAACCATATAAAAGTTACAAATTAGGGCTAAAGAAACTAGATTGCCAAAGAAAAAAATAGACGAAAGCTCAATAATAAGAAGTACATTTGAAAAAATATTTGATAGAGCACTAGAAAAAAAGAAATACTATGAGGAATGGAACATACAACTAGAAGGATTCTTTCGAGTTAAGGGGATGCATGATCAAATATTTATATGGAAGCAAGCGAGTGAGTACACTTATGCTCCATCGACCAAGAGAAAATGGAAAAAGTCATATACAGGTTGTTCAAAGTTATAGTGTTGTTGCTAACTTTGTTATTATTGTAGCTACGATAATGGTTAAATTACCAAAGTTGCAGTGATTTTTCCACTAATCACAATATTGTCGAGAAAAAAACATTTGCACACCGCATTTCAGCGCTAACTTGAATTGGCCGTATTTCTTAAATTAAACATCCTGCATATTTTTCAATTATTCTATACTATTCGATAGGAAATGAAACTTTCCTTATAGTACTATGGCATTAAAATGAAGAACAAAGGAGATACCATGAAATTTATATTGGACAATTGAAGCTGTAACAACTTCGATATTAAATCAGCTATTGAGATAGTCGAAGCATGAAAAATATGTAATTTATTTGCCAAATAAAATGGTGTAATCAAAAAAGAATTGTCCATCGTATTTCAGCGTTTGGTTAGGAATCAAAGCAAAACCCTATTGCTCTAAAATGAAAAACAAAAGAAATACGATGAAATTTACGTTTATTAAATTTATGAAAAGTTGTAACTGTATTTTCTACGATTCCTTTAATTGCGCTCCGCAATGCCTTCATATTTCTATATCGCTGCTTGTACATGGTGTTCTTTAAGAACCCCAATAAGAAGAAATCCTTGGGTGATAGGTCGGGAGAGTGCCCCGGCCAATTAGCTGGTCCCAGGGTTCCAATTTCATCTTCACAGCTTTCTGTAAGCGGAGGGTGGTCAAACTGGGTCCAGCCAAAGTCCTGTAAGAGTTGTTGTGTCTTGTTCGCAGTATGAGGTCGGGCATTGGACCCAGCTTGCCGACTCTCTGTACAGCCCTGACCTTGCCCCTAGCGACTTCCATCTCTCTTTTCACCTGAAAACGTTCCTTGGTGACCAAAAATTCAACAACGGTGAAGAGCTCAAAGAACATGTTACTACATGGTTGACAACACAGGCAGCAACGTTTTATGAGGAAGGCATACAAAAACTTGTGCCACGCTATGATAACTGCCCACAAAATGGTGGGAACTACGTAGACAGATAGTTTAAGATTTGTAGTTTTTTTTGCGACAAATAGTTTTTCTGTGTTTGTACCCGTTTTGTTTTTATTACCAAACGGAACTTAGTTTCGGGACGTGCCTCGTATATCGTTCTCCTGTAAGTGCCTTCATAAAAGAATGAACCGACAATTCGGTTGTTGTAGATGCCACACCAAATATTCAAACTAAACCGATGCTATGGGCGACGTGGTTGTGGAATAAGAGGCTTTACGATCCTCCAATAATGCATGGTTCTCAAATTACACCTACCGGAGTTTGAAAAATTCGTTTCATCACTCCATAGAATGCACTTATAGGTTCTGTTATTTATAACATTTTGTAAAAAGGATTCACAGCTTTTGTGCTGTTCTGGTTTTTGCTGGTTTGAATTTTTGTTTTTTCGGAGTTGCCTGAATGGTCCCTATATTGCATCGGTTCATGATTGAAACTGGTGAGATTAGTTTCAAATGAGGCTACCTCCGTTTCCTTATTTATGATTTCGCTTTTATTGAATTGCTTAGCTTTAAAGGTACCCTAGTTCCCGTGAAATTTTCGGAAGAGCAGTAGATAGTATGATCTACTAGGCAGCATCTTATCCGGAAATATTTCATTGTGACACTGCAGTTCCTACTGCATGCAAAATGTGCCTCGAGCACGTCATACTTGGTAACAATAATAACTATAAAACGCATAATCAACACAAAAGAGGGTCTATTAAATTAGCGCGGATGAGATGTTTTTGCCACCCTACCACTACCTTTTGTTGAACGAAAAAGGGCAAAATATACGCAGAAATGATCCCTTGGAAATATCATTTACGCCTATATACTTGCTGTGCCCCTAACTACCCCGAAAAAATTAAAAGTTACTATAATTATGTATTTATTTTTAGGAACGAAAATAATATGTATGTGTTCTGAAATAAATTCATTTAGCACTTCTAGCGTCCTCTATAAATAGAAAAATATGTCATAAAAAACATCACCCAGTAATACAGTTGTTCGTAATAATACACTGTGCCAAAATATTTCAAGTCAAAGTAAATATTTATCACGAACGATTTTCCAAAAAAAATTTTGTAAATTTTTATCTCTGACAGGGTCACTATATAAAAGGGAGGGTGTATAAAGTGTTCTCGTAGTAATTTGTAGTGGAAATCGGCAGAATGGCATACGTTAGTTTAAGTAATATTATCTGCTTGTCAATAGTTATATATAACTATAATGAAAAACAATTAGCTAAATGTGATTCGCGTGAAATAGAGTTACATGATGCAATAAACGATATAATTGTTACGAGCGTTCGGGAAACTTCCTTTGTGTTTGAAACTGACAATGGATTGGAATTTGAAAATATGTTCCGTCTACATGCTACGGATATTATAGAGTGCAAAGTTAGTCATCTTCATACTCTGATTTAGACAATGTTGAGGAAGAATATGAAGAAATATGTCGACTGGAAGATGATCATGTAGATCCCAATTATAAGAGGAAGGCCGTTGAAATTTGGAGATCAGGCATGCCCGCTAGCTTCTATACAATCCAAATTTAAAAAGTAAGAACTCTTCGGCAATTATATAGATGGGAACAATATTTACAAAGAGGAGGAACATATGGAAAACAGTTATTGGAAATTACTGAATACGTATTGTGCAAATTTGCATAATGTATGGATCACAATATAGATATTCGTCACTGGGCATTAGAAGCCAATGTTAAATCGAGGCAAGACACAGGGGAATTAGAAATCGTTGCCAAAGATTTCATAGTATCCGTCAAGCCGTAAATCGAAATGTGTGGTGCAAATAATGTTTATAACGCAGATGAAAACGCGTTTAACTTTTACAAAACAGTTGAATGTGCTGTATAATCTGTAATATCTACAACACATAGTTATACTGTACTGCCTATAATTTCGGCTGCACCAAAACTTTTGCACCGTTGCTTACAGTATACAAGGACACTAGTTGGCCCAAGAGTTCGCAAAAACCTATTCCAGGTTGGTATTAATATTTTTTACATTCTCAAACCATAATATAGTATGTTTGTTAGTCATCAAATATTAAGACTAAGGCTTCCACGGCAAATTAACATCCGAAATATTTAGGAAATGGTTGACGGATGTGTTCTTACACCGAATAACGACTAGGACGCAGGCAACTCTGCTACTCGATTCTTGGAGCGGCCACTGACCTGCCAAATTGCAGGCATTCGTACCTGCCAATAAACTTACACATATTCTGATCATTACCAAGAAAACAATTGGTATGGTTCAACCGCTGGATGTATACGGCTTTCGTGTATGGAAAGCATCCGTGAACACGTTTTCAGATCTAGTTTTACTCGGTAATACGGTAATTGATCTGCACCAGCGGAATAACATAATAAAATTGCAATCTTTGTTCACAATCAGCTCTCCTCCCCAAAACATAGTAATTTATCTGGTACGTAGGCTTCTGTGGTTGTCAATAACGCAATGTGACGCGGTTCCAACCTGGAAACCGAAAGTATAATATAGTAATTTATTTTTATATTCGTGGCATAAATGCGGTTACATAAACGTTAAACCCGATCGTTTCATCCATTCAGCAAAATATGTTTTTTCACATTACGATGAAGGGACCTTACCTCTATGTTCAATCTGAGGTAAGCCTGCTTTTGTAAAATGTGCATACTGTAATGGCTATTTCTGTTTTCTATATTCCTTTAATGATTTTCATTACCACGAGTTAGAATAATACATAACGAATGTATATTGGCGACAACTTATAACATGCTGGATATATATAAAAAATATTGCACATACAATTCTCCATCGTTTTATTACATCTCTTTCAAGAAGTTTTAAATTCGCCACTTTAACATTAATTCTGGAACTCTACCTAATTATTGTGATTTTTCCCTGCTCACTTTTGTTTTCATTTAAGCTATGTGAACAAACTTTGTGTTAACAAAAACTATACTGTTGCAGTAAGACTTTGGTAATTATGGTGAGTAAGTCGGTACTTTTTTGTCGATTGTACTCTACAAAATATTACGCATTCAACCATCAATAAAGCATCAAATAAAATAATACTAAGCTTTCATTTTATCTATGTACCTCAACTTATAGTAGGTTGAGCAATCTCATTTGTAAAAATGTGAAAAGTTACTGATGAAGATTAGTCGTTTATAAAATTTCATGTGTACATATCTCAGATTAATTGTATAAGAAATTACATAAAATTATAGGTAGACATACACTATAGTTGCCTCTAATTTTTTTGGGATAGTTAATGGTGACAGGGCAGCAAGTATGTGTATTGGCATAAATGGTATTTCCAAAGGATCACTTGTGCATATACAGCCTGTTCCACTAAGAGTGCGGACCGGCAATATCTTGGAAACTACAATAGCTATAGTGATGGGAAATTTCATTACTAGAGTGGGATAGGGAAATCAGATGAAAATATTTTCAACCGTAAATTTTAAATTAGCTGGTAAAAGTTCCAGGATTAACTGTAATTTTAAATGCTCCATTAAAAAGCTTAGTTAATTGCATACCCCTTTGGTCAAAGACGTTTTGTCATATTGTAATTAGTAAGTGTAGTAGGCGTTGCCGAATCATGTAAAACTGAACCTGTTATAACTTCTGTAGTTTTTACCCGAATTAAACAAGTTTGGACTTGTTTGAAAGGGCATTCAGCGTTGTTTTAGATGTCGTAATTTGTGCTACCAGTTAATGTTCAAGAAACGTACCTGGGAACCCGGACGGCGCTGGTACTTTTGATTCTGGCGTTGACCGGAGAGGGGCGGATGCAAGTGGAAATATGTTTCCTCCCCCTTTTCAATTTATAAAAAATTAAAAAAGATATATTATTAGTATTACTAACAAATAAAAAATACTAAAAATGGGACATGTAGGCAAAACCTCTAAGTATGGAGAATCTATTAAAGAAAAATAAAACCCTTGTTGGAAAGATTAATATGGGAAGGTCAAAGATAACATTAATAAGTGAAATTAGAACTGAAATGGAGAAAAAAACCTGAGACAATGCAGAAATTGTGCAGAAAAGTAGTAAATATTAATTTTAAAAAGGAATTTTGGCATCCAATCCTTCGTACAATAAATTTTATTTATATGGACATTCATCAGCAGTTATTTTTTTTTATTTTTATAAGATTCACATGTTAAGAAACTCTGACTTCTGCAGTCGCTATCCCAGTAGCAGTAATTGACTTTTTCTTCTCTCATTTTAGTGATAGACATTTTTAATAGGCCAGGCAATTGTTTATTAGATGTTTCGAAACTGGTCCACTAACGTCTTTCTGTTCTAAAATATGTTTCAGGAACAAAAAAGGGATCATAAAAGAGCAATTCTTCACTTTGCCTTATACTTCCTTCAATTATCTAATCTAATAGTATGTACATATATTGGTGCTAAACTTCATGTCCCAAGTAAATTCTTCTTTAAGTAAAAGAAATTTCTTAACATCGTCTTTTCCATCAAAGTTTAAACAAACAAAACTTAATTAAAGGGAAGTAAAATAATCACAATACACAGATGTATGCTAGCGCTATTTTTAAAATGGCGGGCATGTAGATTCTTGGCATCTTTCAAAATTTATTTATTTGCATGCACATAGATATCTATTCTATTGACAGACAAAAACAAATAATGAAAGATATGCTTCTCGTTAAACGGCATAAAAATAGTGTAAATACGCTATGGTACTGTCTGATGCCTATCGTTAAGCATTTAGTAGAAGATAGAACCATTGAAAGTAATTAATAGTTGATATAACGTTTTCCCTGTCAATATCTGAAAGAACTAATTACGTTTCTTCTGTACCACATTTTCAGATATAATGAAAATCAACAAAATACAGTTTTAATTACTTTTACATTTTTATCGAAAGCCGAATGGAAATACGAAAAGATAATTAACAGCTAATTTTATTTAACGATGGTAGAATGATAGAATCGCTGTCTTATAATAAAATTCGAATGGTGTTCTTATTTAATACGTATCGTATATGCAGATAGCTTTTCTTGCGTTATATACGGTACGCCAGCTTCACTCCAGTTGAAAGGAAAAGAAGAAATACAAGAGGAAAATGAGTAGGCATTCTAATCAAGTTGCCTTTCTTAATTATCAGATGTCTGGTATTAAGGGTATTTTAATTAAAGTAAGTTTTTTAATCTTATTGAATTTATTACACTCCGGTAATTAAGGCATGCTGCGTCGATGTTAGGTCGTATTTCAGTTATCAAAAAAGTAAATTCTGATGTTTATAAATACTAATTACTGTGTATTATAAAAAGTACGAGTTTAAACATGAAATGCTCCAATATGGGGCTGCTTACTTACGAACGTAGATTTCAAACAGAGGAAATTTTCAAGGATTGCTTTGTTAGATAAATCTAACTCATTTATTTTGTAAAGCAAACACAAAACGAATGATTTGTGTGCGCACACTTAGATTTATCTATATAATTTATTATTATAAACTACTATAAGAAAGAACGTACAAGCCAAACGAGTTATATTAGTAATTTATTGAATAATTACAAAGCAATTACTATAAAACCACAACGGACTGAAAAGAAGTTGAAACAAGTCACATGCAATGTTTTCAATGGGGTAGTCATCAGCAATAATCAAGTTAATGCATCTCTTCGTGGCAATAAAACAATTTTTGATAAACTCTTTTAATTGTTTTATTATTATTCTACAGATAATGGCAAGACTATAACAAATAACAAAAGCATTTGTACAGACAACAAAGAAAGTTACACAGGATGGTACAAAATGTAAAAATTCAAAAATAAATATCTTCTCCAAAATGAGATTCAAAATTTAGATATGGAACGAAACAATACAATTTTTAAAAAAGCTCTGTAATATCCAATCTAAGGTTAAGGACAGGTAATTTGTTAGACACAAGCAGTTTCATCTAAAAGCTGTTTATACACACATACAAGTTGTCCGACAGAATTGGAAAGCTAGGAACTGGAGAAACTTGAAAATTTGGTAGATTAGTAATACTAATATAGGCGAATCACCTAACATATTTTGAAATATCTAGCGCTTTCAACTATAATAGATACAGTACCAACTTGCCTATTTTAAATGGAACATCCAATACATTATTACATTTTAAAATTCTACATAAGCTCTTTCGGAAAAAAAGATATTTCAGATAGAAGTTCCTCACAAACGATCCTATATTTTTTTAATGCGCTTTCAGAATTCTATACATATATTTGTTGATATGTTATTATTAACCCTGGCCACGAGCGGTACCGCGCATCGGCGTAGAATCAGTTCGGACCGAGAGGAACGGTAGTATTACTTCGTCTGCGGAGCAGTACGGACATTTTCGCTGCCGGTCATTTGCGCAATTGTTTATCTGTCCTAGAAAAATTATGATTTTGTTAGCAAAACGACCGCGGTCGGACAAACTTCGAAAATTTATTGCAGAAATTCCAGACTTAATATATGAAGGTGCTAAAATTAAATGTGTAATCTGTAAAATCCCGTTAATGTGTTGGTCCAGACAATATTGTCTACGACACGTAAATAGTGAAAAGCATGTCTCAAAAGGAAATTGCGCACGAGACAATGAAAAATTTAAATTTAATTTATGCGTTACGTTTATCGCATGTAATATACCGTTTAATTTACTAGACAAGGAACCATCTATCTGCTTTTGGAATAACTATTCGGAGTGCAAATTACCAAGTCGAACATCGTTACGAAGAATTGTGCCATCTGCGCGCGAACATATTGAACAAAAAATAAAATCGTAGTTGAAAGATCAAAAATTGTGGTTATGTGTCGACGAAACAACAGATCGGAAGAAACATTCTGTTCTTAATGTAATGGCATGCAAATTGGAACCTCATCAATCGGCACCTTCAATTCTATTAGTCTCCAAACGAATACAATAGTGTACTCCGAAGTAATTTCAAAGTTAGTGTTAAATGCATTGGAGAAGTTTGAACTTTCAACAAACCAACTCTTGATGTTAGTGAGTGATGGTGCTGCAAACATGCTTTCTGTAAGCCGGTCTCTTAAAAAGCATTCTGCTAATTTGTTACACATTACGTGTAAAATTCATGCTCTCAATCTTGTGGCGGATAGTATCAGAAAATGTTATCCTGAGGTAGACGCTTTAATAGCGCATACCAAAGCAGTATTTGTCAAATCATCGAAACGTATTCGCGAATTTCACAGACTGTGCCCCCGTATACCAGAGCCACCAGAACCTATTCTAACTCGTTGGGGAACATGGTTGCAGGCCGCGTTTTATTATCATAAATATTTTGACAATATTAAGAACGTGGTTTTACAATTCGATACAAAGGAAGCTGCCGCTATCCAGAAAAGTCAGTCGAAATTTCAAGATAGTCAGGTTAAAATGGATTTAAAAATCAATCATGACAATTACTTCGGGCTAGCAGATGCAATAGAAAAATTACAAAATCCTGCGGTGCCGTTAGAAGAATCTCTACAAATAGTGCAACATGTTCACGCACAGCTATGCGCGATTGAAGACGCAAAAAATATTTCTGTTCTAGAAAAATTTGAAAGTGTTTTTGAGAAAAATTCTGATTTTGGCACATTAAGACACATTTGTGAAGGTGCGTCAACAGAATCGTTAAGTTATTTAAAAGGTTATTTTACTTACGCAAATATTACGTCACTAGATGTAGAACGTTCGTTCTCTGCATATAAACGCATTTTTTCCTCATGCCGTACTAGTTTTGCCGAAACAACAGTTGAAACAGATCTAATGTTGCAGATATTTAACAGACATTATTCACTTTGTGATTTCACGGAGGACTCTTAAAATCGTAAGTGTTTGAGCACGTGTTATTTAATTTTTATTTAAAAGATGAGCGAAATTATTTGCGGCAGCAAACATCTCTATTAGCAGAATAACTCTAGTGGAACGCGAGGCCTGGTCGACTCTACGCTACTGCGCGGTACCGCTCGTGGCCAGCTTTAGTTATTACACAAATTAGAAACACTTTCGTTTTACGGGATGTGTGGTACGACGTAACATTAATTTCAAAAGACGTACGAAAGGAGGCAGGAAGGTGTGCCAGGAGAAAAACATTGGTACAATTATTCAATATAATGACTAAAAAATATTGAATATAAATTCAGAAGTGTTTGGAAGAGAATAGTTGTGTATTTTAATATCCCTTATAAACACTTTTTTTCTGTTTAGCACTTTATTTCTTATTTCTCCTTGTATTTGTTGCTATTTATGTATTTATGCCTACAGTTAATTATTATTTACTAATATGTTTTTCAAAGTTTGGTTTTGTTATGGAGTAAGTCTCTGTTACACAAAATATTATAATATAAAATAATGTGTTTTCTTTTTAAATTATGCTAGCTATAAAAAGAATAGATAAACACTTTGCAGATTGTTTGCTATAGGGCATTTCGCTAATTCTCAATTTTAAATCTACAATAAATTAGTTAATCACTTTATAACCAACTTCGAATGGATAAATTAATTTCACCATAAACAATAATTTTACATTTTAAATATCATGGTAAAGTAAGTAGTTTTTCTGTCATGGCATACTGATAAAATAACTAACGGCAATAGACGTTAAGTAGCGTTCACATAGGGCATCGCGGGGGTAAGGTAGGAATTAAGAAAGTTCGCACAATGCAATTAAGTACGACCGACAGCGGTGTAAGGCAGAATTATTAATTGGTGTGCGCCGAAACTATACACACATTAAATTATGGCGCTACCACGGCGTTGTATAAATAAAACCGTCCAATCACAGTGCAGGTGGCGGTTCGTCTCAATTTGTATACATGATTTATGATGTTCTCTTGATTAATTTTGAACTTTTAATTTACCTGTAACAAAACAGCACCTATATCAGGTACAAGTGGATTTTGAAGCTAGAATGGTCACAGAAGCTCATGAAGAAGATTTAAAAATATTTGACGTAATTATATATATTTATATAGCAGTAATCCAGCTACAAGTAACATGGGATTGCATATTAGCAAAACCTTGAGCTCAAATGTAGGAAATGTAAGCTCAAAATAGCTCTCGGAGCCGAGGCTTCAGAAGACTCCAACAAGTGTTCGTGCTGATTTAAACATTTCATTCAGCTATGTGACATTGTTATCTCCTGAATTAGTAAATTAGCATTCTTTGTAAAGTTTCACGCAGAACACAAAGATGCAAAGTTAGGTATTTGCTTTAAATCTGTATTTCTTGGGACCAAAGATATATGAATATGTAAGCAATGTACTACATTTACCAAGTATGAAGACATTAAGACGAATGATTGTTTCAGATGGCGTATACAACATTAAATAATCACCAGCATGTATATTGTGTGTAGTTGAAATGAGGTTAATTTGTTTTGCATCAGTAAAGATTGAATCATAGCGTTTCATAATATAGAAGTATATGATATTAACCTTAACAATTTGCTGTGATGCTTTTCGTAAAAGCATCCGTACAAATTGGAAACAACCTGAATGGGATATGTTTTTGATGCGTAACGCTTACTTTGGAAAAAGATTTAGTGTTATACAATACAATAAATGCATTATATGACATTAATACTATACGTCAGAGCTTTGGTGACTTTGTAATCCACCATGTATAATTTGACAGTGGAATATTTATTAAAATTCGTCATATGATTTAGAATTCTCTATCCATTAAAATTTACTAATAGAGTTAACATTTCAAAAATGGAGAATGCAAAGGTTACTACATTAAGGCATTTGTAATTTTTGATTTGTTTCAAATATGTAGTTTATAGAATTATTTTCTTTTTCTTCGAACAATTACTATGCGTGGTTCTGAGCACAATTTTCTGTTGTTACAATTGCGTTTGCCTCTCGTTTTATGCTGCTAATCTATAAACGCCATCCCAGAGGGTAACAAGACGGCGTGACAGTGTCTCTTGGCGATAGGTGTCGTCGAAAGACATATTCAGTGCTGTTTTGGAGATTAGCAGCATAAACCGGGAGGCAAATGCATTGTAACAGCAGCAAATTGTGCTCAGAACCACGCTGATGACGCCGGGTATGCAGAAACATGTTCGTGTGTTAGCGCTATTTTCTCTGCTACATTGTTTTTGCGGGGAATGATTCCACCAATACCATGAACTATATTAGCATTAATTGTTGATTAATTACAATATACATTTGGTTATCTGATACAAAATAATTAAGTATACTTGTACATGATAACAACATCAGTATGTAGTACGTACATTGTATTATGCATTTTACAAAGGAACTATCAAAGTATACAGAGATGTAAGGGTAAGAATTGAATTTATAAGCAACGTAATAGGTGTGGGTCTATAGAAACTTTTGCTTACTATATCATTTAAAAAAGAATAAAACGTTATAATCCTTTGATATCTTCTTTATTTGATTTTCTGATTACATACATTTCACAATTCTTTTTTGATAAACATTAGTCATTTCTATTGCAACTACCATTTATACTTTTACGATGAAGGCAAATAGAATGTTTTGCTTTTATGTGTTCATTTCTATTCCTTTCTATGATAATTTGCTATAAAACAAAAATCATACTTAAAGTATTTTCGTTATATCGTTGTCATTTATGTAGTTTGGTTTCATTTCTTTGATTTTTTTGCTACTATTCATTCCTCACTCACTTGAAGATTCATGGGCTTCTGTATCCACACAGACAGGTTCATAATTTGCATCGCATACAACAAATAAAATTCTAAGTTTTCTTATAATTGTAATATGAAGAGCCAGGTTGTTTTATATGAATGTGCATGCCTTTTATTGGATCTATACAATTAGAAGACTGCGTTTTGTTGGTAAGTAGTAGACACAGCGCTTCAAATGTTTCTCGAAATATTTGACAGACCTTTGATTTGCTTCCACTATTTTCAATAAATCAACATTCATTCCTGCATATAAGAAAAAGAAATCAGAATCATGTTTTAAAATTTCCTGAATCAAGTTTAAATAGTCCACTTGTTTCTTTTGTGTGTTAATGGTACGTATCCGCCAACCTCTTCTCTTTTTACATTTATTTTTAAATTTGTTCGTCATGATTATTGCAGACACTTTTAATAAACACAGTATATAACGTTTCTGTGTCATTCCATCGATTACAAAAGACATCATTAACAAATAAATATGGTTATGGCACGACAAAGTAAACCGCGCTGTCATTATCCCCCGAAATTATTTTGAGAATTACCGTAGAATATTGCAAATAATTTCCTGCTAATCCTAACGTTAATTTCACGCTGCCTTATGTGATCGTACCTTTAGTGTTATCCCAGCATAATTAATGTTTCTGATGTGATCCACCATTTAGTTTACTTGATTAATAAATAACGTCCTAGTCATATGTATGTTATAGTCTTTCTTCTAAATAGCTGATGTCTAATATTGATTAATGTCTGAAATATTATGTAATGTATTCATGTGTTAATAAAAATCACAACATCGAAGACAGCACCGTGTGGAGTGGCGTTCACGCAAGTCCGAGCGATCTTTGTTTCTGGCCCATTTTCAATTCTTCGGTGGCTTAAATAGCCTCGGGTTTCCTGTCCCTGGTGTTTTATTAGGAAATGTTATCTGCATTTAACGATAATCGCGGCGGAACGGTAATATTACTCGACTCCGATACACTTTCTTCACGTCCTTAAGGTTCGTCTTTAATGTAATATTTTCCTACAAATAGGTGCAGGATAAATTCTACTTCATCTCCACAATAATTTCCCAAAAAATATCACTCGGTCAGAAGTCGTCAAGTTCTGTAGCTAATGTCTATACTTTACTGACGATACTTTCAAATGTCAAAGAGTTAGCGTGTAGATCGTCAATTCGCATGGCATACTACACGTTATAATATGGTACTTTTAAAGAAAGGGAATTTTTACTTTATTGAAATTGTGAGTTTTGACAAATGCTGTTGTGTTGGAGTCGCGTTTGGATGGAAACGTATTTGACTAAGTGTTTAATTTTCCAAACAAAACCAAGTGTTTTAGTGTTTAAATTTTACTTCAAGTAGAAGATTAACCTTCTAATAGGTTTTGATTATTCAAAAGTAGGCAGGATTTATTTCACGTAACGCATTTCCAGAGAGCACGCGGTAAACGTCAAAGTTTGAGGTTAGTTTCATTCAACCAGTTTAATTTTCGTTATTTGCTGTTTATTTTTGAAACTGGCGAAGGACAGGGGACATTCCCGGATCTAATTTTTCTGATACTTATAACGTTAAAGTATATTATTATGCGGGAAGCCCATGTTTTTAAATATCTCATTGCACAATAAAGGAGTGTAATATTACAAAGATCTTACTTATTTGCCTTATCAATATTAATTTCCCAAAGTTGAATTTTCTATCAAAGATGGGGCTTCATTCTAAAAAATGCTTCCTTCGCAAATGTTTCAGAAATAAATTCATTACTTTAATTGACTTGAGAGCTGCAATAATAGTGAGTAGATAAGTGTTTATATTTGTTTACATACAATTTAATGCTGGGATATATTGGCAACTGTCAATAATAATAGAACCTGCTTTCCTAAATAATCCAAGAACAGTTCATTATATCTTTTACAATATTGTAATTCGTAGACTTCAAGAGCCTCTTTTCCATATCTCTTTGTCATACAGTTAACTCGTGAATAATTTCAAGCCAGATTGTTAGTTCGTAGGTAATTACTATAAATGTGGCACGAAAGATAATGACATATTACGGCATAATGCTGAAGCTTTCAATAACATATTAGCAATAAAGTCAATGCTATGTATTTCTAAATATATAATTTTACTGCGTACACATGCTAACATCACTGAACATAAAGTTTCCTTTCCATCCAGTTACTCCTAGAATTTATTGCACATATTCGCGTCCGATGTGTTTCGTAAGTGATGCTTGAGACTGCCCGATTGGCCTTGGCGATTTCCTGGGCGCTCACTGCGATTTTTTGTTTGTTCGGAGGAGGACCGTGAATTTCAAACTTTTGGGATGATTATCTAAACAATGTTGTTAATTACATTTTGTGTTAATGACTTGTAATTTTCTTTTGTTTGTTTGCCGTATGCTTAAGGCGAATTGACACAATTTACCCATTAGATGTTCATCGCGAACTTGACTGGTGTTGACTAATTCATAATGCTGTTGATGTGAATGAATGAAAAAATTAGGAGATAAGTTAACTGAAGCAGTCATAATTAATTACACGGCAAGTATTGAAATGTTTTAAAAGTGGTAAATTGTTGAAAAAAATTTAATTTTCGAAAATTAAATGATTAATTATATTTAAACGATTTAAACGAATTTTAAGATCAACTAATTTTAGAGATTTTAACGAAAATGAAAACCAAAAAATTGAAACCAACCTGGATTTTATGACGATGTCAATATAAACTCTACGTTTATATTACATTTACAGGAAACTGCCTATTCTTAACCATCAACCTTCACCTCTATCTTGAATCTATATTACGATTCGAAATATTAACAATTGAAACTGGGAGCGCAGCCAAAATACAGCTAATTTGTTACACATTACGTGTCAAATTCATGCTCTCAATCTTGTGGCGGATAGTATCAGAAAACGTTATCCTGAGGTAGACGCTTTAATAGCACATACCAAAGCAGTATTTGTCAAATCACCGAAACGTATTCGCGAATTTCACAGACTGTGCCCCCGTATACCAGAGCCACCAGAACCTATTCTAACTCGTTGGGGAACATGGTTACAGGCCGCGTTTTATTATCATAAATATTTTAACAATATTAAGAACGTGGTTTTACAATTCGATACAAAGGAAGCTGCCGCTATCCAGAAAATCCAGTCGAAATTTCAAGATAGTCAGGCTAAAATGGATTTAAAAATCATTCACGACAATTACTTCGGGCTAGCAGATGCAATAGAAAAATTACAAAATCCTGCGGTGCCGTTAGAAGAATCTCTACAAATAGTGCAACATGTTCACGCACAGCTATGCGCGATTGAAGACGCAAAAAATGTTTCTGTTCTAGAAAAATTTGAAAGTGTTTTTAAGAAAAATTCTGATTTTGGCACATTAAGACACATTTGTGAAGGTGCGTCAACAGAATCGTTAAGTTATTTGAAAGATTATTTTACTTACGCAAATATTACGTCACTAGATGTAGAACGTTCGTTCTCTGCATATAAACGCATTTTTTCCTCATGCCGTACTAGTTTTGCCGAAACAACAGTTGAAACATATCTAATGTTGCAGATATTTAACAGACATTATTCACTTTGTGATTTCACGGAGGACTCTTAAAATGGTAAGTGTTTGAGCACGTGTTATTTAATTTTTATTTAGAAGATGAGCGAAATTATTTGCGGCAGTAAACATCTCTATTAGTAGAATAACTCTAGTGGAACGCGAGGCCTGGTCGACTCTACGCTACTGCGCGGTACCGCTCGTGGCCAGCTTTATTAATGACCGTTATCTTAAGCGCTTCACACGTTAGAGTGGCGATTCAAATTTTCTTCGATTGAGTATTTCTTGGACTTGTGGCAGGATTTTTGTATATCAACTCGATTCTACAAGATGGCAATCGAAACCGTTCTTATGTTTGATTCATGTTACGTGAATTTCTTTTATTGGAACACCTTGTGAATTTTCTCATAATCCGATAGAAATTATTTTATAATCATTTGAAATACCTTTTTATTTAGTAAATTAAATTAGGAAGATAAATAACTTTCTAGAAGGGCTTCTGTAGCAAATTCTGGAAAAATATACAAGGTGCTTCATTAACCCTAGGATGCATGGGTGTTCGGATATACAGATTAACATTTTCCGGGTCTCTCACGCCCGGTTGTTTTTTTACTCTGTTAAAAATATATAAGAACATGAAATATATTTTAAATCATTTATTTGTACGTGCAAAAATCTTAAATAATTAAACCACACCTCTAACTAAAGATTATAGCTCTTATAAATGTAAATACATGTTCAAAAGTAGCAATTTTTACAAATTCTTACACTATGTTCGTTGCACACATCATGCATCTCTTCCTTTTATTTGTAACGGCACCAGTCGCAGTTTTCTCAATGTTAATAAGTTTGTTCATACAATTTATTGAATTTCTTGGTATTTTCGGATTTTTTGACTTCCTTATCACATGCGGTATTACCAATTGCTCAGCTAATTCCTTCAAAAATAGTCGTCTAACGTGTGTTACATTCCTATGATAATCAGGTTTCAACGTGGAAAATATAATAAATGCATTTAGTGCTGCAATATCGATCATATTAGAAAAAAGCGCCATAGGCCAACGCTTCGTTTGCCTTTTACATGTATAGTTGGACTGTTTTTGATCCATTACGTCTACTTCCCCTTTGGGGGATTCCGGTTTTTGGTTAACATTTTCACTTACAGACATGTCATTGTGCATGGTGCTGAGCAAAATGACTGACTTGTTTGTCTTAGGAATGTAGTCAACCAAGTCATTTTGTCATAAAGGCCAAATGTAGAAGAGTAGACCTGTTTGTTCTTTGCATCTCTTATTTCATTTAGTATTTCTCTCTTATTTTTCTTAGTGTTCCAACCACTGTTAGGTTCTTTTCTAATAAACATTTAGCCAATGGAATGCTTGTAAAGAAGTTATCCATTGTAACATTTAGTCTAGAGAAGTGGATGCTGCGTACTAAAGTTTGCACTACTTCAGAAGCAAGATTTGTATGGATAGGTTGATTGGGTCGTCGTCCGGTATATACCATTCCATCAATTGCAAATCCTAATTCTAACTAACATACAGAAAATCTTGATACCTTATTTTGACGGTTTATTTGGCATATACTGAATAAATGAACATCTACCTCTATACGAGAGTAACTGCTCGTCATTGGTAACACTTTCATTTGGCACCAAAGATGACCTGCATTGTTGTAAAAATAAGTTCCAGATATACGATATCGGAGCTAATCTATCGGTCTGTAGGCGAGTTCTTTTGTCATCAAAACGCAGGTACCGTCTAATATCTTCAAACCGATTAATTGCTTAATAGCTTGATAAATTGGACTACATTTATCAGAAGAAAACAGTTCTCTTATCGGTACGTCCCAGTTTCTTTCCACACCAGCTTGTATCAACAAACCTAAGAAAGCATTCAGCTCCATCACATCAATATCTACTCATCCTTTGTCTTTTACTGTAGTTACTCTTCGAGCTTCAAGGTTTGTGCACTTGACGACTTCTTCTAAGATCGTTCTTGTAATAAAACATTTGAAAGCATTTTCAGGTGTATCGCAGGACACTGCTTTAGTTTTTACACCTGGTGCTAAACGCAGTACGTTACGTTTTGCAGTTTTCGTAGAGCTTGGCGGAATTTTATTCCACTGGATGCCGGATGGAGAAGCGAAACTGTTGGGATTATCACTATCGGCCTCCGCTGTTGGCTTCTAATGAATATTGACCAGGTTCTTTAATTTCAGACGTTTCACTCTCTTCCGATAAAACTTCATCACATTCCTCTGCCCACCGCATTAGAGTTTCTTCGTAATTGGGATCTCCATACCTCACTGTTGCACGTTGCCTGGTCGATTTTCTTGAACTTGAAGCCGCCATAACGAACGTTCACAAACAAACACCTCAAGCAAATTTTAGCAACTGAAGTCTTTTTTAATGGGTTCGCATATTTATATGATATGCATTTCTGCGTGTTGAAACCTGCATACGCCGTTGAAATTTGCAAAATCGGCAACATATGGCTGATTATTCTACAGTAGACAACGCTCGTGAAAGCCTTTTTAATTAGGGTTAGTCTTGTTTTCGTGAAAAGTAGATATTGAGAGTAGAAGAACTAGCTGACAATCATACATTTTTATTCGTACTGTATTGAGAATAAATTCAGTATAAATATTATTTATCCATGAAAAGCAGAAAACCAACATATTTCCAATATTTATTTAAAAAATGATGTAAGTAAGCATTATAAAATCGTAGAGTTTTATTTAACAATGGCAATAGAACAATAATTATGCTGACGAAATATCAATATCAGTTAATTTTTCAATTATCTACTGTATGCGTATTACTTAGCGGTAAGTGAGTACTCTATTGCTAACAAATATTGAATAAAGCGAAGGTTTTAGGCAACATCTTTAATATAGAAATAGACAGCGAATAAATAAACTTTGCATACCCTTGACCAAATTCCCAATGTTGTTATACAATTACCGCTAAATTATATGTGAAACGGTTTTGACTTTATCTCATGCTGTATATTGTTCTTAAAATATGAAGTAGCACTGCTCAATTTCATGTTCATATCGTGCAAAAAATTATACATCTCCGTACAATAATTAATGTAAATGGGAAAGTATATCGGGTGTATATTTTTTACGCTGCCTAATAGTAGCTTGTCAACAGGAAAACATTTAACGAAATACAGTTGTAATTATAGTAACTTTATAAAACAGCACTTTAAGGAACAAATAAAACATAGGGCAAGTACCAATTTGACATAATTTCGTTATTCGCCGTATAGATATAAATGAGATGTTGCGAATCGTAAGTTGGTACGTTTGCTTTATATGCGGTTAGCGGCCCTGCTTCATTTACATAACCTAACACGGGTAGCAAATATAGCATCCAATCTGACATCTACATTCAGCAATAAAGTCTCATGTACCAATTTAATTTATGAATTAAAGCTCCTATAAATAACCTTTTAATGTTGGTGTTAAAGAAAACATTATCCGTTACAGGGATAACCATATACCATATGCAGTTGCAATGGCCGAAAATATCGTCGGTTTATAATCTATACTGACACTAACTATGAATATACCATTAGCTATGCACAAATTAAAATCTTTTTTAATGTCACCTTTTATCCTCAAATTAATATAATGAAGTAACACTACTTACTTTATCTGGTATTTATGTATGTTCCCTTTAAAGGTAAATCCATAGTGGAATGCTCATCGGTAAGTTTTTTGGGAATGACTGTAGATACATGTCTTAGATGGCTAGAGCATTGCGCTGAACTGGAGCGTAGATTGGGCACGGGTCTATATGGCATACGTCAATTGCAAAAGACTGCTGACTTAGATTCTGTCAAGATGTTTTATTTTGCCTACATCGAGTCAAGGTTGTGATATGGCTTGATCTTTTGGGGCTCTTCAACGAAGGCTGATGATTTGTTTATCCTTCAGAAGAGGGTTGTGAGGTATATGGTGGGGATTTCTCAGATAACTTCATGCAGACCTTTCTTCAGACAATTAAATATTTTACCTTTGCCCTCGCTGTACGTTTTTGTGGTCTTCTTATTTTATAAAAGAAATGAGCAGAAGTTCGTGTATAACAAGTATACAATATAATGGCCACTCGTGGCCCGGGTAATTTAAACGTGCCTCGACATAGGACCACCCTATTCGAGAGAAATCTTCACTATAAAGCCATACAAGCTTTCACATGACTTCAAAGCTTGCAGAACGCTACACCAGTTTAAGAATGGATTGAGGGCATACCTACAGGAAAAATTATTTTATAGTACGACCGAATATCTTGGCAGCCAGTGCCTTTTGTTGTTTTGTTTGTCCTGTATATTTGTCCGTTATTTTGTGATTCGTATTATTTGTAATTTTACTTATACATAAATTTTATCGATATATAGGTTTTATTTATACGCATTTTTGTTTATACAAATGTTTTTATTTATACAATATCTTGTTTATTATATTCAACCACTTCTTTTTTGTTTGTTAATACTGTTACTTTATATTGTAACCCATTACCCATTGTAATTGACGATGTCTATGTTCTTGGAGTTTACGACAAATAAACCTTACATTACATTACATTAATAGTATATTGTCGATGATACAATTTTTCCGTTTTGAATTAAGGTAAAATACTGTTATATCTTAAGTACTTCTAATATTTTAAATTAAGAGTTTTAAGAGATTCTATATATAGTGATGGGCAAAGGTCCGGAAACACCTAAATATCTCCAGAGATTGTAGGTAACTGATTATTATAAAATGAAAATATCGGCATTTTTATCCGATTTAATCGGAAGTCACCAACAACTCTTCTTGGTGTTTAGTCAACAGTGTTTTAATTTACACCAACAATGCCAAACCACTTGCATTTTTATTCTCGCGTCACGTACTTGTACTTACCCTAACACCTGGAAGTTATCTCGTGTATGTACTGTTTTGAAGTCGGGGAACTTGTCTGACATTCGAAATTATAGGCCGATTTCCCTACTCCCGAATTTTTCAAAGGTACTTGAGCGCATTATAAACAAAAGTTGGATATTCTCGGATTGAGTTTTGGACTGTTGACGTTTTTACCCTCATACTTATCGGACAGATGCTTCTTTGTATCGTACAGTGGATTTGCATCTAATACCTGTATGGTACCTTCAGGGGTCCCGCAAGGGTCGAATTTGGGACCACTGTTTTTCTTAGGGTATATCAATGACATTGTCAGTTGCGTGAACTGTAGAATATTATTGTTCGCGGACGATCTTAAGCTATTCGCAAGCATATCTTCGATTGCGGATTGCGAAATGCTACAAAGGAATGTGGATAATATCTACGAATGGAGTGTTAAAAATAAATTAGATTTAACTATATCTAAATGTAATGCGATTTTATTTACACGTAAATTATCCCCAATTATGTATGGATATTTTATGGATGATACCACCCTTCAGCGCTGTCACACTGTTAGGGATTTGGGCATAGTATGTGATTGTCGTCTATCGTTTCGTGAACACCTATTCAAAATCACATCTAGTGCTACTAGAATGTTGGGTTTTATTCTAGGAGTATGCAGTAAATTCTACGATCTTACAACATTTATCATGTTATACAATAGATTGGTACGTTCGAAACTTGGGTACGGAAGCATTATTTGGAACCCAGTTTATGAGGTACATACATTAGCTATAGAAAACGTTCAGCGCAAGCTGCTCAAGTATCTGACTTTTAGGTAGGATGGTGTATCCACCTAGAGGTCTACCGCAAAACTATTATCTTGATGATCTCTTTGCAGTGCAGGTGGTCGCTCTTCGCATTACGAGTATTGCATGGGGTGATACATGCCAGAATCCGATGCTTAGATGTTTTGCACAATCTAAACTTTTTAGTTCAGCGTTCGTCAGCTCGCCATATCTCAACATTTCAAATTCCAATCGCTAGAATAAATTTAACGCTTAGGTCTCCCGTTGGTTTCATGTGATATTCATTGTGATATTTTTAATTGTAGTGTAAGAGAGCTTATGTGATGCTTATTTATCAAAGAAATAGATGTAATCGGGTTGGGTGTAGAATTTAGAATTTAACATTTGTGATCATACATTGTTTGTTGTTTTTTGTTTGTCCTTAATTTGGCCTATGCTGTTGGACAATAAAATTATTATTATCATTATATATTTTTCTGTAAAATCAATCTTATGGAACACTGACTGGCTGTTATTGCACACTGCTTGACTTCAGTCAGCGTGCAGTGACAGCCCTGAAGATGTACCATAAGATTGCGGACGAAACGTGGACAGTAGCTACGACAACAATGCGGTTCTAACACGGAAACCAAGAGTATAGCGTTATTGATGACCGCGGAAGCCTACGTACCAGTAAAACTTGTATTTCGTTGAATGCATTTTGCATGGACCCAACCATTTCTGTTTCTCAGTAGTACAATATATTGGCTTTCATTATTATTAGTAAATTGTTGGATAACGACCAGAAAAAAGTGATTCCGCTTTCGCAGGGATTTTATTCAGTTCTTCTTTTATTTCTCATTGCAACGGCTAACATTCTAGTACTCAAAACAAAACGCAATCATTTCCTTCATCAAACGTGCCAGTCATTTGTTTGATCTAAAACGTCATAATTTTTGAGCAGAGTTAATACTTCAAAAGCGGTCACCGCTAACGTCTAAATCGCGAGCGGCGCGGCGTTTACTTTTTCGTGTTTTGTTTTTCCGTATCTCGAAATGCACGTTTAATGGCCGCTCGACAATTCAGAACGCCCCCTTCTCGTTCGGAGGAGCCGCACGCTTCCAAACACCTTTCGGTCTGTTACGAAATCTCGAAATTACAGTGTGTAGGTTCTTGAATAACTTTTAAGTATATTGTTGTTGCACACTCCAATGGTTCGTTGGCCGCCGATTGTGTGTGAAAATAATACTGAGAACATAAATGAATAGGAGTTCATATTGAAATATAAAGTGCCATAAAGTTAGCAATATGTGTAAAAGGAGTTGTATAACGCTCCATGAAAGGTTTAGTAGTTGCAACCGTTAGCACTTAAAAAAGGTTATATAGAAGCGAAATAAGTAAAAGTTATTACATGTTGTCAAACTCAACCCTTTTCGCAGTTAATTTCAGAATTCAAAATGTACGTAGATCGCGTAGAGTATTTGTAACTTACTTCTGCTACAAATTGAAATTTTTCATCGTCCCACCTATGTCTTGAGAACTAACAATTCCGGTTGATGAAAGTTATATCAGAAAAAATCGTCTTTTGTAAACGACCAATCTTCTATTTGTTCTTAATGTCAAAAGCTAAAACAAAATCAGTTATCCAAAACAGAATTTTGCAATGTGTTCCATATGCAACTTAGACGCGGCTTAAGAATTCCGTTCTTTTTACAATTTTCCAAACTGTTGCACTACGTGTTCACCGCCCACAATTCACCGCGGAAAGTTCATCACATCACTCACATTTTACCGAGTATACAATTCACCACGTGCATAATTCATCGCCTACAAAAGAACATATATACTATGGTGTTATTGATCATTTGTTGCTGTTTCGTCTATTATTTTATATGTATGTATATAGAGTGATTCCTTTGCACTCAAAAGATTTGTACCTTTACGAATGGAAATTTCTCAAAACGCATTTTTTCTTGTTGAGGTCCGATTAGGGGAACGCTTTAAAATTAAACCTATAGAATGTCTCATAAGTTGGTAACCTTCCTTAGTTATTTTACTGCGGATACAACTTTTATTAAATGTTATGGTACATAATTATTCCAAATACTTACTTGTTTTCTTACATTCATTGACAATATATGTAGAGCGTAGTTCAAATTGAAAAATCACTACAACGGGAAAATGGTTGATTTTAATCTGTTGTTGTTGTTGTTCTTGTTGTTGTTGCTGTATTATTGTATGAAGCGTCGGGTTACGAAATACACCTCGCACTTCTAGGCATCGATTACAATCATTAGCCGACCTTACTCAAATTTTGCAGAATGCAGAGGTGTTCCAACCTCCGGTCCAAACATCGCATTGACACGGAGCTCATGGTTTTATGTCATTATCCAAGAAGAAGGCATACTCCGATTTTCATCCGTAATTAATAATCGATTGTACAACAGTTCCAGAAGGACAATTGTACATGCAGGTATGTATACAATCGCGCACGTTCCTTCTAGCAGGACTTTGTGTGCGGTGCGACGTTGCAAAACTTGTCTTACGACACGCAAGCTGAGAGAATCCGTCGTAACTGAATAAACTCAAATGCACCGACCGTTTTCTTTTCGGCTACGTTAATAGGCAAAAGTGCTTTAAAATCGAGGGTGTAGGTGGTAGGACCGTGAGTAGACCGTGAGTCTACAGTCTACATCTATCCTTCCGTACAATTTATCATTAAAAACTAACCGTCGCCTCCGGGATTTACCTGTTAATAACTTTTTATCTATAATTTCGCCAAATTCCAGAGTCAGATTATTTTTAATAAGTCTCTTTAGCAGAACAAAAATTTGTGATATTTTTTCGTAGCACTCTATGTGTGATTTATCTGCATAACTTCATATTTAATTTACTAAAGGACGCATTTTAGGCATAGGGAAATGTTTGTTGAAAACATTCTAGAGAAGTTTCTCTATAAGATTCTGGAAACAGTATGCTAGTGTACGAATCAAACTTGGTAACGGTATCGATGGCCACCTTGTAGAATGTAGTTAATATAAAAAATTCTTCCAAGTATTACAGGAGATTCCAAGAAACACCCAATAGTTTGAATCACCGCTCTAGTGTGTAAGGGGTTTAAGATATCGATCCTTAAAGGAACAGTGGCATTTAGCAAAAATCTCAAATTATCTCAATTGTCTCAAAAACTAAAATAGATGGGTACAGGGAATAATGAAGAGGGTTGATGAATTGAAGAGACGCACCCAAAAACGTATAATAATGTACATGATGCCCCATTGAAAAACTTGTATTGTTTGTAGCGGAAGTTGAACATCCTCTATACTTGTACATAATTTTATGTTGTGCAGAACTTGTCTTCGAATATTTTTTTCTGAAAACCTTTTTTCGAAATTGCTCAGGAAAGGAATTATCTTCCGCCCACGCACTAGTTAGGTGGACACGCTGAATATCGAAATCTGTTATAAATATCTAAACATACGAAACCCATATTACATTGGTTTATTTTTCGATGGAAAACCAAAATCATAATAACATATACACCGAAAGAAATTTTTGGGGAAATGGATGCAACTGGGCTACCTCCATTCAGTACAGGAATATTATTCTAGATATGCTCTTTTTCTTTTACTAATGTTGCATTACCCACCGAAGGTGAAAGTTACTACAAAATTTACTTTTCAGTGAAATTTCACCAAATGACTGTGACTAAATAAATGTATAAGCTTTATTTATTTAGCTATATTTCGATATGTTCATAGATATGCCCTCAACGTGGTATCATTTCTGATCACCAGCTAGTATTGATGGGAAAATCTACTTTCCCTATAGTAAAATTTCTCGCTAGCTGCTAATTTCAAGAGTATATTATTGAAGTATTTCTCATTAGTGATTGATTTTCATATGAAAATATAATAAAAAGAAAAAATTAGTTTAGTGTTTTCATTTCGTTTTGCTGTAAAACATATTAGGAACTATTGATGTATGTTTCACACTTGCACATAGCATAAATATGGGCAATTAGACGGGAAAATGTGTTTATTTGTCCCTCACTTGTAAACATTAATTTATTAAGTCACTGTATTCACTTTGAAAATGTCGCTTAACCCATTTTGTACCATTGTACTTAGATAGATGAGTACAGCAAGAGTTCTTCAGGAATAAGCGTCATGTATGAAGGATATTATTAATTTTACTACATAGTAGAATTCTGTAGTTACAATAGATACAAATTTTTACAGATTTGTATCATTATAGTTAACTACATTATCAATTCAACATATATTTGTAAGTGAGTGACTTCTGTTAGTAAATGCGTCTACTTCTAATAAGTATATTCGCTACAAAAGTTGAATAATTACTGGATTACAAGTTGGTCAAAGGTATGTATTGAATTGGAACACATAGGCGAATGCAATACACTTCTTTTTCTTACGATATAGTTTCAAATATCTTTTAACGTACCCATTTGAGTACATTGGTCTTGAACGTGCATTCATGTTGTACTTATCGTTTTCAGAACAAAATGAACGTAGCTCCACTAAAACCTTCTCTACTTTATGAAAAAAGATATAAACACCTACAGGAAGCAATGGTTGATATTATGACAGACTATCGAACTTGTGGTTATACCACCCGAAGTAGATTGTGAGACAGACGACGAAAATATTGATGACGATATTCTACAAGATATTGCCCTACCCAAGGATATTCCCGAAACCATAGAAATACAGTTTCCTGCAGACGAATCATACGATTCCGTGGATGACTTACCATTATCGATAGTGCGGAGCAGGGTTATATCTAGCGAAATCGAACCTGTAGAAAAAGTGCCAAAATGTCGTTCAAATTACATATATATAGAGAGATGCCAAGAGGACTAGGCTATTTAGATAAACAAAATATGGTGAAACCTCAGATACGTCCACTGAATCCTGTCGAAATTTTCGTTTGTAGATGAAGAGATTATAAATCTAATTGTCAAACAAAAACTAATCTAAGCACACCAAAGAAATGATCATTTATTTACAATCACGCCGCAACAAATACGAGTCTTCATTGCAATTCTGTTGGTATCTGGTTATCAATCATTGCCAAGAGAAAAATTGTTTTGGTCTCTAGATAACGACGTTGGTGTTACTGCAGTTAGCAATAGTATGTCACGAGGTAGATATCAACAAATAAAAAAATATCTCCACTTGGCAAACAACGACGACATGGATGAAACCGACAAGATGTTCAATGTAAGCACGTTCATGTCACTCATAAGAAAACAATTTCAACAGTGGGGAGTTTTCCACGAAAAATTATCAGTTGATGAAGCAAAAATAAAGTATTTTGGACACCACAAGATTAAACAATTTATTCGAGGAAAACCGGTTCGCTTTGGCTTTAAGAATTGGACATTATGTGGCGCTTCTGGATACTGCTATAATTTGAAAACCTACGGCGGAGCTGATCCTCAAGGTACAAAGAAGAAGAACGGTTTACCTTTAGGAACAAAACTTGTATTGGATCTAATAAGTGTAGTTGACAATCCAATGGACCATACTTTATTCTTCGATAATTATTTTACCAGCCATAATCCAATGGTAACTCTTAGAACTATGGGCTTCAAAGTAACGGGTACAGCTCGAGAAAATCGAATAAAAAAATGTCTTTTGCCTAGTGCTGCGTACTTCAAAAGGAAGGCTTGGGGCTATCATGCTTATAAATATGATGAGGCCAATAATTTGTTATACATTCGCTGGAAGGACAACAGCAATGTACAAGTCACCAACTATGATACGGTTGAGCCTCTGAGTCAAGTGAAACGTTGGTCTACACAAGCGCATGGTAGGGTCTCTGTACCGCAACCACGTCTAATAGCGAGCTATAATTCGAATATGGGAGGAGTCGATTTACTCGATCAAGTGGTTAACAACTACAGGGTGTCGATTCAAGGCAAAAAATGGTGGTGGCTGCTCTGGACGCACGGACTCAATGTATATGTAGTAAATTCTTGGAAGCTACATGTAATAGCAAGCTCTGAATCCCAAGACCTTCTTCGGTTCACGAGAGCAATTGCAACTTACTATTTATACAGCTTTTCAAAATCCACATCTACCAAATGCAGACCAAGCGGATTATTGGCATATAGGTTCATGAATGATGAGGGTGGGCTTTTTCCTGGAAAATTGAACTCTCAACTTCGATGTCGAAAATGTCATATGTGTGCACGTTGGGAATGCATTAAGTGTAAAATTACGTTATGTATAGAATGCAAATGTTTTGCAAATTTTCATACCAAAATATAGGAACAAAATTGATCTAATGGAAAATATATATGTTATGTGAGTATAATCCCATTGTAAAAATAAAGTAAAAAGAAGTTTTACAATACGTTATTCAGTCATCTGAATCCTAAATTAATGTTAGTAGATTGTCTATGGTAATAAAAAAAAACAAAAAATTTAGTGGTCCGAAAATTTTACACCTACAGTCAAAGTTAAATCTAGACTTAAAAAGAAATTAGAAAATAGTTATTTACAAGTGAGAAACAAATAAAATATGCAACAATACACGCAAGGTAACGGGTTTTACTGGCTCCAGAAGGTGTCGTACCCTTCTGTCCGCCAGTAAAAACTCTTTTATTGTGCTAGTAACGTTAAATACTATTCTATACCGCAACATAAATACCAAACTCCATAAGCTTAATATTTTTATCAACTAGTCATTTTCAAATTTGTGTACCAAAGGCCTTTTATTTTGAACATCGTAATATTTACCATTGAACGGAGGACGAAATCAAGCTGTTTCATGTAAGAACATCTAAAATTTGTACCAACTTGGCGGACTATAAGTTTTCAATCCCCATAATACATAATTTGTATGAAAATATTTTCCTCTAATATAGGAAATGTTTAACCCAATTAGGCAATATTCACCACACATATTTATTTTTCTCTATTTCCTGAGGTGAAAACATCTTAATGAGTATGTTATTACCAGTAGATGTCTTGACTATTTCCCCAAATGTGTAAAATTAAGTGTTTCCGGGAAAATTACCTGTATATTTGTGGAAATTTCACCAAAAAGGCAGTTTATGGTTAAATTTGGTTAATAACACTCCTTGTAATAAGATAATATTCATCACGGACATAAGTAAATTTACCGACATTTTTTACAGTGTAGGTTACCACATTTACAATAACAAGGTAAGTGAGTGGCGCACTGCTTACTTGAAATATTGTCTATGATGTCATTATTATTATCATATTAGAAATTGTCTACTTTCTTATTATTATTATAAACTCTATTTTTTTATTATAACCTTTATTATTTAATATAAACTCTAATTATATTATTGACAAAATTTATTTAATTTTCATCACAAATAAAAATTTTTCACCGAAGCCAATTTTTTTGCGCTAACCGTATGTACATATAATGACACAAACCTCCAGATTGATTTTTCTTGTTTTCTTCGGCGATTCAAAGAAATGGTTTTCTTAATCCAGCAGATATACATCTCGCTTGTAACTTTTTGCAGGTTGAACAAGATGCTGCGTAAATATCGGCAATTAGTAATATCAAAGGCCGTGACATCCGGTAATAAATAATTTCGAAATATGCAATTAGAAAAGCAGAAACAAATGAAGGTAATCTATAACAATTAATGCAAGATAACTTGTATATCTTCGAAATGTAAATTTATGAAATCATTAGAGGCTATGGCGCTTTGGTAAAACACCTGAGAAAATCACCCACCCACCTCCTGAATGTGATTTAAATGTAAGTATATTCAAATTAATATGTAAGCCAGCTTTTTTATTGTACACTTCAGTTCCTTACTGCTTCTTTTCTAATTGTGAACATAGGTATAATTATCTTAAAGCATATGTTATTTATGCATATAGTAATCTTTTAAGCGTTTATCAGTTCATCTTGTTCTCTTTCTTTAATAATCCGAAATAAATGTACAGGGTGGGGCAGGGAAGTATCCCTAACTTTCAAGGTAAATAATAAAAAAAAAATTTTAGAACAAAACTCTATTGTGGCATCAAAAGGATACAACTGGAAGTTAATTTTACTTAGTTTTAAACAACATATCATTCAAGTGATGTCCCTCACTATCAATGCACTGATGTAGCCGGTTCTCCACAACTCTGCGAAGCATCTGTTGCGGAATGCGGCCAACTTCCAGGCGTATTGCATTTTTCAAGGCTTCCAGGGTCTTGGGTCGATGTTTAAACACCTCACTCTTGAGGTAGCCCCATAAAAAGTAGTCGCACGGAGTTAAATCCGGCGAGCGCGCAGACCATGGCATGCATATACTCGATTTTGCCAGTCCCGCTGTGACAGTTGTTGCGCAATGACCATCTTGCATGGATGGAAGTGAAGGTCTTGGTGGAGAATTCGACGTACAGTACGTTTAGAAAGCCCCAGGGCGGATGCATGCTTGCGAGCAGAACGCTTAGGGGACTGCAACATCGATCTTCTTACACAGTCAATGTTTCTGTTCGTGAGTCCTCTGATGACCACTCTGTTTTGCAAAACACTACCACATGTACGGAAGTTCTCCATCCATAACAAAATGAATTTTCTGTCTGGAACAGCATTACAAGGGGGAATTTGATAACGAGTACGCAGCGCACGCTGCATTGCAACGATAGACTTGTTTTGGGAAAAATACGTCTCGACGGCAAACGCGCGTTGATCTTTTGTCCAACCCATGTCTACAACTAATGGTGGCACTAAGAGAAACTTCCAAGGCTGCAGCGTCATTAGAACCTACCCTCACCCTTCCAACACGTCCTCTCCATTCACAACGCCATCTCGAAAGTAGAGATACTTCCCTGCCGCACCCTTTATATACATCTAAAACATTTGTCTATGTATGTGAGCTCCTACCGTTTTCAAATCAATTTAATCAAGGAAAAGTAATATCCATCTATTTATCAAAGTTAACTGTGATTTTTTCAATAAGTACATTTTCAGTGCACATGCATAATTTCGAATACGTCTACATTTTTTTTTCAAAAATATTTTTGAACCGATAATTATATTAATGCATCATAAGTTAATAACGCTGTAGTAACTATAGATTATATCACCTCAGACAATATCTCATAAGATTAGTTTCATAACAAATACCACTAAATTAATACGTAATAATTGATAGGTAAGGTTTTGGGAAGTAGTTCAATCACCTTTTGTTTAATTCTAAAGTAGAAGTTGATTCATTCATGCTGACGTTGTCTCCAAGGTAACAAAGTAGTGTGCATAAAATTAATATATTTTGGCTTTCGTCGGTGAATTACGAAAATCTATAATTTTCCTTGGCCGACGTAACTAATAACTGAAAAAATGTTCTAGTGAGGAATCGAACCTCACATCTCCTTCTTGCCGGGTAGGTGTGTTAACCACTACACCACGAGGTCTATGCAAGGATCGTTTGCTTTTTAATACTTAGTTGTTACTTTATTTACTTTTTCTGCAAATATTTTGCAATATTTTGGCAGACAAGTACACTAAACTAATTCATATATTTTGCGCCTACTCGGCAAGGAGATGTGATGTTCGATTCCTTACCGGGGAATTTTTTCAGTAATTAATTACGTCGGAAATTCCAGGGAAAATTATAGTGTGCATAACAGTTTCAAAGATTTTTATCGAAATATTTCCGGTAGTTACAAAGATGTTTTAGATGCTTTTTTTCTTGTTTAGTTTATTTGTTTATTTCGTCCGTAATATTATAAATTTGTAACTTTCGAAAAAGCACTCCTTCGATAGCTCAGTTGGTAGAGCGGTGGACTGTAGTTGCTAATATGTGGAAGTAGATATCCATAGGTCGCTGGTTCAAATCCGGCTCGAAGGACTTTTTTTTTCTATACTCTGCCTCGTCGTAATACGATAATCAAAGACTTTTATTGCTGCTATGCTCTAATATTACATTAAGGTATTTTACTTTCAAATATGAAACAGTTGTCAAATCAATTTTTAATTGAATAAATGTGTTACATTACCCAGTTTTACTGTTAATCTCTTGTCTCATGGAATATCCTTCAAGATGCTAGCCATGTGCTATTAAAACTTGTTGAAAAAGTTAAAATGTCGCTAGGAAAAGTGAATCGTGTAAAAAATAAAACTAAACTAACATAATTGAAGAAATATTTGCTTTAATTTTTCTCTCGAAACATGGGCTAGATACTATAGATCAAAGAAAATCAGTGCCACACTTGCCACGTGAAAAAGGTACTAATCAATCCTTAAATTTTTATATTACTAGTAAACGTAATGTACGAGGATAAGTCAAATATTATCTACACTTTCGCCATAACAAGCTTTGAAGGTTATCGCAGTGGCGGCCGCTTGCGCATGCGTTGAGTTGGCGCCTCTGCGGTCATGTGTGCGGAATTTAATCACGATTGCGTCATTTGTCTGCTAGCTACAACAGCATAAGGAGGAACAAGCAAAGAGGAACAAGTAAGTAGTGATCCGATTTTTGTGGTCAGAGGGTGTGAAAGGTGCTGAAATTCATCGGAGATTTTTGTCACAATACGGGGACAGTGCTTTATCTCGTAAAAGCGTTTTTTTGTGGATCGAAATGTTTCAAAGTGGTCGCACGAGCGTAACATAAAAGAGGGAGCTTGACGGTTGTCAAACTCGACCACTGACGACAACATTCAGCAAGCTCGAGAAATTGTTACAGCAAATACGCGAGTTACCATAGACTTTCATCTCTTTAGACCGCTCAAGGAAGCTTTGAGAGGTCGTCGATTTGCCTCAGACACAGACGTTCGGGATGCGGTACAAAAGTGGCTTCACGACCAACCGAAAACCTTCTATCAGGAAGGCATACGGAAGCTTGTGGCTCGCTGGACCAAGTGCATTGCTAAAGGTGGAGGCTATATCGAAAAATAATGTATCTGATGTACACCTATCTTTGTTTAATACAGTTGTAGAACTTAAAGTGTAAGTAATTTTTGACTTACCCTCGTAAATATGCGATACATTTTCAACTATATTAAAATGCCTTTTTGTTTCTGCCTTTCTGATTTAAATGCAGATATCGGTTCCATTATAGAATAAGGTGGGGTTATTCCAATTCGAAAGCTGTTTGGAATATTTTTCATTAAACGCAGAGCGTACTTTTGTTATTCTTCACATAGTTATTATTGCCAATATACTAACATTAATTACAGCAGCAACTAAGAATTTTGCTGTTTAAACATTATAATGTTGCATATTGTTTAAATATATATCAAACGTTTTTTGCTATTTTTAAATTGTGTAGGGACTTGTGCTATTTAAGTTATGTAAGTACTTATATACCTTCCATTATATTATGTGATCGACAAACAGACCATGTTAAGCCGCAGAAGCACAATAGCACAAGCCTAATACTAATAAGACTGCGATTGGAAGTGACATTGAACTTTGACCAATGAAACCATTATATATATATATATATATATATATATATATATATATATATAATTTTGTAGGGCCTTTCTAAAACCCTAATGAAGAACATTTTCTGATGACATAATAGACCCTATAGAGTATCTTTCAAAAATATTTCTGTATGATCAACAAGTAGCGAATCAGACACTTACTTTGTTGTTCCAAACGGAACGCCCTGTATATTATTACGTTTTTGGTTTCTCCATCTAGAAATAAACGAATATTCGAGAGCATTCCAGAAAATAGTACCCGTTTACATATAATTAAAAGAAAAATGAAGGAAAGTAGATAATGAATTTATTTAAATGAAAGTAATGCATTTACTCATTTTTCAATGTAGTCGTCGCCGCTGTTGGGGCATTTGTTGTATCTAGAAACTTGTTTGTTTATGTATCTGTCCGCATTGATGGTCGTCCCTTGGGGCATGAAATCAACCAACAACAGATCTTTTCGGTCCCAGAACACTGACGCCATAACCCTTTTCGTGGAAAAACGACTGCTTAAACTTGCGCCGGCCTTGTTGGAGATCGTGGAGGCCCCCTTTCCCATGGACTTGCGTTTTGTCTCAGGGTGAAATGGTAAAACCCAGGTTTCATCCCAAGTAACAATTTGGTTAAGGAATGCATCGCCCTGTTGCTCGTAACGAGTCAAAAACGTCAACGCTGCACCCATGCGGTTGGTCTTGTGCTCGTCGGTAAACATTTTGGGCACCCATCTTGCGCAGATTTTTCTGTAATTCAGATGGTCCGTCAGATTGCGAAATTTCAGGAAACTGCTTACTAATTTCTTTCAGTTTTACGCGTCGATCTGCGCAGATGAAATCATCGACACGTTTCCTCAGACCGTCGGTGATAAGGGACGGGCGACCTAACCGCTCTTCATCGTGCAACATTATCTCTTCCCTCTTAAAATTTTCGAACCCAGGCCTTAAGGATGACTTATCATTGTTCCCGTACCGTACACTTCAGTAATCCTGCGATGAATTTCGCTTGGACGGATGTTTTCTGCCATTCAAAAAACGGGTCACGGATCGCACTTCGCATTTCGCGGGATTTTCTATTTATGCGCCCCCTTGTAAACAGTCATAAAACCAACACCACCGCACTGGAAGAACTTCGACTCTTTTTTTCCGCAAAGCTACGATGTTGCTGCTGACATCTGCGCCACTTTTCCCTTTTAATTGAATCAATAGCGCCCATCTGTATGACTAAACGGGTACTATTTTCTGGAATGCCTCTCGTAATATGGATTTTCATATGTGTATTTCTAACAGATTTCGAGATGTTACAAATTTGTCATCAATCGCCTAAATTTAGTACATTTTTCTTTAAAAAAAACCGAAATGCAAATACATTTTAGGCGTAACTTTTTACAAGACTAAATTGCGTAGTTGTCTCTATCCAGGCATTGTAGTAGAACATTTTGGAAGTATACAGGATGTTCAATATTGAACTCCAACCTTTGTCATATTCAAGCACCAGAAATGTAACATTTCTAAAATGCGCCATATACATTTTCTGTATACACCATATAGAAATTTACGTCTCTAACGTTTTTGTATAATGATGCATATGTCTAACCACAAGTAAAAGATATTTACAGTTAAACCCGAGTCCTGCATTTGGATATTGCATCCAAGTGGTTTCTGCTTTTAGTTTTGTTTGGTTACCATGACAACAGTAAACGAAACATACTGACATTGCTGTTCTTAACGGTTGATGGACAAATAAGTAGATAGCTATTAATTGTTGCAATAAAGATTAAGGTTGTTCATAGTGTGTTACATGTGATTGTTGTTTCCTTAGATTTTTAGTTTCCATTTTAAATTTATGCTGACATATATATGTTTACATCACTTATTGTTAGCTTGGTATGAACTTTTATTAAAATATTGTTACTAGCGTTTACTTTCGTTAAAAATATATAATTCTTTTTCTTTATTTCTATATTAATAGAACGAATGTTTCCAGTAGCGACAAATGTTCGTTTTAATTGGACAAACATTTTCCACCAGAAAAGCGCAGCTCATACATCCTTTTAGCTAAAATACATCATTCCTTTTACATTCATTTTTTCCTAATACATAAATTATACCTATTTATTAACTTTTCTCTCCTTAGGCTAGAAATTTTGAATCAAAAGTCTGATCGTCAATATTTGTATGTTTTGTTTACTGTTGTTTACGATAACCAGTACATTAACACCAAAAGTAATTTTGATTCAATTTCCAAGTGAAAGACTCGCCTTTGACCGCAAGCAGCTACTTGGGCTCAAAATTTTAAGCCAATAGTTTATACAGTGCATACAGAAAAAGTATATGGTGCTATTTAAAAAAAATACCTTTCGGGTGTTTGAATTTGGCAAAGTTTAGTGTTCAGTACTGAGCACCCTGTATATTTCGAAGGCATACTAACACTATGTTAGTTAGAGGCAAGTATGCAATTTGCAAAAATTTTCGCTGGAATGTACATATATGCATTTCGTATTTTTTGAAGGAAGTAGGTAGATCCGAGGACAAAATTAGAAATATGTAGACGTATGAAACCCATATTACGTTGGTTTACCTCTAGATGGGGAAACTAAAAACGTAATAATAACTACACGTACAAAATCCATGTTATATTGGTTTATTTCTAGATGGAGAAACCAAATACGTATATAACAATATACAGGATGTTCCATTTCAAATAACAAATTATCTGGCTCACTACTTATAGATCACCCTATACATACAGAATTAATTTTGAAAGATACTCTATGAGGTCTATTATGCCATTAGAAAATGTTATCTTCCTACTATTTACACAATAGACGTAATTTTACAATTCCAGAAGTTTGAGACACCCGTATATAGTTTCTAATGTCTAGTATATCATGTCCTAATTCTGAAATGTAGAACTGTGACATGATAGTAAAAATGAACTAACTTTGGGAACTAAAACTCTCTTACAGGACCAATATTAACCGATATAAGCTAAAATATAAAAGCACATTCGTACATGACAAAATCAAAATTGATTGTGTATGAAACATTGGCAGTTTATTATAATTACTATGACGACAAAACGGGAAAGAAATTTTCTACAATAAACGCAAAGGAAACAAATGCACAATAGCACAATGATGAGACTCTTAAAATGTGTATGCATATGAATACACAGGAGCGAGTACACATCCAAGAGCGCAGGATAGAAGAATGCAAAAGAAAAATGACGCGAAATCTGGAAATTATGGAAGGCGTAACTTTGTAAAACAAAATTGGAAAGAGTTAAATTCAATGCTTATTTATAATCATTACTTTAGAGTACTTTGTTATCAAAATGTTATCCAACAAAGTGTTAGTTCTCATCCATTTATTATATTTCGATTAAATTCAGGAAGTATGGGTTTAAAAGAACACTGTGCGATAAAGTAGTTATCCAAGCTAGCTAATTCAGTAAATTAGGTGATAAACTACACCGTATATGGTCAGTTTTCTATCTGCAGTAGAGAAAATTATCACCGAATTTTATCTCAAGAGGAGAAGCTGTTATCCTTGGTGTTCCACTTCCCGCCCATAGCATACTTGAAAGGAAGATTTGAGGCTGGCGTTTTTAGTTCCAACTCTATTGCTTTATACGAATATATATCGTTGGAGACGATGTTATGTCGCTTATAATTACCTGTAATGTTTTAAAGCGAGAGAAAAATTGATTTTTCTAAATGAATTAATTAAAATATCCGGTCGTCAGGTCCGAGAGTGTGCCCTAGACATTCTTTCGGCAGTTTAAAAATGAAGAACCTTCTTTCCTTTATTTGAATGTTAAATTTTTAGGTTCTATATGTTCTATAATCATTTTTTTGCGAATTACTGGACAGTATACATTAGTAGTAAATTACTAGTGAAATAAATTTGTTCTCCTTTTCTCTTAGTTTGATCATCATTTCACTTTTTTCTTTTTCGATATTCATTGAACACAAATAAGTTTTCATTTGATTCTTTCCCTGACTTCGCTCACCTTTGCTTCCGTTTTTGCTGTGTTTTTTTGTTGTACTTCTAGATACTTATAAACCCAGTAACAATTACTACAACTGTGGTAGCAGACCCTTACCAAGTTACGACCTGAGAAGCGGTACCGTGTGTCAGGAAAGAGCTACTCTGCCCGGAGAAGACGCCCAGGAGCCAGGCTTTCACACGAAACATCTAGAGTGACGACATGATTATTTTCATTTTTATGAAAAACCACACACAACTAAGATTTCAAAAATTTGTCTTTGTTATATAAAGTTTTTGTTTCTTTTAAATAAAATTGTCAACTTGTTATAAATATTTCCACGCATTAAGGAGAGGTGCAACAAAGTTTTTGGCGCTTTTTCTTAGAAAAGCTCCTGGCGCCCTTATTGCTACCTATATATCTGAACTTTGATGGACTTCTGCCATATCTCGCCCTGATCCCTATCCTAGATGAAGGCACAGTAAAAACCTCTTGTGGAGAGTTATAGAACAAACAAAAATAGCTTCGTTAAAAAATGTGTGGCATTACTCTAGGAACTTCTTTGCGCCTAATAGTTGTATAGTTGTGTATACTTTAACTTTATATGGAAAAAGTCTGTAGTTAGCAACGTTATTTTTGATGAAAGAACATTTTTTTTCAGTGAAATTATATCTGCAAATTTTAATTGACAATTTTTAAAATAACTTTGTGCAGAATTTGACGTAGTACTCAAAATAATGTGATCATGAACAGTTTAATTATTATGTTTTATGTTCGTACATACTTTGACCAGAATGTCTTCACAAAAGGCAACTTGTCGCAATTAAAAACGTTTAACTAGGGAGTTCGTATTGTTTTGAATCGGTTGATGACTTAACCAGAAATTTATCGGTTTTCCCTAATCCATGTCTAATACTATAGGTACGTGCGAGTTACCTGTAAAATTTAACGGCAAAATAATGAGTTAGATTGTGATAATGCGGAGACGCATAAGGATTCATTATGAAGACGATCAGTTTATAACCTGAACAATAAAGGTTACAAACTGATCGTCTTCATAATGAATCCTTATGAAATTCTGCATCGGCGTATAATTACCTTAAAATTTCGATTAACTTCGAGAAGAGGTTTTTGCATGGTACTATAGTCATGGCAAGCAATCGATTTGTTAGCGGTTTCCTAATAATCTTTCAAATCAAGCATCATCAATAAACTTCACTCACGTGGCTTATAGATAATGTTTTAAGCTATATTCTTATAGCTATAGGAATGTTAACTCTATGTACTTTTCTTGGAACTTGCGATTATGAAATTGCTTTCATGTAATTTCTGTTCAAAACCAAAATAACATACAGGATGTTCTACTTTAAAAAATGACTTTTAAACAATGATATGTCATACGCAATATTACGTGAATCTCATTAGCAATTCATAAAAACATTAGCCCGTGTGTATTAAGTCCCCTTATGCCTAACCAAGTACCAAAAATCGCATCTGCCTAATGCGCACTACCGAAGAAATAACGGTTTCTGTAAATGTCGACGTTTTAACTCTGAAATGGTTAGTTTTAAGACAGTACCTTATTATATTTTGCTTCAGAATTTAACTGGGATTCCAGTAATATAAAAATATGGAGCATATTCAACTTAAAAAAAATACAACTTTAGGTAGCTACGAAGTTATGATACGGCCTGTAGATTTCTCTATAATATTAAATCATGTCTACAATCAGATCTTATATAACAAAGAAAAACTGTTTTGAAAAATCTCCATTAGCAGAGACGCAATCTTTCGAGCCGGCGGAAATAACTCACCCTGTGTATGGTGAATTCAACAAAAACAGGAAACTATCTTTTTGTTGAACTTGAATCGCTGGACAATAGCAAGTTCATTTTGGTGCGTTACATTTATGCAAACAGGTCAAAAATATTAAAACAATCTCATCAAGAATTTTAAGATTACCAAAGCATTAGTATGTACTCTCAATCATCATTAACGCTGGCCACGAGCGGTACAGCGCATCGGCGCAGAATCAGTTCGGACCGAGAGGAACGGTAGTATTACTTCGTCTGCGGAGCAGTACGGACATTTTCGCTGCCGGTCATTTGTGCAATTGTTTATCTGTCCTAGAAAAATTATGATTTCGTCAGCAAAACGGCCGCGGTCGGACAAACTTCGAAATTTATTGCAGAAATTCCAGACTTAATATATGAAGGTGCTAAAATTAAATGTGTAATCTGTAAAATCCCGTTAATGTGTTGGTCCAGACAACATTGTCTACGACACGTAAATAGTGAAAAGCATCTCTCAAAAAGAAATTGCGCACGAGACAATGAAAAATTTATATTTAATTTATGCGTTACGTTTATCGCATGTAATATACCGTTTAATTTACTAGACAAGGAACCATTTATCTGCTTTTGGAATAACTATTCGGAGTGCAAATTACCAAGTCGAACATCGTTACGAAGAATTGTGCCATCTGCGCGCGAACATATTGAATAAAAAATAAAATCGGAGTTGAAAGATCAAAAATTGTGGTTATGTGTCGACGAAACAACAGATCGGAAGAAACATTCTGTTCTTAATGTAATGGCACGCAAATTGGAACCTTATCAATCGGCACCTTCAATTCTATTAGTCTCCAAACGAATACAACAGTGTACTACCGAAGTAATTTCAAAGTTAGTGTTAAATACATTGGACAAGTTTGAACTTTCAACAAACCAACTCTTGATGTTAGTGAGTGATGGTGCTGCAAACATGCTTTCTGTAGGCCGATCTCTTAAAAAGCATTCTGCTAATTTGTTACACATTACGTGTAAAATTCATGCTCTCAATCTTGTAGCGGATAGTATCAGAAAATGTTATCCTGAGGTAGACGCTTTAATAGCGCATACCAAAGCAGTATTTGTCAAATCACCGAAACGTATTCGCGAATTTCACAGACTGTGCCCCCGTATACCAGAACCACCAGAACCTATTCTAACTCGTTGGGGAACATGGTTGCAGGCCGCGCTTTATTATCATAAATATTTTGACAATATTAAGAACGTGGTTTTACAATTCGATACAAAGGAAGCTGTCGCTATCCAGAAAAGCCAGTCGAAATTTCAAGATAGTCAGGTTAAAATGGATTTAAAAATCATTTACGACAATTACTTCGGGCTAGCAGATGCAATAGAAAAATTACAAAATCCTGCGGTGGCATTAGAAGAATCTCTACAAATAGTGCAACATGTTCACGCACAGCTATGCGCGATTGAAGACGCAAAAAATGTTTCTATTCCAGAAAAATTTGAAAGTGTTTTTGAGAAAAATTCTGATTTTGGCACATTAAGACACATTTGTGAAGGTGCGTCAACAGAATCGTTAAGTTATTTGAAAGATTATTTTACTTACGCAAATATTACGTCACTAGATGTAGAACGTTCGTTCTCTGCATATAAACGCATTTTTTCCTCATGCCGTACTAGTTTTGCCGAAACAACAGTTGAAACATATCTAACGTTGCAGATATTTAACAGACATTATTCACTTTGTGATTTCACGGAGGACTCTTAAAATGGTAAGTGTTTGAGCACGTGTTATTTAATTTTTATTTAAAAGATGAGCGAAATTATTTGCGGCAGTAAACATCTCTATTAGCAGAATAACTCTAGTGGAACACGAGGCCTGGTCGACTCTACGCTACTGCGCGATACCGCTCGTGGCCAGCTTTAATCATCATACACAGTCCTTGACTATGGAAATAAGACTACTTGGGAAATAAGAATATTTATTAAATATAATTTTAATTTCGAAAATCTATAAAAGCATAATTGCAGTTTGAGAAATACCCTAATACAATATGGCCAGAAATAATTGCTGGTTATAAAAATAATACTTAGGGGTGCAATAAACCGACTATCAACCTGCTATGAATCATGCCTCTTGCCATTCGTACGTACAATAATGATGTTTAGTTTGAATTGTGTCGTTCATTAGTTCGTTAGTATTATTGCAAATATAAATAAAAAAGTATTTTCACCGATTTTCCAAAGAATTTATTTTTCAAGGAGTTTTAATTTTAATTATGTGCGTCTATTTTCGCGGTCAATTATTATTATAATGGAAAAGAATAAGGATATATGTATAATCACAGAGAAAAAAGTACGAATTTCTGCTTTTCTAGAGACGGGAGAGTTCTCTCAACGTGAAGTTGCATAAAAGATCACATCAAACTGTTCTGAGAATCGCGAAATTAATTAAGGAGAGTATTCCTAGTACAAGTAGAGGCACAACAAACACAAAACATCGTTTTTTATCCACTAAAGGTGTTTATAAAATTCTTAGTGGGGAAGGTATACAAATATCAGCCCAAACAGTCCGTAGACGTTTTCATGAAGTAGGCTTGAAATGTGAACGTCTGGCAAAGAAACCAAGACTAACAACTAAAATGAAAGTGACACGATTTCAATGGGCTAAAGAATATAAAAAACATATAGCTGAAGATTGGGAAACGGTAAGTTTCATTTATCATCTGTATTTTTGGTCAAATTCATCCTCATAGTTCGCTTAATGGTTCTCTATATTTTTTACTTTTTCCTATGTTATTTATAGCAACGAATCACAGCTAGAAGTGCTAACAGAGAGAAGTCCATTTGTTCGTTCAGAGCGTTATAAAGAAGCATCGAACCTATTAAACATCCCCCATCTCCAATGGTGTGGTCGTGTATTACAACAGAAGGACCAGGACAACTATACTTCGTTAACATGGGACAAAAACAATATAAAAAAGTTTTACAAAACCATCTAATACCTTATATTGGTTCATTGGATCCGACTTAAGGTGTCATAAGACAAAAAGTGTAATGCGATACCTTGAATCTAAAAATCTGCGTGTACTACCTTGGCCAGGCAATTCAACCAATTGAAAATGTGTGGAATGTCTTGAAAAACATTGTAAGTACACGAAACTCAACTACAAAGGAAGAATTACAACAACATATTGAAGTTGTATGGCACAATAGCGACGAAATTAAAAAAAAAAAAACAATAAAAAGCTACATTGGCAGTATGCCAAAAAGGGTTGTGGAAATAATAAAACACAGGAGGAACAAGCAAATATTTGTAAATATATGTTAAAATTATACTTACTTGCATGTTATATGTAATTAAATAATAATATTGCCAACATTACCAACTGCTTTTCTTTATGTTACCACAAAATCATAATATTATTAAGTAGTCCTAATTCGATGGCCAGGGATTGTAGTTTCAATCGGGATGTAATTCTATAGAAAAGTAAAACATTATATATACGTTTTATTTAAAAAAAGAAAAACAACATGGTGATCTTCTAATTCGTATTTTGCAAAGACATCAACGTTAGTAATTTATAATTTCTTGTAAAGCTAAAATTAACGAAGATAAGTTATTGGCTAAAATATCAAGAAACAACCTGCATCATTAAGTTACTCTATTTTTTCCTTCCATACATTGGTCCTTTTTCTTGCAGAATTCTGTTTATAACTTGGTTAATGGTAAGCCTGTGTAACGTTGTATTCCGATCACAAAATAGTGCAAGTATAGGCATTTTATTAGTGTAATCAGCACGAAGAAAGGAATGGACGGACGATACCCTCACACGTTGAGCCTACTTCACCACAGTTTATATCTAGAATTATAAAAAGTAACAATAACTATTCCTATATGAGTACCGTTTCAACGAAATTACTGTACTTACCTCGTTATCTTCTCATTGGTATTAACTTTTTAATTTTGTTTCCTCTGCTTCTTTCTTCTGTTTCGACAGCGTGCCGTCTGTTTCTGTTAGGAAAAAATCAAAAAAGATTTCCTATAGTACGGAATCGGTGCGTATTCGCGGTGGTAGCTAACTTTCATGCACGTCTTTGCCTACCATTACATGCGTCATTAATGAAGTTATAAACCGCTAAATTACCACACATCACAGCACCGATCTAGATTCGAACATTGAAGAAGATCACTACGGCGCAGGCTGTTATTAAAGCATTTATTTTGAAGTAAGTGAGGCTATCTTGTCGATCCGGTAATTTAGTTTTAGTGACTAGATCTTGATTACATACAGTAACTGGTAAAAGAATGGGGAATTTATTCAAAAGTCGGAAAGCATTCATTAATTATGCTTGTTATCTTCTTCGATGAATAAGTAGAAATTGAATTACGAACATCCTACCCAGGAATATTGAGCATTTATGGAATTTATCTTGCTAAGATGAGAATTGAAGGGTATCAAATTTGAAAATAACTTAAGAACAGTAATGTATTGAGGTAATCTTTTACCCAATGATGTCTACAATTAAGGCTACAATTATTAGCGTTTAAGCTTTCCTACGCTGACATTGATGCAGTACAATCGAAGCTTATTTCACCGAAGTAACTAGAGCGAGCAGAAGGGTTAGCGAATACTATTAAAAGCTAGAACTTTTATTTTAAACGTGTCCTATTATATTTTGATCGAACAAATTACTTTTTAATGAATACCCTTCAGTCAGCTTCTAACGCCAAATTCTGCATCAATCATAAGCCATTAAATATAATTTATAACGATTTCTTTTAGTATTGACTTTCAAGAAATATTTACATATTTGGCATGAATTTTGCGTTGACCTTTCTAAGGAACCTTGAGAATATGAATTGCATTAATCCAAAAAAAAAATAATGTACAGTTACTTTCTCTAGAGAAGAAATTATGATTCGCAATATTTTATTATTTAGTGTTGGTATTCTTGAACATTGCTGTTAATGACACGACAACTAGGTTAGTCATCTTTCTTGATGAATGTTATGAAATCTGAAAGATACTTAACATACTTTAGTATGTATACTTTAGTATGTATATCGAATAGTACAAAAACATAACTTATACCAATTAGGTATATTTAATTATGACCGATTATTATTATTATTGTAATTATTGTATCTCTTACAGAAATCTGAGATGAGTCATGGGCATTTGTTGTTATTCCAGGCAAATTATGAGTAGTAGCAAAGTTTTATTGACTTATTGCAGCGTTAGCAGCGACTTCACAGGATTTACAAGCAGTAATTTACCGAGTAGTAGTAGATACCGAGGCCTGGACCGTGTGTGAAATCATTCCGCCGGCTTACTGGCATTGATACTGCGCAGTTTGATTATGATTTGAGCTGTTATCTTTTCAATTTCATTTTCAGGCTAAATCATTTGAATGAAAAGGTTGCATTTTTTAACTATTGCGTATTATCGGTTTTTGACGTACACGCTCCTTTACTCACAAAAAGATTTACTAAGCCCAATGCTCCGTGGATGACTGAATACTTAAAATTTGTTATTGATCTTAGAGATAAAACTAAGTCTGCATATCGCAGAACTAATTCTATTGCTAAATGGGGTGAATATAAAATATTAAGAAACTGTGCAACGTCAATGGTTAGGGCTGAGAAGAAAGCTTTCTTTAATCGTCTTGCGATTGCCGGATCTTCTAAGGATTTGTGGAAGCAGCTGCGGAATTTGGACATTGGGAATCGCGCGTCACATGTTTTGCCAGATTTTTTTCAGATCCAAATGGTATAAATGATTTTTTTATTAATATACCATCAAGTAATGGATGTTCTACGATGCTTTCACTTCCAGTATTTGTTTAAAACAAATACAGTTTTAGTTATGTGGATGAATATGCGGTGTCTCAAATTTTACTAAACATTAAACCTTTTGCAATGGGATATGATAGTATTAACATAGCTATGCTTAGACATTGTTGCCCTTTTGTTATCCCCTATGTCACTCACATTATTAACTGGTGCATAGAAAGTTCGGTAGTTCCTGTTGTATGGAAACGCTATAGTTAGACCTTTACCTAAAGTTCCCAACCCTACATCTCTTAATGAACTTCGACCCATTAGTATTCTTCCCACGCTACGTAAAATGTGTTATAAAGAATCGATTAATCAAATTTATTAATGAATATAACACCTTGCCAGCTACACAGTCTGGATTTAGGAAGGGTTTCAGTTGTGAAACCGCATTACAATCTATTACAGACGATATAATTACCGCTTCGGATAGAGGTTTGATTACAGCTTTAATGCTTTTAGATTATACTAAGGCTTTTGATACTGTCAACCACCGGATCTTAATCAATCTTTTAAATAACTTTGGCCTCAGCAATAAGTCCACCTCCTTAGTAAGTAGCTACCTCAGTAATCGTGTTCAGAGTGTTAGTTTAAATTTCAATACGTCTGATCCTCTTGCCATCACTAAAGGAGTCCCACAGGGCTCGATTTTGGGTTCCATTTTGAACTTAATATATACGTCATTTTTAATTAAACGCATAAAACATTGTTCGGCTCACGTTTATGCCGGTGACACACAATTATATATCTCCTTTTTGCTACAGGAATGGCGCGATGCGATGATGATTATTAATAAAAACCTCTCGTTATTATATAATGATTCAATTGCACTAAATCTACAAATCAATCCAACAAAATCCGACGTTATTCTTTTTGGTAAATCCCGTATCTGTGAGGAATTAGCACAAGTGTTTCATATTGTGGTTAATAATGAAAAGATTCCGGTGGTTGGCAAGTCGGAGAGCTTGGGTCTATGGATTGACAACACATTTCGATATCAGGAGCAAATTATTAAATACATTAGGGCAACTTACCTAAACTTGAGGCAATTGTATGTTCATAAAAATTATTTTAATACTAACATTAAAATAAAATTATGCAAAGCATACGTTCTGTCACCCTTTTCTTATTGTACTAGTGTATTTTCCAAGTGTTTAAGTTTACTGTCCAACCAATCACTTTATAGAAAAAAAGTCTTATCTGGTTACAGATAATTGATTATGTGCTGGTGATTGTAGCTTTGTTACTTTACATAAGTTTTCTGATATGACCTTATCGAAAATTGATACCTTTTGAAGTTGAATAATAAATATTTTCTTAGGAATTGTTAGTATTTGCATGTTTTTGCTCTAGGGAAGCAGAACAGTGTCTAAGGATCTAAGGATTCCACACGAATAATATGAAATGTTACTATTGTTCAAAGCTTAGCAGTGGTCGTGTGTTGTTCAAAAACATATCTTCATACGCGATTTGCGATTTACTTTATTTTTAAATGTGCTTATAATTTTATCTTCAAACAAGTAATGCCTTCAGTTCCTCTAAAACCTCTTGCTTAGTCTAAATTAACTGCAGCCACTAATACTATATTAGATTTGGAGTACTATAAATTCTTAATTCCCGGAAATAATTCAGATAAGATCTATTTAGTTCTTTATGAGCTCACCGTTAATGTCTAATAATCAAATATTGCAAAAGCATTCTAATTATTTTCTATAATTGAAAACTAATTAAGATATACATAATGAATTGCCTTGGGCGGTCAACAGCGAAACTCCTTTCGTATCTTACATGTGAAGCCAGAATTTGATTCGAATTTGGCCCAACAATGAAAACGAAGAACCATTGAAATAGCAAATGAGTTTCCAACTCTATCGGACTAGGTAATAAATTTAACAAAAGCAAACGTCCTGACAGCCTTTATCCTAATGAACTGACTGTTATTAAAACAAAACAGAGAGAGCAAGAAATAAAAAGAAACTCAGAGGAGGTAGAAAAATGTTTTTTTGTGAAGACAAAGAGTCACAAATATACGTACATTATGTGTATGTTAATGAATACTAACCGGCTGTATCTATTTATAAAACAGTCAAGAACATAGCGCGTACATAACAGTATTTTACGTCGACAAGTTAATGTACGGTTGGTACACGGTGGAAACCTTGAATGATGGACCTGGAAAAAATTATAGAACAATTATTTGCGTTAGCTGAGTGCATTTACGAAATTGTTTACAGTGTATATGTACTCGTACCTATATTTGGAATCACGAGAAGCTATGAAACGAATTACATGATGTGCTTGTATAATAATGGCTATCGTTATCTATAGAGAAATAATACAAAAATAATTGGTACCATGTCGTGGCAACAGAATTACTCATTTGTGAATTATGTTAAGCCTCAATTAATATTTTCGTGCATCTTGGATGATATTTCAATTTTCTTTAATTTCTTTTTCAGTTGAATCACTTAGGAGCAATTTTTGATGTATCCCTTTCCAACTTACAGTAGTCATGATTTGAGATAGTTATTTAAATAACTTATTCACTCAACTTGGGAATTCAGAATCAGTAGTTTGTAAACAATATACACAACAAAGTTAAACCTAATGAATGGTGGACCTTACTGTAATTGCCTATGCTATTGACTTTGTAAAGTAGGATATGTTTTAAAATAAGCAGCAATAATAATAAGAAGACGAAGAAGAAGAGGAAATAGAATCATTTTTCAAATATATTTCAAAAACGACACATGACATGAGAACGGTCATTTCTGTGTAAGTGTATTAATAACAGTTAACAATAAAGGGCTCGTATTTATACTTTTACGCCTAGAAGTTAATAGTCAATAGAACTAGATGAATATTGGAGAAAACTTTTATTATCAAAGATGAAAGGAGTAATTATTATTTCGTTGCTCTGTAATAATGCTTTATGTATTTCTTCTTCAATGAAATCAACGAATTTTCAAATGGTAGTTTGAGGAATCTCATACCACGCCTGTTCTATCCACTGCAGGGCAGGGATAAGGCTAAATATGTCGCTCTATGATATTCCATAGGGGTAAGTTGTTTTAGTAAATGGTCCAGAGCAAATCGAGCAACGTGAGGTTGTGGATTATTTTAGCAAAATTATATGCGAAATTTAACGTTTTTGTCAGTACTTGCACTCAAAAAATAGATAGTAAAAGTGAGGTTATCGCCATGTTAATAAGCTTTATTATAATTATGTTATCTTTTCATATCTCATACATGCTTTTTAATATATATTATTATGCCTCTTATTAAAAAATCTGGCCGTCCTTATAGATAATAATGAAAGGTATAATAAATTATATTAAAAGGTATAATGTTTCTCACGGCTGATATTATCTATTTTTTTGAGTGTGTAAGTTGCTTGATCGTGACTTGAGATATAACTGAGTAATATGCTTCTATAGTTTAGTTTAATATAAATAACAAAATACAGGTAATGAATTTAGTTTTAAGAGAATCTAGTCCAAAATATAAAATATTAAGTGCGGATAACTAGAACATGGCAGTACTCCTTTTTCCTGTATACCTAAAAATATTAAACATATACACCATCAATACGTTTCTACCTTAATATGCTTCCTTCCAAATACTAACGCTCCGCAGCATGCGAACTGTTGCTAAATCGCTTGTATTAACGCAGTCGGATTTGCCCGTTCTATTATTAGTTCTTCAGAAAAGCCGCTATGAAAGATCGAATTGCAAGTATCGCGCCAAAAAATCATACTACTACAATTTTTAGTAACTCACAGATACATGTGTCAATTGAAAACTTAATACGAAACAATTAATATTGTCGTAGCTATAAAAAAAATAATAAGCTACATCCAATAATAAGTAAAAGTAAAGTATTAATATCAAAATAAAAGAGTATAATTTCAATATTATAATAAAGTAAATAAAAAGTATTATAAGATAATAAATTGCGAGTATATGATAAATAAAAAGATATGTACTTGGTCTTGAAATAATAAATATCTTTAGTTACTGTTTGGGCAGTCATCCCAGGTAACCATATAATTGGATCCTTCTGGAGCATTAACTGTAAATAGATGTTTGCAACTTTTGCAGAATAGTATAATACTCTCTGTACCAAACCTAGAAGATATTACGTTAGACAGAGTATGGTTTCAACAGGATGGATGTCCTGCTCATACTGCCGCAATTGAATGAGAATATTTGGGAAACGCTTTCAATGATAGATTATTATACATGGAGCACTATTCGGCGGCTCCCACGATCATCTGACTTATCTCCTAATGACTTTTTTCATTAGAGTTACTCATTTTCAAATTTACTCTAGGCCTAATTTCAACAAAGTGCCACCATCAACTGGAATTTATGGTTAACTTATGTATTTCAAATACTGAACACGTTAGCTTTTAGGAATGTTCCCAAAACCGCACGTGAAACAGAGTAGTTATAGATTTTTGCACGTTGTATTTGAACTGTAGCACCTAGTTTGTCCGTTAGCCGCAGATGGACTAGAAACTGGAATTACAGTTTGTAATAAGTGTTCGGCAGTAACCTGTTCAATGAAAATATTAGTATCATCGCAGCTTGCACATTTTTTGTGTTTCCCAGTACCCTTATCACTTCATATGAATTTTGTTCACGTTTCCTTTTACATATCATCTATCATTCCCCAGATTATAATCAAATTTAATGAAATTTTATCGGAAATTTACAACAAAATTACAAATCAGTAATTTATAGTTTTAAAGTTACAGGATAGATACTTTTTGGAAATATAATGTAGGACTTATATGTAAACCAAGTTCGAAGCAACTGTTGAACGGCAAAAAATACAAATGTGAAGAAGAGTCGAAACGCATATTTTCAACATCCTACCAACTCTCAGCATTGTTGCGGCTCCGTCAGTAACGAACATTGTGACTTCGGTTCCTGTGATACAAAATTCTCTCAACGAATCTTTTATTATCTTGACAACGGTTTCTGCATTAGTTTTCTATATCCTTTTACTGAATAACAACAATGAAGCTGGTGGACCATCACGTTTTAAAGGACGCGCTACAACATGAATGACGCTGTGTTTCTGAGCATCAATTGTTTCATCCACACATAGGCAGATTTTCTTATTTCTCAACTCGTCTTTTATACATTCCTTTACTGTACCTTGCACACGTGGCAAATTGTATCGTAATTGCATAGATGTTAGCAGCTTCCATGAGGGATCGTACTTAGCCAAAAAAATACGAAAGTGTACATTAGATACTAGATGTTGTGCGATGTTGCACACGGTTAACATAAAAATAAACTCATATAAAAATTGCTCAATACATGACGTTTACTTTTACAATGCTTTCTACATTCAAACCTATCACGATTAACAATCCGCTATAAATATGCGGACTTCTATATTCTAATCCAGGGAAATGCCTGAGATATTTTTTCTCATTCGAAGGGAACGTTACACCCTTTGGGCGTCCCATCTCCGCGTACATATTTGGCGTGCAGCGTGCAACGTACTGTCGCTTTGAACTCTCTCGCGGTACTGTCGAGATCGACTACGAGTTGAAAATTACCCCTACCCACGCCGTTACCGCTACGCTACTGCAATCCGGTACCACCTTTTTAACAAACTGTAATAATTACATACCAACTGTCGCTGCCTCCCGGACTACAATGACGCTACTATTAAAACGTAATGGTTACTAAAGAGAAATACATACTACGTTCAATACTTTGATTTTGTTTTTGTTTTTTGTTTACCCGCAAAATATATTGTCTAAATACATAAGCTATAAACTTTTGGATTTCAAACTGAGGTTGGCCACATAAAAAGGTATAAGCGAATATTTAGAAAACATTAAAAAGTAAACCCTCCAAAACTTGCGGACCGGATATTCACATGATTTATTCAAGAAACTATTTACCACCCTCAAAACTTTAGTAACTGCATTAAAATTAAAAGAAAAAAATTAATGTTATACATTGGCATCTTGTCGACTGGAGACATTTAAGTAAGTATAATATTCAAGTGTATTCAAAATCATTAAATGCACATTTTACATTTAATAAAGGAACTGTCTAATAAATTATAATCCAGGTATATTGCAATGACCCTAATAATACTAATAACGATTGGATTTTACTACCGCACGTTGCCTCGTAAGTATCTACACGTATAATTTCCGCTAACTAATAACGAAATCATCTCAAGCTAATACTGCTTTTTACACATATGTACTGATGGTAATCTTCTTATATTTACTTCTAAAAATACCTAAGAACTGGCGTCATCCTGTGCAAGAAAATTTTCTATTTGACGATAACGTAGTCATTCTAAAATTAATTTATTATTCATTCACCCTATTAAATTCTTTACGATGTATTTGCATAAATTCAAGCGACAATCCGAGGTTTTAGGCTATTCTTGGTACGCAAAACGGGCAATAACGATAATAAAATCCAGCATGTGCGTTAAATGCCGACAGAACTGACTATACATATATGTATAAGCAATTGCATTCGAACTCCGATATACAGAGAGCATCTCAGAGAAGAAGAGCACGTGTTATGTAGCCTACCTGTGTTCTACAGTCCGTGCAAAATTATAGTAATGCTAAAGGGAATAAACGAACGTTTGGAAATAGTTTCATATTGTGAGGAAAATATGTCTATGTAATTCAACTTTTTATTACTAATATCAGTAGAAAATTTATCTGTTTTTACATTTTTTATCTGTGTTTAGTTGACAAAATCCAAATGATAGGGGAAACTAGCCTAAAATGAGACATTAATCACAAATTTAACTATTCCATCGTGACTCAAGTGTGAGTATTTAGTTAATGAAGGGAAATAAAAAGTTTCGTGTTCAAAAACACATCATCAGGCCAGCTACGGGGACCACCATGAAAGAAAACAAGCAAATATACATAAGTGACCAGAAAATTGTAAAGATAATTGTAAAATTGCACCAAAGTGACATGTCAACCAATTAAAATACGTTATGTAGTATATTATAATAAACTAATCAATTTTAAACTATTCTAAAATATAATAAAGGAAAAAATTAAATTTTTTATATTTAAAAAAAGTGAAATTGTCTCCTCCTATTGTGATCTTATAAATGAACATATTGATTTAAGGAAAAACTTTTTATACTTACAATTCATTAAACAGTGGGAGGAAGTCAAAGTTTAAAAAGGAAATCTATTGCAACTGTACAAGTTAACATATAGTGCATAGTTGTTGCAAATAGCAACTATTTAAAACTTAAGACTTGCAACGAAACACAACGACACTTAACTCTAAAACTTTATTTATTCATTGTACATTGAAATAAAAATAACAAGCTTATCAACTGCATTGATATACATACAATAGAAGTTGAAAACTTAACAAAAACCCTTTGGTTTAAAAGTAAAAAAAATATGAATCTTCTGCTTCATATGTCATATTACCCTAGGAGAGTTGTAGTAGAATGACATACGTATGTCATTTTACCTTCAAGATACAAAAAAAAAGTCTTTTAAATACATAGGTTACACAGGAATTGTTTTCTTGTTTTAGGCACTCCGGCACCACTTTGAACATGATTGATATCTTATCCAAACTTCTTTTGGTTTAGATAGACTGTCCATTACAATAAATGCATGCAGCATCATCATCCGAATCTTCAGCGAATTCCTCGTAGCCATCATCTTCATCATCTGCAATTTTCCTTTTAACACTTGCCCTTGCCGCTCATTCACGTTTTCTTTTTTCGTCATATTTAGATTTAGACATATTCATTTCTGGGGTCGAAGTAAATACACTACCGGATTGCGTTTTCCGTCTCTTTTTTGTTTTTTTCGAGAAAGCGAACTTTTGGAGGAGGAGATAAAATATGCAATGGCACACTTACGTTGGCTTTATTTTTATTTTGCGGCTTTCCAGTGCTCGGCTCATTATTCATTTTTTTTTGATCAACTCCACCTTCAGCTTGGCCTGCTAAATCGATGCTTTCGGTCACGTTATCTTTTTTATCTTCGTCCTAGTCTGAGGCTTGAGCTGATGCAAACATATAATCAGGGAATATATCAGGGTTTAACGGCTATATGCCCGTTTTAAGAAATCCCTGAGTTGCGTTAGTTGCTTCGGAAAGCAATTTGCCTATTTGGAACGGAGTTACAACCCTTCCTGGATTATTCTTTAACCACCTTGTTATCTCCTGATTATAATAAGTCGATAATGGTCCAAAGAACCCACATCCAGGGGTTGCATCCTATGAGTGCAATGTGCAGGCAAGCACAGTAAAAGGATGCCGTTATCTTTCGCATATTGTAAAGTTGGATAAAACTTATGACTAAGATGTCCATCCAAAATCAGTGTTTTAGTGGCGGATGCCTGAGTCCTTGACAAAATGTTGCAACCATTGGAAAAAAGTTCTCCCGTCATCTACCCCGATTCTTGGCACAAGAGTAAGGTTCCTGTGGGAGCATTATCTATTAGTTCAGGCTTCTTTTTTTTCCTGTAGAATATTAAAGCTGGCGGAATGAAAGAGCCGGCAGCATTCATGCATCAGACGATTGTTGAATGAGCTCCCCTCTCAGCGCTGATAACAAATCAGTAGATATTTTATGTTCGTTCCAAATTATATTTTAAGTGAACTACCTACTTTTTTCCTCTTGTTGCAAAAACCTTTGGTGGTTTCTGGACGGTTGACAAGGCAGATTCATTCATGTTGTAAATATTGTTTGGTTCAAACATGTGTTCTTCACAGATTTGCTGTAGAACTGCAAAGAACTTTGAAACCTGTGGTTTATTAAACCCTTGCGCTCTTGCCATTGATGTTGCTTCAGGAATTCTCAGGCTTATACTAGGATTTCTTGCTCGAAAACCGCATAACCAGTCATAACCTGCCTTTTTCACTGAACGAGAGAACCTACATAGAATTTTATTAAACTCAGCGAAATGATAGGCTAGCTCTCTCAAGCTAGTTGTAGTAATGCCAAAGAGCATGTTTCCTTGTGTTTTATGTAGGAGGCAAATTTCCTTTTTGTGTTTGGAGTGAAAGTCGTAGAGAAACGACCTAAGCCTTTACTGGTGCCTCTAGCATGTTTATTTTTGTTTAGCGCGCGTCTAGGCAATGCAGCATGGGGAATTCATTCATTTCATTGTTCTGGACTGCATTAATTGTCAACTGCATTGACTCTTGGTGCCAAGATTGTCGCTCGCTCATTCTTTTATATTTCCCGGCCATATTACTGTAACCATGACCACATGACCACGGAAACCTCTCACAGATAAATTCGGAAATGCGTTAGATGTATCGTGTTTGGTAAGTGTCGTTTTAATACTTTTGCTGCCCTAACATTACAGAAGTTGCGTTCGAAATAAATAGCAATAATCTTGAAGCATCACCAATACAAACTTTACCTTAATAATCTCTCACCACTTCCATAATTTTGGCTCAAACGGAACTTAGATTTATCAGAAAAGACAATTAGACGTCATTCTTCTCTTGACGTCGAACATTATATAGAGCTGATAGATAATCGGTGTTGTGTAATGGTTTACTAGTTCAGGCATAGAAACACCGCCTTCGCGCAGACCTACAATATATGCCCTTTCATATTCACTTATTTGCTCTTTATCGATGATCTGATTCAAATACAACAATCTACTAAAGATCAAGAATACTCGTTTATTTGAGAAGGGATGTTACAACCTTCTTGGATTTCACATATAAGAAATGTTATTTCCATTTACCCACACATTGGGGCAGACGATAACATACAGTTCCCAAACTCTAATCGTTTTTATTCTCTTGGTTTGTCGTAGCTTTAGACGACGTTTCGTCCACACTCATATGTGACATCTTCAGGGCTGTAACTGCACACTGACTGTAACAGCCCTGAAGATATCACATACGAGTGTGGACGAAACGTCGGCTAAAGCTACGATAACGGCGCGGTTCTAACCCGGAAACCAAGAGAATAGTATTATTGACGACCGCGGAAACCTACGGACCAAACTCTAATCGTCTTTGACTAGAATATACTTAACCTGTCGTATTTTTTTTTAAGTTTCAATGTAGTACAGATAATAGTTCTCCAATTTCATTAAACAATTGTGTATTGCCTGCGTATAGTGAACTCCGGACTAATGCATAAGGTTTTACATTACTTCAATAGGAGTGACTATCAGATGTTTAAATGTGTTTCTACGAGCTCAAACAACTGTATGTTGTTGGGAGAGTTAATGATTTTTTCAAATATTCAGCGTATTTTTAAGATACTTTAAAATATTTCAAAAAGAGACATTACAAGTTACTAGAGTTATTACTTATATTAAGTTAGTTTTGCTTCTCTCGGTTTAGTTATCAAAATTTGTTGTTTTTTTTTTAATTTAATTATTTATTTCAGTTTAAAATATTTTTTTAGATCCTTACATATAAGAATTTATTAATAAACAGTTTTTTTTTTCAAAGTATGAGTAGGTTCTCTTTCAAATAACCATGTGTTAAGAACATTCATAAAATAATATGCGCCCCAACATATAGTTGTTAGGGTACATACGCACTAAGCGGTTACCCGTGATGCGGCCAGCCGTCAGGCAAATGTATTGCTAAACATATCTCTATACACACTGGGATGCGGCTGCCCGTCAACCGGTCCGGTCGCTTGGAGAGCTGCGGTCCCTCCAGCGGCCAGCCGCACAGTTGCTATTCGCACTGTGCGATTAATTTGCGGGTAGCCGTCGTCGTTTCAGGACATGTGAAGAAACAATGCAAATGGAGTTCGATATTGAAAAATTTATTATTGAATTACAGAATAGACCAGAAATTTGGAATACAAAAAGCTTTACAAAAATTCATTCTATCCAGAAAACTTATCTTCATATTTCTTAAGCTCTTGGAAAAATACTTCAAATGGCTTGGTTTCTTCTCGCGTTTGCAAAAAAGGATGTACTCAGTACTTTTCTTCTTCCTTTTATTCTTTATACAATGAGTGTAGATGTAATAAACAGCTACCGCTTCTTGTAAGTCCATTTTTGAAATGGTTTGTTCTGGCCGCAATTGCCGCGGTTGCGATTGCGGCTACCCGCAGGTTCAACCGCCAGCTACGGTCAGCCGGACGGCTGGCCGCATGACGGGTAACCGCTGAGTGCGTATGTGCCCCTTAGGGCTCGTATTTCATACGTTTAATGTTACCACACCTTCCTAACTATACAGTACGGTCCTAAAGTGTGCCCCCCATGCTAACTTTCCGACGACAGAAGTTAAGCTTTTTTAGAAAAAATAGGTCTATTCATATTTTTCGTTAACTTTTGCCGTTATCGGCAGTTTAATTGTACTTCCGGTGTCACCGGAAATTACATTAACTTTCTTATTTTAAATAGAACACCCTGTATATTTTTACATTTTCGGAAAGGTAATCGAAAGATGAATCCGTAGGTTATGCTTTCACTTAAAAAAGATGAAGATATGCAGCGATAAATGTTTTGGTAATTTGTTTTTGTTGATACGTAAACTTGGCTAGGAAAGGGCCAACTTTCCATTGGTTTCTCGTTTACTTTATCGAACTTTATTGTAATTAATTAAATGTGGTAGGATTGTTTAAATTTGTTAGTTTTTGGGGGGTAATGTGCTTAAGCTTCAGTTTCTTATGTTGCTGATTTTACAGTGGCCCCCGTATGGAAAACATCAAGTACCCTGTTTTAATATTCAGCTAATTTGGCAACAGTTACCTCGAAGTGGAACATAAAGAAGACCAGCCTTGTACTGCCGGAAATATTTGAACTTAGCGCTAAGGCTAGTACAAAATTTACAGGGCGAATTGCTTTAACAGAAGACAACAATGGTTTACATTGTTGTACAATTTCTTGAGCAACTATAGCAAATAAGGTGATAATTGTTGCTAGATTTAAATAACATTCAAATTGACCCAGCAATTTTGCATGGTTCGTGCTGAAGCTATCACAAAAGTAACAATACAAAAAACCTAGAAAACAGATATATACATAGTATATCAAAAACTAACACATTTAAACAAACCTACCATAATTAATTAATTGCAATAAAGTTCGATAAAGTAAAGAAATAACAATTAACATAACAAGTTAAAATCAGAGAAAATAGTAACGAGAACAAAGAAGGAACGTATGACAAATGCAGGATATAATTACAATAAACAATAAGAATAATTTACGCTTTTGGAATTGAGATTCGACAGTTTGGCAATTGTTATGATTACTTTTCTTAGCGACGAGCTCTTTCCTAGCCATCTCTGCGTAACAACAAAAACAGATTATCAGGACGTTTATTCTGCATATCAACATATTTCTTAAGTTAAAGTATAATGCATGTGGTATCGTTGGATTCGTTCTTCTTTTGCCTTTCTAAAAGTGCCAAAATATACAGGGTGTTCGATTTGAAATAAGAAAGTTGACGTCACTTCCGGTGACACCGAAAACACAATTTAACTGCTGATAACAGCAAAAGTTAGTTCATAAAAAACAGAAATCGATCTATTTTTTCTAAAAACGCTTGTCGTTTAAATGTTAGCATGGGGGGGGGGGCACTTTAGGACCTTACTGTATGAGTTCCAATGATTAGACTGTTTCCATCTATTATAGCATATTACAGTCTACAATTTCCAAACCGCACTCAATCTTAATACCGCCGGAATAATTTCAGACACAACTGTATGTGTCTACCTCTCCTAGCACACGCGGAGTTCTATTTTAGTTGTCGACATTAGCGGTCGGGCAATTAATGACAGTATGCGTGACCTTGATGGACGAACAAGGTCGCGGTTCTCGTCCATCTTAATCCACTAATTGTGTGTGGAGACTATGTGCAATGATGCTGGTAGTGATGATTGTTGCTATTACGACCACCACTGTAAAGAACGGAAAGAAAATGATGATAATGCTACGGTCGCGTAAAGAAGCAAAACGAAATTTAATCGTGTTTACCCTTTTCGATAATGATGCAAATTATTCGTAATTGAAATCGGGGTACCCGTTTCGAATTGTCATTGCCTCTGTAAACTGGTTATTTTTTCAACCAAATTGACGATATTAAGGTTCATATCGCAACGAATTATGCAGATGCGTAATGTTAGCCTACATGTTGGGAGTCAGGTATCTTCACTTTTTAATGGTCGCCATACATAAACACACATATTACATATAATATACACATACGTATAAATAATGTTTCTGGTGAATTCACAGTTTTATTACGAGGGTAAGTGAAATATTATCTACACTTTTGTGACAAAAGTGTCCGGTGAATTTCAGCACCTTTCACACCCTCTGACCACAAAAATCGGATCACTGCACGTTGTTCCTCTTTGGTGCAGAACTAATAGCGGAGCTGACATGCTTATGCTGTTGTAGCTGGCAGACAAATGACGCGATCGTGATTAAATTCCGCACACATAACCAAAGAGGCGCCAACTCAACGCATGCGCCATCGGGCGCCACTAGGATAACCTTCAAAGCTTGTTATGACGAAAGCGTAGATAATATTTGACTTACTCTCGTATATTGTTCTGCATCTACCCACGAAGAAGCTAAACGTAAGAAATCCCCTTATAAAATAATGTTGTTAGTTACTACTTATTCGCCAAATGAAAGTTAAGGTTATTTAATTTGCTTGGAGTATTCTCATTAATGCAAATTTTTTGCGATGGTTCGCGAACTATAAATTCGTATGGCACATGAGTAGTAATTATAAATTCTTTAATATCTTCATTTAAACAGAAATTAAACTTAATATCTTAATAATAACCGTACAAGCTTTTTATTTCATCTTATACAGTACGCATGAAAACATTAGTAGTACATTAACATTCTTCCTTGATGAACTATTTAGCAAATCCTTCTATGTGATTCCAAGTTAACTACCCCCAACCGAGGATACTTTGACACGTTTTACAGATATTTTCTAGAATATTTTGTTATTTATTGAGATAAATGCTTCTGAATAGCTTTGCTGTACCAAATTGACCATCGCGAATATATTGACGTGGTTCAAATTATCGTAACTTATGTAGCTTACAAAAAAAAGAAAAATGGGGCTATAAAGTTACATCGGCTCAAGGGCTACTTTGAATCCGGCAGAAATTTACTTTTGTTTGAAGGTTTTTGCTGTTTTCTGACAAAGCCTCAGTTTGGTACCAGGAATATAAAATTTCTTTTCCAATTTTATCGACTTATAGGTAAAAAGCGAAGATTTTAATAAAAAGGAAATTTTGTTTTTCGAAAACAAGGAAAACAAAACATTGGTAAACTTTTAAAATAGAGAACAAAAAACAAAGTACAAAAAAGAAAGATATAGAAAGCGTAAAAATTAACTCATACGTATAATCTTCGGCTCTTGCGGCCTATTTACGATTCCTGCAAAGGGTCAAACGTAGCGTCGTCATCAGTACTATCCGTAAACGTATTTTCACCTTCTTCAGATTCGTTGTCACACCTCGAAAATACAAAATAGGAGTCCTTACTCCATTCGTCACACAAATCACAATTCCATTGTTGGCATCTTAGGCACTCGGTCTATTCAAGAGTGCTATTACAATTTTTAAATTTAGGCACAGCCCACACTTTGAGTCAGCATTATTACGATCTCTTAAACTCTCACTCTCTACGGGCCTGGATTCTTTCACAGAAAATATCGTAGTTATTTTTGAAGGAGTCGGCTAATCAAGAATGAACAACAGCAGCTGGTAGACACACGATATTTGTAGGAAGAGCTTTACACGAGAAAAGTACAAATCTGTTTCACTGGATTTTATAGTACTATCACTTTTTAGAATTGGTTTCTGCGCGAGTGCCTTCCGATTTTAATCGTACTGCGCTTAATATTTTCTCCTAATTCAACTTTTGTAATATTCTAGAAAATGCTCTAAAAGATGAAACCTCATCGCATGATGAATATACCTTTTGGAATAATAATACAACATAATAAAAACCATTTTATGTCCACAATTTCAAAAATACAGCAACTTAGACGACCACATGTTATTACAAACTTACTGCAAATTGTCTTTCCTTTATTAAATGTAATTTTACTTGAACAAACGAGAACTTTGGAGAATTGAATACCTGTTCTCTAATGCTTTCATTGAAGAATTCATTACTCTGTTGCATTCTAATTTGGTATTCGAATCCCAATTCACATTCGGAATTTAAAACCGACAATTAAAGTGATCAAGTGAACGCGAAAACTAAAATTTCTGGAATTGTATGAATTAGATATTCAAGAGAATTCAACATTTTCTAGAACCAAAGTTCGCATTCACAAGGACATTTTACAGAACAAAGCCTTCGTACCTTTGGGAGTATTTCTTTATTGCGATTGCTAGCTTATATAATTATTTTCCATTTATCATCCAAATTACATTTTGTTGACAACTCATTGAGTACGTAGCACAATGTGTTATACATTTCCTCATAGCATTATTCGATCCGGTACGTGGACGTATAAAAGATGGTTTTCGAAGAAAGTGAACTGCACCTAATGTGAAAATAATTACCTAGTTGACGGTGGGTGTTACAAATTTATTTATTCTCAAATATTCTAATTACACCCAACAAACAAGCAGTATATGGACATTCAAACATTAATTTTGAGAATCTAATATCCAGTTACTAGCTTATGTTGCTTACTTATACATTCCATCTTTACTTTTGCAATGAAGTATTAACGGTATTCTATCATTAGAAGCAACGGATATTAAAATTATTACACTAATCTTAATTCACTTACTAGTGTGATATAATATTAAAGAAATACCGGTTTCCTGGTGATTTTCTTTCAAATTAATCGCACTAAAGACAATAGTATTTATGAAATGTGTGGGCGTTTTTCATGTTGAATTGAATATCAACAAACTGAACGACGAGCGTACGTAATTAAATAGGTACAAAGAAAGGCACGTGAAGAATTTGTCCATTAAAATTGATCTAGTGAACAAGTTTATTATTGTTTAAACAACTCTTTATTAATTTAGTGAACACGCATTTTCGTGAATATAATACAAAAATGTATTCAAATAAAGAACACCTTTATTAATATGTATCTATAATTTTGTTTATTAGAAATGTAAAAGCTACATTGATATAATTTTTTATGAATATTGGTCCAAGAAACGCTTTTGTTAGTTTAATAATGTACTTTCATGAATACAATAAACGAATTTATTGGTAACAGTTTTCCAATAGATGAAGCACCTGCGCAAATATATAACTTTTTTTGAGATAACAAAGCGTTCCTAACTCCTACACATAAAACAATATAACTTCGAAATACGAACAAATTAAAAACACTTTTTTTTATAGATTTGCAAATTTATAGTGCGATGGATTGGAATAATTTTAATGAATTGACACTCTTTTTGTTGTTATATACTGAAAATGTATTGGAAATAACATGATGATAATATTGTTATAAAAGCCTTCACGAAATGAAACTAGCACAATATACGGAAGCTAGTTAATATCTACTATAAGTGGTTTCGGCCTATTTCCCTTTTTTTCGGAGACACAAAAGTTATTAACTAACTTTTTCCTGTGGCGTTTGACTAATTCTAAAAGTTGGTACAATGGTGTTGCAATTCACTGAAGTGAAATAATGATTCGTTTTTATAACTCGAAACAAATGATAAATATACATGCTTACCCGTTTAATACCGTCAGGTTTAAGTTAAATAAGGGGTGTTGTATCCTCGCACTCTTTCTCAACATATTTAATTAATGAGGTGATTATTTTTTGTATTTGCTTACAGAGTGCTTTCGTAGTCCCACATTTTAAACTTGATGTTCATTCACTAGCTCTGAAAAATACCTTCTATTACAAAAGTGTAGCAGTTAAGCAGTTTAATCAAGTAGGCTGGCGGATTGCATTGGAATTACTGGACATGAGAAGTAGAAGCACCATCATCAGTATTATAACCCAGTGGATAAGAATCGTAAAAAATTGATAGCATTAGATATGTTTCAATAGTTGTCTCGTGGAACCGTGTTCGCAGTGGTGAAAAAATGTGTTCATATTTGGAGAAAGATCGTTCGATATCTACCGATGTATGATTACATTACATGTATGATTAAAATAATCTTTGAACTCAATTAATGGATTAGTCGAAGTACCATTACAAATTTGTTGTAATGTGATAAAATTGGAATCTTTCTCTAACACACTCTCCAACTTTTTTAAAACGCGAATATTTTTTGCGTCATCTATAGTGCATAGCAGAGTATGTACTTCGTCCACTATTTGCAGTGACTTCACTTACGACAACGCTCTATTTTGTAATTGTTCCAGTGCGTGATGTAAGCATTTATAGTAGCTATGAATACTTTGTAAATCTGTTTCAACAGAAGTATCTTGAAATTTTCACTGGCTCTCCTTAATAGCTGCAGCTTCGGCAGGATTGAATTGCAGAATAACAGCTTTTACTTTTTTGAACTGTTCAGCATAATAAAAAGCTGCCTGCAACCAAGGTCCCCAACGTGTAAGAATCGGCTGTGGTGGTTCACGAATACCGGGACATTGTGCGTAAAATGTTCGAAGACGTTTTGGAGATTTGAGAAGCACTTTTTTTGTACTTGATATTAATGCATCTACCTCGAGTTAACATTGTCTAATAGTTTGTGCCACAAGATGTAAAGCATGCACTTTACAAGTTACATGTAAACAGTCGCAACCGTGTTCAAGAAGAGAACGGCCTACCGCACGCATTGTCGCTGCACCATCGCTCATAAACATCAACACTTGACGTGTTGAGACTTGAAAGTTACGATGGCTAAGGAATACGATTTGTCACCAAACACTCGATTAATTTTCAAAACATTCTTTACAGCTTTAGCCACACTTGAAATTGTAAAAAGCTCAGAGCTCGGTAATGGCCTTTATTCAATTCCATGATTCCTTGGGGAAAGGATTACATTAAAATTATACATTTTAAAAACCTTCTACTATATTTGACAGCTTTCATTATAAGTTGCCAACAACTACGTTAAAATGTCAAGCAACATTTGTTTCAACATATCATAGCCTGGTTAACAGGCTCAGCGGAAAGAGAACAACCCGCGAGTGAGAGGTCTGCGAAAGTCTTGACATCGAAGATAGACGACTTTTTGTTTCCTGTATCTTACATTATGTTAATTACTATTTCATTAGCTACAAATGCTCAACTAGTAATTGTTCCTTAATTTCTTCCAGCTTCAAGAATTTATCGGACTTCATCGAAAGCAGAGGTATGTGTAATTCTCTCTCTTTCTTGGAGTTTAGGCAGTGTCTATCTGTGTACAGATATGAATTTATATGTGTATACCTTGTATCTTTTTAATTTCTGTCTACTGCTCTTAGCGACATTGTACATAGGTTTATTATACACTACAGTAATATTTATTTTTAGTGATGGTACCATTATTTTTAATACAAACGTTTTTTTCTATATTATACATTAGTGTATGTAAGCAATGAAATTTTTCTTACCTACTCACTTTATTTGTTAAACATATAATATTATTTACACTACGTCTGGTCTTTGGTTTAAATGAAGTGCTATTGTATGGTTGACCAACCGTTTTACTTAATTTAAACACAATACAGTGTGTCGTAAAATAACCCACACTATTCTTCATTTTGTTATAGTAATTTTTTTTAAAGCGCAGGAACACATCAGTTTTATTTTTTTAGCTAGTTGACGCAAAAAATATTCCCATCATTTCCTTTTTTATAGTCATGACGTCATCCTGCGCTATCCAACAAAAATGAAATATCCATTATTTTCTATTTGCTCCATGTTAATTTTTTTCAAAAACATATTGTATCTTGTAAACTGTAAGAAAATGTCCCACAGTATCATTGTACTTGGAAAATAATATACAATTCATTCTTGTTGGGAAAAAATAGGATTACAATTCAAAGTAAAACAAGATGTTATGGCTATAAAATAAGAAGTGGAAAAATATATTTTTTTTTTAACTAATACCTTTTATAAAAATAAAATTGGCGTGATTCAGCAGTTGTCAGTAGATCACTTAATAACCAAGTTATGAGTATTGCGTATTACTTTATGGTCGTCTGTGTATGGCTCAACTAACTAAGAAAAATAGTTAAAGGTAAGTAGTAAAGATGAGTAAATATATTTAGTTAATTCAACAAAATATTTGGTTATTTAGATTATAGTAAATAGTTGCTTTGATTATACCCAGTATCTAACTTAAACAATGAGTTTGTTTATGTTAATAAAATATATGTTTGGGGCAATCAAACTAAATCAACAAAATTATTTGTTGGCACGTATTCAAACGTAACTTTTAGTTGGATCAACTATTATTTGGTTGATTCAACTAAATGGGTCTTTCAGTGTACATATAGCCTCCAACAGATTATATCATGAGATCTTTTGAAATATTCTAATAACTAGTCTAGGCAAACAGCGGTAACAGTCAGTGTAGTAGCGTCAGTAATAAATCAATGCTATATGCGAGTAGTTCTGCGTATATGTAGGCCGTCGTAACTTATTTCATAATTGTACGCTTATGTTTGCTTTAAAGTTGTCGCAGTTAGGTACGTTGCGAAAACGACCAATGGCAGACACAGTTAGAAACTTTATAGTGGACATGCCGGACTTAATTTTTGATGTCTAGTTTGTAAAATCCCTTTAATGTGTTGGTCCAGAAGCCATTGTCAACGTCACATCGAAAGCAAACAGCATTCTTCTGTAAAAAGTGACATACGAGACCGAGACAGATTTACATTTGATTTACGTGTTACTCTTATTTTATGTAATCTATCGTTTCGTTTACTAGACAAAGAAGCATTTGTCTCCTTCTAGAATAAATATGCGGACTGTAAATTACATAGTCGGACATCGATACGAAATGTAGTGCTATTTGCTCGTGAACATATAGAAAAAAGAATGAAAACGGAATTGAAAGATAAAAAACTGTGGTTGTGTGTGGACGAAACAACAGATCGTCAAAAACATTGCATGGTTAATAAAATGGTACGTACAATGGAACCACATCGACCGTCATTCTCCTCCTTACTTGCTTCCAAAAGAGTTATAAATTGTACTGCCGATGAGATTTTAAAGGTGGTGTTAAACTCATTGAACAAATTTGAAGTTTCAACTAAGCAACTTTTAATGTTTATGAGTGATAGTGCCGCAAACATGCGTTCTTTGTGCCGATCTCTTAAAGAACACAGTGGTAACTTCTTACATGTAACGTGTAAAATCCATACTCTAAATCTTGCGGCACAAACGATTCCTACATGTTTTCCACTAGTAAATGCATTGATGCAATCTGACAGAAGCTGCGGCAATCAAGAAAAGCCAGGAAATGTTTCAAGATAGTCAGGTTAAAAGAGATTTACAAACTATTCACAACAATTACTTCGGACTAGCGGAGGGAATAGAAAAATTACAAAATGTTTCGATGTCGCTAGTGGATTCTGTTCAAATTCTGAATGATGTTCACGCACAGTTATGCGCTGTCGAAGACGAAACAAATTGGTGTGTAATACGAAAATTTGAAAGTTTTTTAGAGAATGACTCCAATTTTCTTATATTAAGACAAATTTGTGAAGGTGCGTGTGAAGATGCATTAAGTTGTTTCTAAACATGCAAATATAACATCGCTAGATGTCGAACGGTCGTTTTCCGCATTAAAAAACATTTATTCCGCGCGTCGTACTCACTTGACTGGAACAGATGTGGAAACACATCTAATGATTCAAATATTTAACAGATGTTACCCAGTTTGTGATTTCACGGAAGACTTTTAAAACGGTAAGTGTTTCGGCACGTTTTATAATTTATTTCTTACCTTCTATTTTATGTGTAAACTTTTATGCGCTCGCCACGCCTCTGACCGTTACCGCATATTTGCCCAGGTTACTAATAACTTATTGAATTTATAGCAGTTATGTTTACATAAACAACCAGAGCATTATTCTATCAATAAAGCCATGTAGTAATGTTCGACCTAAAATGAAGTAAGCTTAAGAATCAAAATGATACCTTAACATAGTACTTTTTCAGCTTATAGCCTAATGAAAACCTAACACATATTGTCTTGTATGAAAAATAATGATAACAAGTAGTATAACCAACTAAGTTAACCGTCCATTTTTCTTAAACAAGGCTAATAAATGGAATTTCGCTATAATAATAAATGTACGTGTTGAGGTTTAGATATGGAAGCACCAATTTATTATTTATACCAGCTTTTCCATTGAGGTTTAATTGTTTTAATAGAAATGACTCAATAAATTTCCTTTATTGGTTCTGTTTTTTTAGTTATACTATCCTTAATTTTAATTGTAAAAATACAGGCATTCTTGGAGTCCTTATATCCGCATGCTTCTAGAGCTCGTATTCCATATTACATCTTAATGGCTTATACAAACATATTGTTTGCGCATTGTCAAGTGTACCTAGAACAGTCATCACCTAAAATAACATTTTATCATTAAATATTATCATTAAATATTAATTACGCAGCCTTCTAAGAAGGTACATGCAACCGCAGTATATGTGAAAAAAATTACTCATCTTTAAGATATTTCTATTAATTCATATTCACCACTTAGCTATACTACTTATCCTCTGAAATCTCTATATTCTATATTAAACTTGAATAGAACTTAGGACAGAAAGTAGTGAAACAAAATTTAATTCACCTGACGTTCCATTGACAATACTTATTTCATGCAGGTACAGCGTATTTTCATAAGTTGGATTCTCTGTCAATAAGCACACATACAAATTTCCCAAAAACTCAATTTTAAGTGCGCTATTAAATTCATCTACTGATTTATGCAGATTGCTTGCGCAATATAATTAGTCACTTTAATGCTTCTACAATGCCGAGAGATTCAAAAAAAGGCCCGCTTACTAATATCTTGAAAATTCAAGGTTATCATCTTTAAAACGATTTATGATAACTAGCGTTAGGCTTTGCACGTGCCCTGAAGCAAGCACGCAAGGGCCGCAGGTCCGTTACAGTTATATTGTATCTCCCCTAGAATTCAGATTTAAATAAAAGTTAATGATTTAGTATAACGCTAGCTTGCGGTAGTAACTCTGAAGCTACAAAAAATATACAAAAACAAACTCCGGACGGATTTTATTGGTCTACTAATGCTACCTGTTATGTTTCTAATGGTACAACGTCCAATTTTTCTAATTTAGTTCGTGTTTTAGTATTTTTATTTGCTGGAAACCCTTACTTCTAACAATAATAGTAATAGAGCGCTTTATGTGGAATATTTTGGTATCTCCAAATACGTAATTATAGTTTTTAAATAACAATGCAAAATTTTTACGAAATACAAAACAGTAATAGTTTCCACATTTGCTGCATCCTCAGTAAAAATTTTTAAATTTCGCAGACAATTTAAATTCTTTATTGCGGGAATTGCCAACTTGAATTGTCCGCGAATGTTAAAAAATGTCTGGGACGTTAATACAATTTGGAAAAGAACAGGGGATATATAAGGACTATTAAATATATGTAATTAATTATTTTTGTAACCGCCCCAAAATTAACTTAATTTTTTTGGAAAATTAACTTCTATTTACATTTATAAGTTGACATTTTATATCTAGTTACTTATAATCATAACTTCTCTTTAATTTCATTTAGCTTAAGAATACCGTTAGCTATTTACTGATATCAATAATACAAAGTACAGCTAATGCGTGTTTATATCATTTTAATAATAATTCGACGTTTTAAAAGAGCAAATTACAAAATAACGTCACGTAAGAGAACCCCGTGTTTTTTCGAATGGTCAACTTGAATTACTTTTGGTCAAATAAAATTTTAATACTCCATTACTTGAAATTCTTTTGAAAATTAACCACTTAGTCAAATCCGTCTTCTCTCATAGGTTACTCGAAATAAAAAGGGCAGATTGTTTTGGCGTGTCTTCGCTCCTTTGTTACCAATATTTGTCAAATATCAATCACGACAGATTGCGATACATATTTCAAATAAACAATATTTTATAGCCTTGTAATTTAAATTTCAATCAAGCAAATTTCTTTTCTTTAAAAATATCATATTACAGTCTGTAATATACCGTACGAGTTCGGGATCTAGCATCTAACAAACTGACATTAGCAAGTGTTAGCAATCGTATGGCAACCGATGGCCTACCCTTTGTGTGTGTACAAATAGTTAGTCACTCGATCGGTACCGAGTGTGAAGGGTGTCATATGTTTACCTTGGCGTTCATCCGGGTGGCTAGGAATTCAAAAGTATATGGCTAATGGTGAAAAACCGAGGCCAATAATAATAAATAATAATAATAATAATAATAGCAACCGTAAAACATGGACATTTCCTACCAACTGATATTTAGTTTGCGAATACATTGTAAAGACACAATAGAATGTATTCTCTACGTGTTTCCAGAAAGAAATTACATTACAAACGAATATTTAGCACCTGAAAAATATGTAGCGAAGATTATCGTTGGCTGGAGATACATTTACCTAATAAAACGCCAGGGACAAAGAGAGGGATCCAGTGGCTATGTTAGCCGAAGAAGAAACCAAAAAAGAAGTCAGAACGGCTTAACATTGACAGATATTGCCGGAGCGGAATTGGGTGAACGTTACTCCTCATGGCGCTAATGACATCGATTTTACTTGTATTTTTTATGCTACAATATGCATAAGTTGGTATATATATTGAAATATCTTTCTCGGGGATTTTACTCAAATTTTGTTAAATTTTCTAATTTAACTCTAATAAATGATTTTTGTAGGTTCGGGGGTATCCCTAGATGCATAGGCAATTTTGAATGAATTTCCAACTCAATAAAAATGAAATTAACGAATTTTAAGATTTGAAAATTAACTAACCTTTTAACTTTCGAACGACACCAATGTATATAAACCCTCTGTTTATATACACACCACAGGAACTGCCTGCTCTGGATATTCAACCCTTTTTACTTCTAATAAAGACTTTGAATAAACAACGAACACTTATCTTTGGATTGGATTTAAGACAAACTTTGATTCAACCAAGTCCGAATAAAGATTGATGAAAATGTAGGGCGTCGTTCATCTTTCTTTTATTTTAAATCGCGAAAGACCGGCGATTGTTTTCTTTCACAGCTAATTTTGATAATTTAATCCAAAATAGAAACTAACTTTTCGATGACTTTCAATCAAATGATATTAGCATACGAGAACGAATGCAGTGACTTAACCAGGAGGTTGTTTGTTGATGATTCTGTGGTCCGAACTGTCATCAACAAGCTTTAAAAGAGAAAATCCACTGCTAATTTATAGAAACCTTTCAGATAAAGATTTAATTCATGAAATATTATCTGTTGTGCTTTGCAATTTATGCTCTTGCTTGTTCCAGACGATTTTTACATTAATTTGGAAGAAATAAGTGAATAGAAAACTAATAAACGAGTAGATTTGTCCATGATACCCCACATTCGTCATTATCTGGACTTATAATTAAATTCTAACGTCCTCGCCCCAAGGACGGTTGGCTGAGGTGGGGATGGTAACGAAGAAATTTCCAATTATCCCCGCAAGAGGGATATTTGGTTGCCAACGAGTGGCCAGCCTGACATTTGGTTAGTACCGAAGTGACAACCGAGAGATACCGAAGTGACAACCGAGAGAAGTTGTTGTTGTCGTAGATACAACGTTGAACATAACATAACAATATATATGTATATCTATTTTTTTAACTCCTTGTATTCTCCATAGCTCCAAGCGTCCAAGTCTAAAGAGAACATATAAATTTTATAAAAAATTGCAATCCCATACTGTCAAAAATACACATTGAAAGGCATCTTTGATAAGGCAGTATTTTTTACTATGAGTTTTGATAGTAGCCTTTTAGGAGGATGAACATTTAACGATGGAAAATTTAATTAAAGTGGTTTGTTAAATAAGGAAGATTATGAAATAGTCGCATGTGATCGAACTACAATTCTTTTTACAGTTAATAGTTAAAGTTACCAAAAGCTTGCATATTTTACTTATTTATTTTATAAGCAGTACAGATAGAGAATAGGCCTAGAAATACCTGTTGCTATAATAAGCCGTTAATGCTTAAGGTCTGCAGATTATTAGAGTAATATTATAAAAACTTGATTTGTCTTGATTAATTTTTGGTCGCTTTCATGATACACCTAAAAAGTTACTAGCCGGATTAGCATTTTAATTGAAAAAGTGCGAATATAATTCCTACCGATTAGAATTGTTCTTCATACTTATTGTATGTATGCAATGACACCAATACAAACGAAATTATAAAGTAATAATAGTGTTAGAAAAATAAAACACAAGAAAACGCTAGTAACTGTTTCACAAAAATCACAGAAATTGTTGTGAAACAGTTACTAAGTATTTTCTTGTGTTTTATTTTTCTATTTACTACGTTTCACCAAGTGTTGACTAAAGAATTCATCGAATTTATTAATAGTGTGTTCGAAATGTCATTTCCCTTATATTATTCTCTGACACTCCTAATATTTAAACTGTAAAAGGAGATAAATGTCACGTAATTGGCATTACGAAATTTCCAGCATTAGCTTTTTTACCTATTTAATTCCGAAAAAACAGTAGTCGCATTAACATTTTCGACATTGTAAATACCACTCGCACTAGCACAAGTCGAGAAATTGACGTCGTCCTCTGTTAGATCATCGATCCGTTTACATTCTTTGTAAAAACAAGACATAATAATGTTTAAATCAGCGAAAAAAGGTGACCACATCATCTCCTGCAAAATATGTTATTATATTCCTATAAAAAGACAACCTTCGTTTTAAGATTTTTATTATTTACATTAAACAGATTCTTATCTATCTGAGATTAACAAAGAGATCTACAAGCAATTAATCAGTAGTTAGACAAACAATGAGCACTGCCACCAAGTACGACTAATTGTTTAATTCCCTTCTTCAGTTTCCGAGTTCGTTCTCAAACAAAGACTACTTATGTATGTATGTGTTCGTCTGAGATCATCCGGGCTTACAAGAGACCATACAGCATACAACATTCTTAAGTGACTTCCTCGATTATTTCAATGGAGCGAAGAATTTCTGCAATTAGACAAGTAACATAAATAATTACGTACGTTCAGGTTGAAGAGAAATAAAACTAGCACGGAAATTTGTATAACAATTAACAGTTATACATACATGTTCAAATACTGAACGTTTAATTAATAACCGATCATACAAAACCGTTTTCTGGTAAGTAGATGGAGAGCAATTTTTATTTGTCTGAGGTAAGTACGTTGAATCTATTCTCAAGTAGGATAGGGGGCGTGAACCGTAATTAACAGAACACAATTAATTGTTTTAACTTCCCCGTAAAGGAAATCTCAACATGGTTAAAACATGTAATAGAGTTTTTCGTACATCCATTTACAGGAAGAAAGTTATAACACAGTGTTTAATTAATCAGTTATTTCAAGCCGATAGTAAATGGGAATAGCAGAATACTTGACTGGATATTGATGGGAAAATGTCATTACATGCTAACAATAGACACCTACGCAAGAATATATGGAAATTCAAAATTTCATTTTAAAACTTCGATAATATTATAATATTAATAATATATATTGTAATATTTATTATCTTTAATCTTCTTAAATTTCGGCTTTGACATTTGTCCATATGTACAAATGAATAGGAAGAATATATACAGAAATAAATATACAAGGTATGTGGCGAACGAAACAATAAATACTTAGACAAACAAACTATATAAATAAAATGAATAGATCAACAAATAAATAATATAGTAATATAAAAAATACATACAGAAATACAAATCCATAATTCATTCCTACCTTTCGTTGAAAAATACATATCTATGACTAGCATATGTTGTTGTGTTAAAGTACATACAACTTAAGGAATTCTTCGTTGACATAGCCTGCCTCTAACAATACTTGTTTACTTTTAAATTGCTTTTCGACCATGCGTTTTAGTTTGTCAGGTAAATGATGGCATAGACGGAAGAAAATTGGCTAATCATGAAACAGTATTCTGTTCACTTAGTATAAACGTGCATGTAGATATTCCTTGGTTTTTCAACAGACCTAGCTTCTATTCCATGGCAGAATGTTTTTTATTTGTTTTATCTTTAATCCTACTAAATCTGCAATTCTATTATTTGGTAATAGGAAGCATACATTTGCACTTTGCGGGCATATAAACTTCACCATTAATGACTTTGTGTTACCTATAGTTAGTGAAGTAAAAAATTTGGGATTGATAGTAGATAGCACACTTAGATTTGACTCGCATATTACTGAATGCATTGAAACGACACGAAACGAGCTTTATGTGAGACACTTGTCTTGTCACATTTTAATTACTATAGCTTAAGACATTGAGTTTCAGACAGAAGTTCACACATTAAATTTACGATTTTACACACATTGACACCGCCTGTCTATTCCTCCACATTGTTTGACTGCTCATTTTCTTATATTTAGAATAAAATACCGAATGCTTTCAAAATGTTGAAACTAGTATAGCTTAAAGCAAAAATGAAAGCTTACTTGCTAAATAGTAACCCTGTTATGAGTATGCGATCTGTTTAATTTAGCTTTCACGACCTGTTGTTTTTTACTGTTGCCATTTTAAGATATTAAGGTACTTATTTTCACGTCCATATTTCTTATTAATCTGTTATTATGTACATTGCAGATATTCATTAGTATTAGGTAATTGTTAATACCTTCGTTTTATTTCTGTTTTTATTATGCTAGGTTCAGTGACAGAGCAATTGTTAATTGAATGGAACCTAGAGGTTCTCATGTTTTTTTCCTCAATTAATAGTTATATTTATATTGTACCAATTACCAGAATAAATCATTTATTATTATTATTATCATTATTATCACTATTATCACTATTATCACTGTTATCATTATTATTATTATTATTATTACTATTACTATTACCATTACCATTACCATTACCATTACCATTACCATTACCATTACCATTACCATTACCATTACCATTACCATTACCATTACCATTACCATTACCATTACCATTACCATTACCATTACCATTACCATTACCATTACCCTTACCGTTACCCTTACCGTTACCCTTACCGTTACCCTTACCGTTACCCTTACCGTTACCCTTACCGTTACCCTCACCGTTACCCTTACCGTTACCCTTACCGTTACCCTTACCGTTACCCTTACCGTTACCCTTACCGTTACCCTTACCGTTACCCTTACCGTTACCCTTACCGTTACCCTTACCGTTACCCTTACCGTTACCCTTACCGTTACCCTTACCGTTAGCCTTACCGTTACCCTTACCGTTACCCTTACCGTTACCCTTACCGTTACCCTTACCGTTACCCTTACCGTTACCCTTACCGTTACCCTTACCGTTACCCTTACCGTTACAGCTAACGCTGTACAATTTCTGTTTTCCTAACCTCAGTTTATCTTGTTATTTACATTCTGATATAAATCATTATTATTTAATTCCCATTTCCATAACGATTTATTTCCGTCACGTTCGTAAAATAATGAAACGTGACGGAAATGAGGTTAGCATGACGGAAATGTTTAAATTTCTATAAACCATTCCTATCTTCAGTCTTAAACATGGAGCAGAATTTTTCAGTATGCGTTTCAATTAATGGTCGTTCAGAAGGTGTTACAATAACGGTCGGCCCAAGTGAAAACGGAAAAATTAAAGGTGAATATCTTAAAGAACAAGTTAAAGTTTAAATCTATGAGGGAAAAAGAATTAGAACGTCGATCAACAGCAAATAGGATCAGAAAGTTAAAATTAGTGTTTAAAGTATAACAAAGGTGTTTAATGCGTCCGTTCACTAAGTGACCTGGAACGAAGTCAATGGAAATTTATTGAACTTGAGACAATTGTCATGCTCTCAATGCAAAGAGTTGCGTTTGCATAACAGTTTGGTCCAAATCAGTACCAAATTGCTACTGGTGCCTAATGGTATGTTTTTTATAATGTAATCCTTAACTCAATACTTTTTAGCCGATGACAATGTTGTAGAGGATGTTGTGGTGACACCCTGTTCAATGCAATTCTTCAAGCTCACACAGTGTGGAGATTCAAAGTGTCCTGTCCCTCTTTCGGGTTTAAACGAGCTTAACTATTTAATTTACTGCAATAAAGTACAGTAAGGTAAACATATAATGAGAACGAAAAAAGAAAGTATGATAGTTGTTGTTGCAAATCCTGGTATTTTTTAATTTAAAGTGTAACCAGTGGCGGCTGGTGGTGGCAAAAATGGGGAGGTCAAGGACAATTCTTCGATCTCCCCATGTATTTTTAGTCAATAACATGTACACGACATGCAACGGAAATACACGAGGGAATCGAAGCCGTGTGCTTGACTTCCTATTTACGTCATCACCAGCCACCAATGAGTGTAACATATATGCTATCTTTTTCACTACCCTTCCGAAAGCGTAAAAAGATACATTGTACTATACACACTCGATGCCACCGGAAACAACACCAAAACTAGTATACGAAAAAGTTAACTGGAGAGAGGATACTTTAGGACGGCAGTGTATATAATTTTACGTAAAGTACAGACATATGCCCGTACGAACTAGAGCCAACTCAATAAAGAACATTAAAATATTTGAATGGCATACTATAAAACCGTGCTTCATAGCAGATAGACATTAATTGGTACAGTTGCCCATAAAAGACCCTACACACTGTTTAAGAACCAATTAATTTTATAATAGAAAAATAATTTAAAAAGTTCATGCAGACTGAGAACGTTTACTGCCTACCAAATCAAATAAATGTGAATTACCTTTGTTCGTGAGAGTGTAAATTACTGTCGTAAATTAACTTTTACTTTTTATATATTATATGGCATGGAAATTGCAACACCAAGAATGAGTTGCGAATTTTTTGACGAAACTTGGCAGAAACGTGTTACTATTCAAAGGCAATAATTAATTATTGCTTCAAAGAAGAAGAACAGAAGATTCACACAATTTAATTTTACTTTTATTAATGTGTTGGACTCCCCTATTAGTTTCACACTCTTCGTGGGATTGATTCCAACAGTTGGTCATTGTTCTCTTGGGGTATGTGGTCCCAAGTAACTAGCAATTCATGTTGGAGAACTTCCAGTGTTTGTGGAGGATTCGCTAAGTTCCTAAGTTTTCTTCCCATAAAGTCCCACTCGTATTCGATTGGCGAAAGGTAAGGAGGTCTGGGTGGCCATGGCAAGATGTTAACATGGGTCTCTTCGAACCGGTTTAGAGAAGATCTCGCTGCATGGGGGCATTATCCTGCTGAAAAAGTGGGTCTTCGAGCTGCTGAAGGTATGGAGGAATATAGGATTCCACCAACTCATTAACTGGACGTTCAAGGTGCCTGGGATGAACACCAGCTACTCAACTAACCCACTCTCATATGCTATAGCACCCTATACGATGACTCCCATGGCTCGGTGAATACGCCATTCAACAGAAAATTGAATATCGCGACGTTCCCCACGTTTTCGTCTGACCCTCATGCGGCAATCATATATCTCTACACAAAAATCGAGATTCATCACTGAGCACCACCCAATGCCAACTACACCGCATAGATCAGCAATTGACCTGGTACTGGAGAATGGGTCTTTTAGTGTCATTAGGCGAATGTAGTAGTCCTGCACCACATTAATTGTTCTTCAGCCCCCAGTTCCTCTTTGGCGACTTTCCTGGCTCTTCCTAGTTCATGACTGAGCGCATGATGGTGTATTGGTTTCGGTTAAGATGATTTGCAATTTCCCTGAACGAAAAACCACCTTCGTGCAAGGCAACGGTTCGAGCTCTGGCGATAGTTTCTACGTTGCCGCACTCTAGGCATAATAAAACCCTCAAAATACGTTAAACAAAAGTACGACAAGAGAAAACGGTGAAAATTCAATCAAAACTCGCAAGAAATACATCTGACATTAATGTCAGAAAAAACTGCAAGCGTCAGATGTCCCATGACCACTTGATTCATCGCAACAAATTATATTCAATTATTACCTTTGAATAGTTACAAGTTTGTGCAAAGTTTGGTCAGAAAAATCGTACGCCTTCTTATTGTTGCAATTTTCTTGTCATGCAGCATATAATAATGTTCCGATATTTCTTCAAAATCGATTTAGCAACTATCATGGTTGTAGCCAGAAACGAATAAAGACAGAGAAAAACAGGAGAAAAGAGGGAAAACGGGGAAAAACGGGAGAAGAGAGGGAAAAAGGAGGAAAAAGGAGGAAAGGAAGAGAGAAACGAGGGGGAGGCGAAGGAAACCGAACCGAAAACACGTTCACCTCCACTGCTTCATGTACGGGACTACTACATGGACGCAGCCACATCTGTCAGGAGGAGAGAGAGAGGAGGACCCGTCCATCCCCGGAAGGACGGAAAGCCGAACCACCCCCGCAGCGACTGGAATCAATCTATTCACAGAGGGACGACGAATCGTAAGCACACCCACCCCACTGCTTCGCGGAGTGGGTCCCCTTGGGAAACCGGTCAACCCGGCCGAAAGAGGAAAAAGGAGGCAGAGGGAAGAAAGGACGATGAACCCGGTCCGCAAAAAGGGGAGAAACGAGGAAGCCGCCCTTTTACCGGGCGATGGGCCCGTCCCATCACGCACTTGACCAACACCGCCAGAAAGGGACCGATCCCGTCGCGCGCCTCCCCAAAATCAAACCTCTCCGCCGAAGCGAGGTCGCGGAGCGACCGAGTAGTATAAGAAACGAAAAAAAACAGAGAAAAACAGGAGAAAAGAGGGAAAACGGGGAAAAAACGGGAGAAAAAAGGGAAAGAGGAGGAAAAGAAGAGAGAAACGTTGGGGGGCGAAGGAAACCGAACCGAAAACACGCCCACCTCCACTGCTCCATGTACGGGACTGCTGCATGGACGCCGCCACACCCGTCCGGAGGAGAGAGAGAGGGAGGAGGGCCCGTCCATCTTATCTACTTACTGGCTACATCTTATCTAATAGTTTCTTCGGATTATCATAGACGACTAGGTTTTAATTTATGTCGTGGTTACTACAGAAACTGCTAATAAACATGCCATGAAACGATTCTGTGCAATTCCGTACAAAAGCCATTGTTAATATCAACAGATAAATTTCGGTTAGGTTCACATAGGGTAGTGCGAGATTAGTGTAACGCAAAACTATACACACGTCAAACTTTAACATTATTTTCTGTTTTTGTTTTTGAATTTATGTCGTGATTACTGCAGAAACAGCTAATAAACATATTATGCAATGTTTCTGTGCAATTCCGCGCATTATAAAAGCAATTATTAATATCAACAGATAAATTCAACTTAGGTCATGACAAAGTAAATCATTGGTCTCAGTTGTCAAATTCTTACACTAATTTCGCATTACCCTACGTGGACGCAGCCTCAGTTCTTCTAGTTGTCTTTGCAATTAAAGAATTAATATCGTTAGATCCTTTTGAACGATGCTTTCATATATAAGGCTATTTCATAATAAAAACTTTTAGTTCTATTTCCCAACTTTCCATTATGGTAGAACTGTCAACATACAATTGTATTGTTTGGTTTTGTTTAGTGGTACTTATAATTGAGACAGCATATCTCTGCTTTGATTGACTAAATTATCAGAATGTAATATTTAATGCTTCTAATGTTCATGAAAAAGTAAGAATAACTGACGAATAAAGGAAAAAATCAAAGACTCTGCAACATGTGGCAATGTCCACATTTATAAATTCCGTGGACTTGTTTATTATGAGTTATAAATTTGTTTCAATTCAAGTCTTTGGTATAGTATTAGTTGATTTAAAGAAGTTTCAATATGCTGTAAATGTGCCTTTTATGTAGAATTGTGATTATACAGATCTTGTAAAGCGAATGCGTACAGCAAAAAATGTGGGCGTTAGTCCGAGCAAGTAAGAGCGTACATACTTACGCGTGAGCAAGAAAGGGCGCGCCGGCGTGATTAACTTGTGATCTCCAATCGCTGAGAGAAAGCGGGTGACTCCCTATTTTTTTCTGTACGTATTCGCTTTACAAGACCTGTGTAATTAGTTTAATTCTTGTGGGGTTGTTATTTTGAATTATTAGCACGGAACAGATTTGCCCATCATTCACACGGCGAATAAACTTGTATAATCAGGAAGATATCCTCGGAGACTTGTTATTATTGCAGAATCTTCCGTATGTTGCCGTGTCGTTGAGCCTACTCATGACGTTTCGTCGATCGGCTATCAGCTTTACTGTCCTTGTCCCGCGCACTTTTTATTTATGTTCTGCTCTGTTGATCTGTATCCGTTCCGGTCTGATAGGCCGTTTCCGTCATGGTATGGTTGCTTCGTCAGTGTTCTCGAAGAGCCGACCTTCAGGTGTTGCTGGTTTCACATCCATCCTCGCGGTTCAAATTCCTGGAATTGTTAATAACTTCCAAATAAGCGCGTACCAGTTGAACGGAAATAAGGAATCTATACAACGAGAAGCACGAGAGAATGACATTAATCTTTAGAAACCTTCCGAAGAAGCTCACAGTATGATTAGCGAAATATCAAGAGTAAACTCAACGACAGAATAACATCCGGAAGATTGCTTTATAGTAGACACGGGCCGTGAATATCTAGACTCAATCAGTGCACGCTTCTTCGAGAAGAAAACCTACTTGAGGACTACACGAAACTTGGCAGAAAACTCGACTACTGCCTTCAAAGCGCGGACCTCCGTGACTGTATGGACCCAAATAGACAATGGCTGGAATCCTCTAAGACCAATAGTCAGTGCCTGCGGATTACTTACCTACTTATTAGCCACATACGTGGCCAGACAATTACAACAGCTATGTGAAGAACTTGTTTCATCGAGATTCTTAAACAACACGAAGTAATCAGCAACAAACGGTATTAGTTTGTTTATGAGTAACGTCGAATCATTATTTACCAACATACCAGTGGAAGAAATATTAGACAGCAACTAGTGCCACAAGCATTGTAGGAGGATTTTATTAAGCTAGTAACACTTTGTTTAGCTTCATTCTACTTCCTATGAAATGCGGAATTTTACGAATAGAGGAGCGGCTCGGCCATGGAATCACTGCTGTCATCGTTCATAGGAACCATCTTCATTGAAGTTTTTGAGCAAGAAGTCATCGATTCCAGTCACAACAAGGCCAAATGTTGGTATATGTACCTGGGGACACCTTCGCTATATGGCCAATCGGACAAGAAGTGCTAGATGAATTTCTTCAACATATTAACAGACAGCGGTCTATCTTTTCTAGGCGTGCTTGTAAAACGTGCCAACAACAAACTAAAAATGAGGCATACCTACATGCATTGCTTCATTATGATTTACAACAGAAGTGATCTCTTGTCAACGCATTTCTAAGGAGGGCAGAGATCAGCAATGGAGAACACAAGCCACAAGAAATCCAACACCTGAAGAATACGCTACAGAAGAATTGATATAACCAAAAAGACATGCTTTGTCCACGCAGACGAAAGGAGAGGAGAAGAGAGATGGGGCACAACCAGAAACATGCGCCTATCTGCCGTACATTACCGGAGTTATCAACATTGTGAGAGAAGTAGACCATCTGACCCCACCAAACAAGGATCTACTTCAAAATTTACACGCTAAGGGCATATACGAACTGGAATGCAAATGCTTGGTCAAGTAGGGAGGAGCATTCAATGGACACACAGACAAATCCCCGGTACCTCAACCCCTCTGTCAAAATAAAAACCATAACAATAAAGTGAGGATGTTTTCTTTTTTATGTCAGCTTTCTAGTATCTTATTATGATTAATAAATTTAATTTGTTTACATTTATTGGACTTATTTCATTCAAAGAAGATATATTTTTCCTTTATTTCTTCGAAGTACTAATTTTCAAAAAAATAACTGGTTGTATGGCAACTAGTAAAATATTTGGTTGACCCCTATATGATAATGTTGACACAAAAAGCACATATTAGTTGCATTTCTAAGGGTACATTGATGTATGAAACTATTAAAAATATCCGAATAAAGCCTACTTGGATTTGTACACGAAAATGGGTTTTCCATTAACTGTTTGGTGAAGAGTAAGAGTTGCACTATTTTAGAAGTATACAGAAGGTGTGCAAGCAACGAAAATAAATAAATTCAAATCTACAGCCACTGACAATGAGATAATGTTTCGGTTAGCAGATGATGTACCTGGACATTTCTATATTCTTTTCTGCGTGGATAAACACTCTTTTAATTAATTCGTAGTTACACTCGTCCTACTGAAATTGCAACTTCCTTTTATAATAACAGTTGTACTACTCCCTCTATCATTAGTGAATAGAAACGTCGCGTCGATGTAAATGTACGTGTATGAAGAGACATAAGAATGACTTTGTATGTATTATTAATTTGAGAAACCCATTATGCCCGTTTTAGATGGGTAATCCTCTTACTTCTTCAACAGACGGAATTTTATACTTCTCGCATTCATACGTATAAGTCAATTTATTGTCCCAGAAGGAAATTATCCAAGAAGCTAATGACAAATAAATCTGCAACTTTTAAGATCAACAATGGTATACGACGGGACGCGCCGTTTTAATTGAGATGTTTATGGATGATTGTATGCATTCGGATAAGTGAGCTATAAATAAGCGGCCGATGATAAAGAATGTGTTTGTATTTATTGCTGAAGGAACAATGGCTCCTCCGAACAGAACTGCATAGGTTCGATTCACGAATTTTGATTGCTTTCGTATTGTTTGTGTCGGTATTACTTTATGTTTCACTTCGGCAGGGCGTTGCATCGATAATGATGAATTTAGGTGCGTGAAGGTATCATATTTATTTGACAATATCATCAGATAAGAATGATTTACACTCGCTAATTATTCTTTAAGTTCGTCTTCCCGAGATCTGGAAGCAATGAATGGATATCATGAGATAATTTAGCCAAGTACTTTGCAGTACTGTAGAAATTGGTTTCTGTAATAGACCTGCTACTACGTACGACGCACCTATTAGAACTGCTGCAACTTCATGTGTACAAGCATGAGAATCAATCCTACATCCTATCTAATTATTATATTAAAAAGCTTGTGAGAATTGAATATAACACTTACATTTGGAGGCAAGTGAATAAGTGAGTGTTCTGTTACTAAATAAAATGCAAAAAATTATCATTATATCAATGGAAAAATAAGTTTTTGGAATTTTGCCATGTATCAAGTAGTCCGATATTTACAAACTCGCTTGCACAATGATTTCTTAAATCAATACTATTATGAAAACACTTTATTATCACCCTTGCCCCTTGACACGGCGTACGTTTTGATAACTAAGGTATCACCTTCAAAACTGAACCAGTTCGGTGTTAGTAAAGTATTGTGGTAAGGATGGTAATAGTGTTTTACTGTTCCAGTGGCGCAGTGTTCGAATACATGATGCAGCACCAATATAATCAGCACGGTTTTCAGCACTATAAACAACTGTAAAGAATCTGGAAGCAGAATTATCATGTAATTTATTCGACTCTAGACTATTATATTTACCTGTACAATTTGGTGAATCATTTGTTCACTGTTACGTTCTCCTGTGTCTTTCTTGTGAAGAGAGAGGACCAATTGCTTATGCTTTGATGTAAATAATGCTTATATATTTGTTCGCATACTCGGTTGCTCCCTAAATTAAACACAGTACGTATGTATAAAACATAAATTTATTAAATAAACAGTCCCTTTGTAGCATGAACACAGAAACCTGCTATTTCTCATATACAAAAATGCAAATGCATAAGTATTGTGTAATATATTAGTTCCGTGTACGCATTTATATGTATCTCAACGTTTCTGAATGCACGGTCCACCACCACAACTGGAGCCTGAGCGTCTGGTCGGACGACAGCAGCAACGAAACAGCCGGTCACTACCGCAAAAATATGGTATGCAACTCACGGTTCCCAGACGCTCGTGTTATTTCATGTATTTGTATGATGCACCACCTTTAGTATCTATTGCTCCGGCTGCTGTCCCCATACAAAAGTGAAGAAATGAAAAACCAAAGATTGTGTGATGAATAGACGCTACGTTATGCGTAAGCAAAGGAGCGACGGTTGACAATAGTGGTATTATGAATTCCTCTTCGGCGGCAAATACATATCGAGCGATCGTACCCAACACATACGCTAGCGATAGCTCCATCGTGGAGATATGTAAATGACTATTAAGCAATTTTTATTTCTGCGTTGACGATTTTGATAATATTTATGTATGCGCATACCTTAAAGTTTTAATGAATATAAACATGTAATATATAAATTTGTACAAAACAAAACAAGTGGAATATTGAATTTACAAGAAAATAAAACAAACGATTCGCAAATAATGCACATAAAATGTCGAGTTTATAAAACAGAACAAATAAAATTATAAATTTACAGAAACTAAATAAAATGTTAAGTGTTCTTAACAGTGACTGTATTGAACAAAATGGCCTTAAAAGTAGCTTTCACACCAATCGAAGGGAATTACATTTCACATCTAACAAGGAAAGGTACCCAACCGTTACCTCCGATATATAAAGCCTGAGCGCTTTGACGTCAGCAGGCTGTGACGTATTTTGCAGCAGGTCGTCGATCAGCCACAAACGCGTTTACACGTCTCTGCTTTTTGAATTGGTTTATTCAAATTATGTTGGTTTTATTAAAAAAAATACTGTCTAGTGATATTTCCGTACTTTGTTGGTGATACCTATAATGTATTTTTAGTGTTGTATAAGCGATAAAACCTTTTCTGAAGCGATAAAAACGGGATAACCTAAAAACTGTGGCGTTGGTTGTTTTGTTTGCGAGTTACACTTTGTAAAAGAAAATATTGTTTATTTTTCAACAGCTACAGATTCAAGGACCAGTTAAACTATCACTGCAAGTTTAAAAAATCATAGGCTTAAAAAAAATTCCAACTCAATTCCTTAACTGTCCATTGTATTCGAAAAACTTGAGGATTTTATATTCTTCTTATATTTAACAAAATTATTTTTGAACAAGAAGAGATGTTTTTAAATGTGTGTAATAAATGTTCTGTTTTAATACAATATATTTTAAATTATATCACCGAACGTAGCCATTTGGATACTGATATATGTAAATGTATATTCACAGCAGTGAACGTATTGCAGCAATTATAATAACTTGTTCTACAAATACCCTACTTAAAAATGATTGTGGGAAAAGTAATGATAGATTAGGGGAAGATAGATTAAGTAAAACACCACATAATAGGGAATTAAAGACCCTGGTTAAATAGCATGTCTATAAATTTTCTCGTGAAAGTGAACAAAATTTCAAAGAAAATTACTGTATCATTTCAACCTTAGTTTCGTCCAAATACATGTACAATTACAAATAATAATAATTAGTCGATTAAATATCAACCACAAGTACATCTTTCACGAAAACGGTGATCGTGTTTGGTTTTTGCTTTGAAACTTCGTTTTTCCAAAATAAAGTTCAATGGGATGCGAAGAAGGGCTCAGTTGACGACTGACATCCTCTTTAAACTGGAAGCCCTTCAAAACTTAAAAAAGAAGTGCAAAAAAAGTGCATGGCGATACATCACCAACCCAGCGTGACGTCGTCGAAGAGCACTGAGGCCTTGTTATATCGCAGGTAATAACCCAACCTGCATTTCCAGAATTTAATGAAGCTTGGGTGGTTTAAGACCTAATAGGACCATGTTAAATACCGGTTTCCGTTTCGGCTGCGAAACAGCTTTGGAGGATGAAGTCGGGCTTTGAAAATCGAAGGTTTCTATGTTTTTCGTTAATTATTTTCTATTAGATATCCATAAAAATTATCGATACATATAGGCATCTAATAATTTCAGATGGGTAAGAAAATACACTAAACTTGATGCAGTAGGGGCTCAATAAGAAGCAGTACACACCCCAGCAGGCAAGAGCATAAACTTCACGAAGCCATAAAAGGCATAATAGATCAATGTATAGAGGACACTTCGAATAAATTTGTAACAACGTATGGATTAGAATATTTGGAAGAACATTGACCAGTTGCGCCAGAGGTAGTGGAAGAGGATAAAGAACCATTACGGGAAGATATTAAAGAAATGATACCAGAAAGATTGGAATAAACCTATACCAGTGATGTAGGAGGTGGTTTTATTATTAGTTTAGAATATAAGCGGAAAGTAGTTGAATAATGGCGAATTGGGAAGAAACGATGGTTGGTATTGGCAAATATACGAAATCGCTTCAAGAAAGTGAAATCCCAGCGACAAGTGAGTTGGAAAGAGTCATTACAAAAAGATGATGCAAGAGGAGAGCCCTAATTCTTTAAAGAAATTTGTTCCTATCAATAAGTATGTACTAAAAATTCTTAAAAAACAACCGGCATGATTCAACTTCTGCATGTGTATGGATTCCGCATATAGAAATTGCTTGTTTGAAAGCTTTCCGACCTTGTAATACTTCAAAATTGTGATATTGATCTTCGACAAAGGAACTACATTATCAAACTACAGCAAAGGATACATAACCAGTTATCTGCATCTAGATATCGAAATCTATTTGCATGTGCTTGGTTTAGAAGCAGCTATTTTGAAAATAAACCTGATCGCTTGACCGTCCCCTTGTGTTTACCTTTGGTAACAACAATGACGGTTTTTTTTCTTCATTGTTCTATTTGTAGCGAGCCTGCTTTTATTAATTATTCAAGATGCAATCTATTTTTGTTTTCAACTTTTATATAAACTATCATTACCATGAATTTACAACACGTGGATTGTTCACCTTTGAATATTTTATAAGAAACATGCAATAAAAAAATTTTATACAGATAAATTAGTTTTACTCTATGATCAACTATATTGATTGTTATTTTTAACTGGCCTGAAGATGAGCGTATGTGCGAAACAGGTCGCATTTTTGTATTAAATAGAGTTTTGTGAGAATAGACCATTATTAGTACCTTCCTCAATCATGAATTACTCACACAGAACAGATATTTCGTGACTACAACTGTGTACACACTTACATAAGGTTTATATTAAAGCGTTTATATAGAAACATATATTAAGCGCATCTTAAAAACAATTAAAGTTATTAATGGAAGGAAATGTGCTGTAAGTAAGAAATACGAAGCGAAGAAAAGAACATAACCAAATCTGAAACAAGTATTATCCATGTATTAAGAAAAGATTTAAAGGATAAACGCATGAAAAAACTTGGTTAGTTTGTTAAGTATAGTCAATAAAAGTTAACAATATATTAATTTATGTCGTTGCCCTATGCGTGCAAAATACTAAAAAAATATCGGAAAATCACCGGCTAAAACGGTTCATTAAAGTTTTCTCATGCGAGTTGTAATGGATCATTTAGTTCATTCATGCACGCCTGTACTTCTGCGTATGCGTAAATGTATATTTGCATCTACACTGCGTTTCAGGCTTTTTATTTATTGGGAATGCATAACTAGTAATTTTACTAGGTTTTTCGTGACTCAAAAACCACAATTATGCTCTTCTTCTGCATATTATTTCGAACAATTTGCTTACGTGGAATTAAATTTAATACGTGGAATATTTACGCTCTTCTCTCATTAACTCTCACAATCGGCAATAATTTCTTTATAATTTATTTAAAAGATAAAAAACAAAAATGTTATAACATGCAATAATATATAATAGGTTTCATGTGATTGCAATAGTATCTTTGATTTCTGAAATGCAGGAATACAAGTGTATCCTAAGTCCAACAATAACTAAGATTTATTCCTTTATTAGAGAAGGAGATAAGGTACGTAGTTACAAAAATTAACAATGCCTTTCAGAAATTAATAAGAACACTTATTCAATAAATCGTTGCAGTTCGAATAATCATTCTTTATGATTATTCGAACGTCTGTGTGTAAAATATGCGACTTAATACGTTGGAGGGAGAAAGTACTAACAAAAGCAAATTCTGCACCTTCTCGTTCTCGTTTTTTCCTTCATCAAACATCAATCTGTAACTTGCTATAATTTCTTTGGAGTTTAAATAAAGATCTACGCTATTCCTTGTTTCTCATTCCTTTTTGGTAGATTCATCCCTTGTCGCATTCTACTTTATGCATGAATGTCATTTGATCCACCGAATTTTCACGGGAAATTTACCTTTGCTTGCCTCTAACAATTAATGGATTTCCTTTGGGTGTTAAGATAATTTGCACATGGAAAAATGCCTAGTAACAAAACCAAAAATAATGCTAATATAGCTCATGGTATTGGTGGAATCATTCGCGGCAAAGATAATGCAAGCAGAAAAAGGAAAGCACTAACACACGGACATGTTTCTACCCGGCGTCATCAGCGTGGTTATGAGTACTCCATGTTCTGCTATCTACATTGTCTCTATCTCTCAGTTTATGCCCCCAATGCCCACAACAGCACTGAAAATATCTCCTGGCGTTCTCTAGCGCCAAAAAAAAACACAATTATGCCGTCTTAGACCGTGGCGACACACACCGGAGTACAGATCCCTGCCACCTATTGAGCAGCTCATGGGCTACTAAACACAAGGTGTTGTTGCACTTAAGCGCTCGGCAACTGTACGTACAAATGATCCCTCAGGCTCACCGTGATGTATACAAATACACATGAAAAAATGCCTTGTAACAAAATCAAAATAATGCTAATATAGCTCATGGTATTGGTAGAATCATTCCCGGCAAAGACAATGCGAGCAGAGAAAAGAAAGCACTAACACACGGACATGTTTCTGCCTACCCGGCATCATCAGCGTGGTTACGAGCAGTCCCTGTTTTGCTGTCTGCATTGTCTCTACCTCTCAGTTTATGCCCCCAATGTCCACAACAGCACTGAAAATATCTCCCGGCGCCTTTTAGCGCCAAGAAACACAGTCATGCCGTACTAGACCGTGGCGACACACACCGGAGATCGTCGGCTAGCAGGACCGGACTATCAATGATCATTTTAGCGGGAAGATACCCTCTTTTATGCCTTTTACAAGACGCGTGTAAGCTCCAATCAGAATCGAGATATTTCGTACACCAATAATAACGCGGGAATAGATATACGTATTAGCTTATGACGTAAGCGATGTTTGCTTATAGAAACGGATTAATTGCTAGTTATTGCGATTCGTTACGGATAGAATTCAATTTAAAGATGACCATATTGTAGAGCAAGACGAGTACTATTATTAGATTGAGTATGGCTTGAAAACTAGAAGAAATAAAGAAATTCCAGGACCTAGAAATAGTATGTGATGTGTTCGGTTACAGACTGAGGCATTGTAATTAACGAATGTTGTAATGAGTAATGAAAGTAATTCAAATTTATTGCTACAGTATGCAAGAATGGTCCATTATGAAAGTATTTAGCCGGATAGAATTTTGAAATATCAAATATCAAACATTTTATTGAAAAATAAACATAGCAATAAAACTCAGATCTAGCGTAAAGACACACAGATTTGATTATTTAGGGGCGTGTCATAACAAACGGTGAGAAATATCGAAGTTCGTTACAATGAGGATATTGGCGCGAAAAGAAATAACGCTGTTTGAAGCATTTTAATTGTAGATTCAACAGAATCGCTAATTAGGGTGTAAAAAATCTTCTACCAGTTGATGTTTGGAGTACAGGCAATTATTTTATATCGATGATCAGAGATCATCAGTAAATATACCGCGGTTTCCTATAATAGCACTCATACTATTATACACTACAACTACCAGATTAATGATATCGCTATACCACGCAACAACAAAACTTTAGACCTTGATGTCTTATTCGATAGCAGAGTGCTATTTACTGAACATATTTCATTGTGTTTATCTGCTTCCAAAACTCTAAATTTTGTCATACGCTTCTGTAAACACTTTTCAGATTTATATGTAATGAAGCGTTTATATTATGCTTATGTTCGATCTAAGCTTCCATTAGGTACCTTTTCCTTCCAATGGATATAATGTATACCCTGACAGAGGAACCGCATATCACAGCTTTCGAGGTACAATTGTCTGTCCCTTGCTGATCGCCGTGGGCGCTTTAATGTGGAGTGTCTGCAAAATCGTAAAAAATAATCAATTCACCAGTTCTTGTATCGCAAATAAACAGTGCCTTCTTGTCATAGTCGATTCTTTAATATTTTTCGAATACCTAGAGCTGACACCAACATCTTGCTTAAAGCTCGAATACCTAGAGCTAACACCAAAGCTCCTGTTAACTACATGATGAGGAACACGAATAAGCAATACCTTAGTCCTTTTTGGTGATTATGCATATGTCTCTACTTATCTGCACTTGCTTCCTTCTCTTTTTCCTTTTTCCTTGGAATATAGTATTCTTTTTTAGTTCTTATTATATTGTGTACTTTTAGCGTACTTCCCATTTTCTGAAATACTGTTTGCCGAAGACCATTCGCATTATCCGTGCAAAATATTTGTATTTGATATTTAAACACCAGGTTTATATGCATGTGCACAGATGCAAATGTTAGTATTTGGTATATCTCTAATAAAACGTGTAGCATTCTTTTTTAATGTATACCGTTTACAAAATTGACATTCCTTCGTCCAATATTACGATTATCGTTGCCGGCGCGAGTTTACAAAATTACGTATGTACGTATAAATTACCGCTATGAACACACCTAATTGTTGCCGTGTATATTTTTACCGCAGTGTTTTTTGCACATTTACATAACTCGTCGTAGCTGATTGTGTTGTGTAGGAGCAACTACTTTATTTTATTGCGACGCCCATGCCCATTTAAAAACCCGAGTAAAAGCGAATCTCCCAGAGGTGTCGATATTTTCCGTATTGATCAAGATCCTTGTACATTTTGTTGAGATGCTTCGCTCCAGATAAGTTTGTCAAGATAATCAACTTTCGCGCAGCAATATTTTTGCATATTATGGGCGTTTTCCATTCGTAAATGATGTGAACAGAAATGATATTGCATGAACTGAAATATTCAGATCAATTGATGATGCGAAAGGATAAGGATCGATCAATTATTCTTGTTCAAGTCAAATATGCATAACCTTAAAATTAATACCCACTAAATAACAGTATTTAAGCATAATAAGAAAACATTTTAGTATGTACGGGAACGAAATCATTACCGAGGAAAGTAATTAATATTATTATTAATACAGATAATATACTAATAAAAAGTTGATAGCATTTTAGTTCAAGTTCTAGTAGCGACGAAGACGTACCAGAAGAAATTCTAAATATTTTATGCACAACTTCTGATTCATTAGTAAAGCTGGCCACGAGCGGTACCGCGCAGTAGCGTAGAGTCGACCAGGCCTCGCGTTCCACTAGAGTTATTCTGCTAATAGAGATGTTTGCTGCCGCAAATAATTTCGCTCATCTTTTAAATAAAAATTAAATAACACGTGCTCAAAGACTTACCATTTTAAGAGTCCTCCGTGAAATCACAAAGTGAATAATGTCTGTTAAATATCTGCAACATTAGATATGTTTCAACTGTTGTTTCGGCAAAACTAGTACGGCATGAGGAAAAAATGCGTTTATATGCAGAGAACGAACGTTCTACATCTAGTGACGTAATATTTGCGTAAGTAAAATAATCTTCCAAATAACTTAACGATTCTGTTGACGCATCTTTACAAATGTGTCTTAATGTGCCAAAATCAGAATTTTTCTCAAAAACACTTTCAAATTTTTCTAGAACAGAAACATTTTTTGCGTCTTCAATCGCGCATAGCTGTGCGGGAACATGTTGCACTATTTGTAGAGATTCTTCTAACGGCACCGCAGGATTTTGTAATTTTTCTATTGCATCTGCTAGCCCGAAGTAATTGTCGTGAATGATTTTTAAATCCATTTTAACCTGACTATCTTGAAATTTCGATTGGCTTTTCTGGATAGCGGCAGCTTCCTTTGTATTGAATTGTAAAACCACGTTCTTAATATTGTCAAAATATTTATGATAATAAAACGCCCCATGTTCCCCAACGAGTTAGAATAGGTTCTGGTGGCTCTGGTATACGGGGGCGCAGTCTGTGAAATTCACGAATACGTTTCGGTGATTTGACAAATACTGGTTCGGTATGCGCTATTAAAGCGTCTACCTCAGGATAACATTTTCTGATACTATCCGCCACAAGATTGAGAGCATGAATTTTACACGTAATGTGTAACAAATTAGCAGAATGCTTTTTAAGAGACCGGCCTACAGAAAGCATGTTTGCAGCACCATCACTCACTAACATCAAGAATTGGTTTGTTGAAAGTTCAAACTTGTCCAATGTATTTAACACTAACTTTGAAATTACTTCGGCAGTACACTGTTGTATTCGTTTGGAGACTAATAGAATTGAAGGTGCCGATTGATGAGGTTCCAATTTGCGTGCCATTACATTAAGAACAGAATGTTTCTTCCGATCTGTTGGTTCGTGGACACATAACCACAATTTTTGATCTTTCAACTCCGATTTTATTTTTTGTTCAATATGTTCGCGCGCAGATGGCACAATTTTTCGTAACGATGTTCGACTTGGTAATTTGCACTCCGAATAATTATTCCAAAAGCAGATAAATGGTTCCTTGTCTAGTAAATTAAACGGTATATTACATGCGATAAACGTAACGCATAAATTAAAGTAATAAATGAATGTAGGCAACTGTTATTTGGCTTGTCGCCTAGTAATTCATCTAAACGATCAAAATACATAAATCTTGTGGGACCCCGTCCAGTCTTTGTCTTTAGGTCCTTAGCTGCTTTATATGTTCTTTGTAAATTCTGCCACTTTCGGTGACACGCATTAGCTGAAAACTAAAGTAAAAGTTTTTCCTTATTACATACTTTATCAAAAGATTATATAAATCACCTGAACCTTCTGACTAATAAGTTCCTCACTAACCCTATTCCAAAATCCTTTCTTAGTTTTAGGATGATACAAGTCATCATATTTAGATTCAATTATTGAAATCAACGCTATTGTTTCGTTATACTGCCAAGTTTGTCGTTCTGTTTCGGCAGCCTCGGGTGATGCCAAATCTTCATCAATTTGTGAATCGTAATTGGTTACAACAGTTTGTTGTTCAATATCTATATAGATTTCATTGTGAGAATCATATTTTATAACATTTTGTGGCACCCATAAAGTGGTATTTGTTTCTAGTAAATTTAAGCAATTAATTTTGTGAAGCAACTTAACTTTAAAACTAACAGGTACTTACCTGTATCTGTGATTAAAATATCCCCTTGATGGTTTAAAATCATTGACTTTTCTGCACTCCGTACTACTTCATACGGCATTTTTAAAAAAATATTTAACAGTACAAGACATGAGAAGCCGACAAATTTTACGCTTAACCTCACTTTTATGAAGTGATACAGAAATATCCTTAGTGGACGTACTTCAGCGATGATGCAGCGTCGGTGAGGGGGGAAGTTATTACGTCAGTTCATATACGCGAGTGGGAAAAGTTAACTACTGATGCATGTATGAAGTGAGGTGATATTCACTGATATTAGTGGCGAAAAGAAAGCAATGTATATAAGCTGGATTTCAGGCGTATATTACAGTGATACTCAACGGTTTTTAATGGCTACAGCATATGTTACGACGCCCACTTGCTACAAGCTATATGATTCTAATTGTAAAGTAATACTCCCATTAAATACAACAAAATCTTAGCAAACATTCGTTTTCTGTCCTATATTACTCAAACAAATGCTGTTCTAAGGTTTTGGTTTCATACGGCAAGTTTTCACTACTTCTAGCAAACTTTGTGAATAAAACGCTTTTGTTGCAGTAATATACGCCTGAAGCTTTTGTTCACACATATTATAATAAATATTAGCTTCTATAAGTGAAAAGGAGTCTGAATAGTCCCGAATCCGGTTTCTTATTTTATTCTGACGGGTGAAGTTGTCGCTTCAGCCGTTCTAGTTGTAAAATAACAAATAGTTGTAACAAGGAGAATTTAGAAACGTCACAACAACAAAAAAAAACTAAATTACAAATACAATCAATAATCCGTACACTAAAGCAATAAGGGCCTTAATTCCAGGCTAAGGAAAGTTTCTAAAATATTAATTTTATTATTGTTTAAACAAACTGGAATAAACCGAATATTTGAATAAGCTCATATGACAATGAAAGAATAAAATAAATATGTACAATAAAAAATCGATAACACAATTAACCCATAGTTATTTTGAAAAGAACTAAAGCGAAATTAATAAAAGTAGAAACAGTAATAAACAATTTAATATAATCTTTTATAAAGTTAACTTTTGCGCCGTGCAAAAGCAAATTTCCGCCCTATTTTAAGATGTAAGCTATCATTTCAGACAGCTGATTGATCTACAAGTAGTAAAAAAGTTACTTTATAAGGAAAATTTCAATTATGCAATTGAATTTTGTAAAATACGTAATTATAACTCCTACCTCATTTAGTACACATGGACAGTACTAAATACGCAAAGTAACAATAGATCACAAATTGTTATGTGATTATATAAATTGATTAATTACAAGAAAACTTGTTCATTGCTTTTACATGGTTAAAATTACGAATTTAAAATCACGATTTTGGAACATGATCTTACAAAATTCATGCAAGATTTGATCAGCTCTACTTGGGCATGTGATCTAAATAATTTTTTATAATTCGCAAGAAATTGGCTCTCATTCAGAAGTGTAAATTACGTGCCCAAGTTAATACCTATGTGATAATATAGTTAATAAAAACGTAGAGTACTCCAATATTGTTGAAGGCATGGAAATTTCAAACAAATCACTATGATCGATTTAGACCACTAAATCCTGCTTTATCCTTTGTATCTGTTAATCATTTTTATGTATTAACCTTGCATGACCCGTCATCTCATTTACTTAGGCTTTTAGTCTGTGCAGAGCGTCTAAATTTTACGATTAAATTTACATTGCTAATTATTCCTTAAGGTAATTTCACTTACTGTTATCTCTGTGCTGATGAGATAGCTTGGTCGAACGTGTCAGACGATTAGTGTTGGAAGGTTAGTGAACTGTTTCGGTCCATGCCACGTTTTAGAGACGTTAGTAATAAACTACACATATATACATGAACAATCACAAAATAACAAAAAGAAAACATCACAAAATATGTTATATTGATTGTATAAATTGATCATCACAACAAAACTTGTCTTGCTTTTTCTGACGCAAAATTATCGATAATTTGACTCAAATCACGATTTTGGCAAATGTCTTACTCCATTGCAATCATCGCAAGATTTGTCAGCCTCTCCTGGGACATGGTGGATCTCAAATAATTTTTTATAATTCGCAGTTTGCTAAAGCTCCTTTCACCTGATGCAACAGTTACCGGTAAAGTTAAATAAATTCTGAGTGCAACAGCTAAATTGGAAAAACAAAAAACAATATTGTTTTTTATTATGTAATCTAGAATGTCTTGTGGTTTTCCAAAACTGGGGGTAATTTCTTTGAGAGATAATATTTCATTGTAAAGTTCGCCTCCGTCAACATCTTTCTGGAGATTACCGTTTTCAGAGTGTTGTAAAGAATTATCGAAATCTATGCAAGATTTTTTTAATACGGTTTGTTCCATCCCATCAAACACATATAAAAATTTAAACAGATTATTACTATTACATTCTTCTAAAATAGAACACCTCTCTTTAATTGATTGCATTGTTGTGTCTAATATACTAAAGTGAAAATTGATTTTAAAATTCTGCATAGCATTTGCGACAGGATCATCTTCTGACTCGTAAGAATATTGCATTGGAACTTTTTTCTGACGAACAAGAGGCAATTTGGGAACAACATTAACTTTTTCCGCTAATACCTTTGCCTCTTTAATAAATAGCTCGAAATCTTCACCGCTTCTAATTTTACTGATATAATTAATTAAATTGTTCGAAACCGTAAGACACTCGCTTATATTGATTTTCGGGTTTTGACACATTTTACTTAGAACATTAACTTTATACAGAGGATTATACCAAATCACCATTGAGCAAATAAATTTAAAAACCGTGATTTTTTCTAAAAGTGACTGAGCCATGTTCTTCGTTTTAACATCCTTAATTTCGGCTTGTGTAATTTCAGTAAGGCTGTCGCAAATATTTTCGTAATTTCAAATTAAGGGTCTAATAGCATTAACTATACTCTCCCAACGGGTGTCGTTTAAAGGTTTAAGAGTTAATACTGATACGTTTTTTTTTTAAACTGCCCACCTAGCAACTGAAGATGAAAAAAATACATATAGTTGCTGAACTATATAAAAAAAGAACACAATTTCGTTATTTATTTTAGCAGAGTCATTTACTATTAAGTTTAAAGTGTAAGCCAAGCATGGTACAAACATGGCCCTTGAATTTATGTTTAAAATTCTTGTTTGCAAACCAGAGTGCTTTCCCTTCATGTTGGATCCATTATCGTAAATCCTGAATGTTTAAATCAAATTTTGGGAAAAGTTCTGTTAAAACTAAATCACATAATCCTTTGCCAGTACTATCTTTACATGGATAGAAACCTAAAAAATGCTCCCTAATTTCCGTTTTTTCTTCAGAAATATAAACCAATCTTGCTATAACACAAATTTGTTCAACATGACTGATATCAGGCGTGCAGTCTAAAATAATTGAGTAATACTTAGATTTTTTTTTAACTTGAAATTAAATGTTTTACTATATCTTCAGAAAGTAATGTAATAATTTCATTTTGAATTGTGTGCCCTAAATAAGAGGGCATATAAGTCTTATCGGTTTTTGATTTTTGCAAATTTTTTATATGCTCAGCAATGATAGGGTCAAATTTTGATAACATTTCTATAAGTTTCAACAAATTTCCATTATTTGGTACAAAGAGTTGTGAACTTTCTCCTCGAAAAGCTAGACACTGTCCAGCCAAATAAAGAATAACAGCTATCATTCTTTCTATAATAGCTCTCCACCTTTTTTTCTCGAGTTCATAGAAAGTTTGAACTACCTTGTCTATTGTACAAGTTTTCGTAAGCCTGAATTTTAGATCACACCATTTTTTAATACACTCAACGTGAAAGGAACTACGATCGTGCTCTGAAAAATATACAGCTACATGCCGCCAATCTGAGTATCCACTGTTTATTGATTTAATTTCTCTATTCTTAGTACTAAAAATCTTGCAACAAAAACAAAAAGCAGCATTTAGTTTAGAGGAATAAACTAACCAGTTTCGTTGAACTTTTTCCCCATTTGACAATATCTTACTAAAAAAATTTATTGTAAATTTTCTGTGTATCATCAAGAGGTAAATTATATTCTTTCAGTTGAAACATTATAAGTTTTCATAAGAAGTGAAATTTTAACCCCACTGGGCGTTGTAAGGGGGTGATTGGGTGGTTGAAATCAGTTTTTATCGTAATATTCGGTTTCAGCGCACCAAGAAACCTAATAATATACATATTTTTCAAATGTGGAATTTCAAACCCCAACGGGGGTGTAAGGGGGTGCTAGGGAAAAATTGGATAATTAAAACCTTTTTTTATTGCCATATTCGGTTTCAGCGCTGCAAAATACTTGGGGAAAGGGGGGTCTATCCTCTGGGTTTCGACATTTTTCTTTGTGTGCCTGTGTTATTAGCAGTTACTTTCTAAAATATACGCAAAACATAATGTTTTTATTTACTTTGCAATCAGTATTTAGAATAGCACAAAATTCAACCGCCAAATCGACTTTTTTAACGAATTAATTTCGAACACGAACAGACCAAATGTTACGCTCAATGGTCAACAACTCATAAACATTTTAAAAATTGTCGCAGGCCTTTATACGAGAATCGAAGCTCCAACACCGTTGACGGCGTGACCTATTTCTTCCGGGGCTTCCCAAAAAAATGCTATTTTGCAGCTGCCTTTGATGGTATTTTTTTGTAATTCGCCGATTTCGTTTAAATAGGAAATTTGGGATTGATTTTTTTTAGTGTAAAAAAATTGAAAAGGTATGAATGTTAATTACTCCTTTTGTGTCATATTTTAATTTTTGTATTATTTCTTTTTGGATTCATGTATTTTTTTCTTGTCCGTGCCGCCTGCCGTCTCCTAACTTCGCCACCCCGTGCAATTGCACGTGCTGTCCCCCCTCACGGCACGCCCCTGGTGACGGTACTGATATCGCTTACTCATCGCCGCTCGCAGCAAAGTCACCAAAAATCAAAACAAATTGAAAAGTTACTTTCTACGTGCTTTATTGAATTGGGCTCTTGAACCAAGTTGCTTTTTCTATATCTAACTGAAATTCATTGTTTGTAATCGTACAAGTTCGGAAAATCTTTGGCTCCATTTAAGGCAACGGGGTCATACGGGGAAACCAGCCGCGTGTAGGACAATTTTTGTTTATACTGCATTTTGACTAATTGAGTACAGTTTGTGTTGCTTTTATGGATGAATATGTGTATTATACGAGATAATCTCAAATGACACCCGAAGTATTGCTTCCTAATGCCTATTCTATCATATACCCTTTCCATTTATCTCTGATCCCGTGATAGGACACTAGAACCAAAAAACATGTTGCAGCCATAAACTAGCTCCTTCCAATGGTTTACCTACTCGTACTGGTGAATTCTATATTACCAATAAGTTTAAAAAACTGTTCATTCTCTTGTTTTGGAAGGGTCGAATGAACTATTAAATATTTATGTAGCTTTCAGCGAGTTGGTCCCCCGAAGGAAACAGGATGCAGAAACATCAAGCAAAAAGGAATTTTCATATTCTTTTAGCCACAGATCAATAAACAACGTCAACTTTATTTACGCAAACCTTCTGCCACACCATTCGATTAAGGTACATCTATGTATTTCACTAGTCATTGATGTATGGTAAATCCGATGCGCAACTTCACAATAATAAATACATCTCTTATGAATTCCATCCATGCCAGCCCTTTTCTATAAGGAATGGATCTCGTTCGCGTGGATTTAACAACATAGAAACTCCATATAAGCGATTGACGACTGATTTAACAAATAAAAACTTGTTAGCATCGTGTGTTGGTCCCCGGTCGGGCATGCATTACATAGTCTGATTGCATCCTGACCCCTTCTATGACCCTTTATTAATCACTTGTTCGCGGTTTTTCACACACCGCTAACGAGTATTAAGTGAGTTCCTAAGGAATAATACGAATTACTATGTATCTATTCGATAAAGTCTCTGTCATCTGCAAGCAGGAAGTTAACCGGGAGAGTTAAACGTGAGAAACTGACATTCGTAACAAGATGCACGATCGTTTAATGAGCAAGGAGTTAATTTCTGCGCCTCAGAACCGACGATTACAAATTTCCTTTTTAAAATGTTGAAGCATATAATTTTCTTGGATTTTTTGTGAATAATATAATCATAAAATCTATAATATGGATATGCTTTTTTAGTGCATAGCTAACACAAGTTATTTCCATTGTAAATAAAAATATGAATTTACGACATAATTTCTGATTCTAAAAATAACATTCTAAGTCAGTAGCTTTGGTTTCTATGTGAGAGAATTTACTAGAAAATATTTTATAGCCCCCAATTAAATAAATAGCGTTAAGAATGAAAATGACCTTAAATGTAGTTAATCAAAAAATTTTTTATAAATTCTTAGCACTTGCCTATACTGATTTTTGCTGTTATTATTTTACGTTTTAACGGAACAGCATTTATGTATTTTTTAGCGATTATAATGATATAAAATACAAATATTTTACATCTTCCAGCTTACAAATATTTGATAAAATGTGATAGCGAAATTTAAAAAAAACATGCGAGTTGCTGGTTTCGATGGTGAAAGAAGAAATTCAGCTTTGTTCTTTGTTTTTTCTATTGTTGGTGAGTGTTTCAAGATTCGTAAATAATACTCTTGATGAAAAGAAAGTAGCTAGGATGAATCTATTGGACCTAAGTAAGGCCTTTGACTCAGTGGATCATACCATATTATTGTCAAAACTAGAGATTTATGGAATAAGACGCCAAACAATTGAACTACTTAGGTCATATCTATCTAATAGACGGCAAATAGTCAGCTGGAATCAGTGTAGGTCAGAGGTAGAACACATGCCCTGTGGTGTACCACAAGGATCTATTTTAGGTCCTTTGTTATTTATTATCTACATCAATGACTTAGCCTGTGGATGTGGAATTTTTCTTGTACGTGGATGATACTTCCATCACTGTTAAAAGCAGTAGAGAGGATGCATTCATTCCACTGTCTGAGCTGGCCCTAGAAAGCGCTAACACATGGTTTACTGCCTGTGAATAAACTAAACCTTAATACAGATAAGACACCTACTTACCAGCACTAAAAGTGAAGATGACACGGTTGTAAAATTCTTGGGCCTAAATATCGATTCTGGAATGAAGTGGAAAAATCAAATAGACCAATTAGCAAAGAAACTGTCATCTGGAATTTTTGCCATCAAGCGGATAAAAACAATAGCTACGCAACAAGCAGTAGTACTGTTATCTTACGTACAGCATTCTCTTCTGGGGCATGTCCACCACAGTAGGGAGAATCTTCATCCTACAAAAGAGGGCAATACGAATATTGTGCAATTTGAACAACAGAGAATCGTGCAGGAGTCACTTTAAACAGTTACATATACTTACCTTCTCGTCGCTATATATGTATATGTATATATCACGCGCTAAAGTATATCCATACACATTTTCACGATTTAAGCGCAATGGAACAGAACACGTGTATGGTATCCGTGGACGTGATAACTAGATTGTTCCTAAGCACAGGTTAGCGACCACTCAACATAACCTGCACTACTGGGGTATCAAGTTGTATAACCATTTGCCACAACAACTTAAACAGCTGGCAAATTTACTACGACAACCCGAGCAATACTACTGGAAAAGGAGTACTGCACCCTTACAGAGTACTTTGAGGATTGCTGGTAGAAGACGAGACTCCTGTTTCTTGTACAACTTTATTAGTTTTGTTCTTTGTTTTATTTGGTGCCTGTTTAATTGTTTATACATTGCCTTTGTTGTTTACCTTCATTTTGTACATTTTACCTATTTTATCTATTTATTTATTTAGTTTTTAAGCTTTTTACTCAAATTTGACCCATGATTTTTTTTTTATAATCATTTGCCAGTACCTGCTTTTTTTATTATTATTAACAATGATTTGTATTCTTGAATACATCAATAAAGAACAACACAATTCATTTTTATTTGATTTGACTTTTTTTCAAAATCTAATTAGTTAATTTGGCTGACCGAAGAACCTCGGTCAATGGCTTTTAAAGAACGAAGGCTGGCATTGCATTAAGTGAGTGTACATTCTACTCAATAAAGCATTTTCGTCATTATTATTTAAAATTCGTTAGTGAGGTAAGAAGCATTAAACATTTCTTACTACGTACTTTAAAGTGTTTTGTTATTTAATTTTGTCATTTAATTATGAAGATGTAAACATCAAAAGGTTCTAATAAATGTTCAAGTATGTGATCTGAACTGTTCCATCGACAGGTGCCGCCAAAGGGTTTCAAATTTGCATGATGTCATCTTAATTGGAACCAAGATTTGCCTTCTCTAAACAACTGATTTCAAGCGACTTCAAAGGAAGCACTCCGAGTTCAGTCATTTAATATATCCTCTTTCACCTATTTTATAGACTATTTTTAAAATTTTCTAAAAAATTGCTGACCGAAAACTGAAATTGTATTCAGGTTGACTCCCATTAAAATTAGTATACGTTATTGAGAACTGAATACAATCTAGGAAAAATGTTAAAGATAGGTTAAATTTTTGGCAGAACTATTAGTCCAGTTAAAACTCAAGCAATCGAACAGGTTTGTGTGAACGTGAATTGAAACCTGGGAACTAAAAAATACCGTAGTAGTGTATTGGGTGAGGTACGTGCACCCATAGTGCTATTTTATATAACCACAATTTAAATTTTTTACATTGTATTTACAGAATTTGAATAATCTGGCATTGTTATTTGAATTCTGGTATTTTAATGTTCCATATTATTAATTTTTTATTCTTAATAAAAAAGGGTCCATTGAAATCAAATAACAGGAAGTACATAATAAGAGTCACAACTTATTTTCAAGACTTTACTTTGTAATAACAAGTCATCAAAATCCATAATGTTGTTTGTAAAAAGACAGACAATCATCAAATGCAAAAAAATAAACATCTAAATATGCACTGGATTGGCATCTCTGTGGAAACGTATAAACAAACGGGTAGAACTTGAATCGCTTACGTTACATTTTGGATGGGAGTTTAAAGCAAAAAATTTTCTGGGAAATTGAAACGACAATAATTTTTGAAATGCCATTGGAACAATGACATGTTTTCTTTTGAAGTACAGAACTAGTATCTACTAATACTAGTGGTAACGTACGACACAGCTCCGTTCTAGGATTCATTCGAGGGAAATTTCACTAGCAAGCTTTTGTATACCAAAATGCCACAATGTTTAGTGCAATGCTAGGTTATTCCATAGCAGTGCCACTGTAACTGCAAACAATGACAAGTAATCCCATGAAATTCATCACAATGCCAAACAATTTCGTCTTAGTTAATGTGTAGGATATGTTGAACAAGTAGAAGTAACAAAGGTGCAAATTCTTAGTTCCGTTTCATTTCATCTTCTCTAAGTTTGTCCTTCTTCAATCTGACCTGTAAGACACTTTTACACTAAAAAGAAAACAACAATGGAACGCAATAATCTGACAACTTCATAACTTAATGAAACCAAATTGACACAATTGAATAAAAAACTCATCATAGCAAATGCAACTAAAATCAGTTTTGAATTTTTACTACGTATGATTTATATTTGAAATTTACGTCATTATACTTACCTGCATATTAGACAAACGCTGCAGAATTCGTTTGTAAATTATATTTTTGAATGGCGACGTGTTATAATTTGCAAGCGTAGTATCCATTAAACCGATGACAGAACTAACCGCAAAACTGAAAAATTTAAAGTAGCTATAAGTATTCTCTTACCGTAGTATTGAAAGCGCATACTCATCACCCGAAAATACATGCACAACATTACAAGAATGTCTAAAATGCCATCGTAATACTAAGCAATGCCAGATAATGGATTGTACTTCGAAATGCCACAGTGAAATTCCTTTTGGATCCACTCTTTCCTTATTTTTTATCAACAATTTTCCAGATTTTCTTGTCACACATTGTACCTATACAATTCTCTATGCTGACGTAATAACTTTACTAATTAGTCACAAAGCTTTAGTGAATGAATTTGTACCGAATTTTGAACTAAAATTATTTTACTTCGAAATAGTGACTTAATCAACAATAAATAGCAGCTCATTAATTTTACAAAGCCAGAAAAAATATTGTCGTAGTTATAGACAAAGCTTTAAATTGGAATTTTCATTTTAATGGTGTTTATAGAAAGAAATCTGACAAGAACTTTGAGTCAATTGAGGATGTACTATAACATGTATTGTGTTAAAGTCCTCTATTTAAGTTGAATACTCGAACCAGCTAATTAATATTTTACAATAAATGAATTTTGCATGCACTGCGACATGGATGTTAGCTGTAAAGAGCCTATTGCTTTGGTTATAAATCGTACAACAGCTTTATGTTTCAATTAATCAAGAAACCCAATGAGTTTAAAATGTGTAAAATGCTATTGGGAAACAAAGTGTATTATTTGTTTAATAATTTTTTTCATTAACACTGTCCAAGAAAGAAATACACCTACAAACTTGAGTGTAAATGCAACATAACCACCAACAACCCATATGTGTTAGATATTTCCAGAAAACACAATATTTCCATTATTATCAAACATCAAAGGAGAGTGTGGTACACACGCGAGTTTGAATGTGTTAATGAGATTCTTCTGTACAACTCAATTGATCTTAAAATGGTGAATGAGAAAGGAATAATTACTTGTTCAGGTGTTGTTGTTATAGTGGCCTCCATAGAGCCCCAATTAGTCATAGAAATATATTGAAAGTTAAGAAAACCTTCAAATGTGAAATAATCATTTAAATTTGATGTCTACGCACCCTCTCTATGCTAGTGCGTCACCAGACAAAAGTCTGCGTTCTTTCAAATGGCAGAACTTGAATTAATTTTGGACTTGAAATAAGATTTTAACACTGTAACACTTGATATTACTCTTTAAGTTGCCCACTTAGCGAAATACGTCTCAAAGGTGACTCGAGCTACGAAGGCCGATTGTCTTGGTGTTTGTTCGTTCCGTTGTTACTGATAGCTTTTGTTAAATATTACTCAAGGCCAATTAGGATATCCATTTCATATAGACGATATTTTATATTCTTACAATTTAATTTACGATCAACTAAATTTCTTTTCTTTAACAATATCATATTGCAGCCTATGGTATGCTACTAGAGTACGCGATCTAGCGTTTAACGAACTAACAGCGAGTATTAGCAATCGTAAAAATATGACATTTACTCCCGACTTGATATAATTTAATTTGCGAAATCATGATAAAAACAAATAGAATTTATTTTGTACGTGTTTGTAGGAAGAAGTTACTTTAATTTCCAGAAATAAGGACCTGAAGAATGCAAAATGAAGAGAAGATATGTTATTGAGGACAAGTCGGTGGCGGTCAGATTTACCAACAGACCGAATGTTCCACATGACAATATTTTCGTCAATGGCCAGAGACTGGCCTGGGAAAAGGATGTCAGGTACTTGGAGCTACATTTGGACAGCCGTCCAACATGGAAGTGTCATGTCACCAAGGTGAAGTTCAAGTTCGTTGCAGCCAAATGCATGCTGATGCCGTTTCGGTATAGAGGTGGCTGTCAGGATGTTAAGACAAAGCTGCTTCCATTCACCGCTTGTGTCAAGCCAATATTAACTTATGGTAAATGCAAACGTTAAAAGAGTTACAAAACAGGATCCTTAGATTAATCACGGGTACATCGTGGTTTGTACGTAATCGACAGTTACGAGCCGTCCTGGAAGTTCCGTCATTGTCCGATTGTCTTCGAGAGCTGGCGGTTAGTAACTGGGAACCATTAGTTACAGCAATTCTGCACTGACACGCTTTGTGGAGGACCCGCAGGATCGCTCTCCACCAGGTGAAGAGTCGTCAGAACTCGAGACCTAATCCCCGTCTGAAGATCTACTGTCCTTCGACTTAGCGCCTGTAACGCATAAGTAGATCGACAAGATGACAGAAATTTATATATTTCAATTGAAGTGGCGCATCCGGTTGTGAGAGATTATAGAGCCTATGCTTGCTGCCAGGACTCAGAAAGGTTTCACTCCGACATTGTTGCCAGAATGCAGTCGGCTGAACGTCACTTCTCATGGCGCCAATGACAGGGATTTTTGTATGTTGAATAATACAATAGCTAGTTTATATTTAAAGTTTAATATTAACGGAAATATTGGATTTTCCAGTGTTGCTTAAGACATATGCACACTATTTATGCTTATTACAACTATTCCAAATTAATTATTTTGTAATATGTTTACAAATTTAAAAATGAAATCCATTATATTATAATATAGCCCGGACTAGTTCATAAATCGCTCAGAAAGCTTTTTGAGAGTAAAAAATTTGGCTTTAACAAGAAAGTAACTTTCAATTAAGACTCACAAAAGTAATTATGTACATCATACTTTGCAATTTATAAGGACTTTATACAAAAGTAGAAGCACCCCGGTGGAACACTCTGTATTCTGTAATTCTTCCTTTCAATTACTTCTTTTTTCTTGTTTCTCATTCTCTTATTTACTACAATACATTTTACGCTAAAAGAAAATGTAGTCCCGTATCAAGAACGCATCATACAATGACATCTGCGTTAGTGAACGAATTTATGAATCGTATTGTCTGGAACTGGTAACAATGAAACAGTAAACTCATAAATCAAAACGCGGATTAGCGTAGTTAAATTTAGTTGATGGCGGCGGATGCCACAGGTGTCCGTTTATGTTTGCAAGTAAAATATGATTTCCGTTAGTCGGGGTTGAATGTTTAAAAGCCTGCAGGTATTATATACACGGTGTTACAACTTCAGTTTCTTAAATTGCAACAGAGTAAGAAAAACTATTTTCGCTGCTATAAATGTGTTTCGTTATAATCAGATAATAAAGGAATTGTCGATTGCACCAAATTATTATATTTCGCAGATATACTATCTTCTTCAGAAATAGCAGATTTACTACACACACGTGGGTACAAACTATTTAAAACATGTGACGCACAGCGTTAGTATCCCCCTCCCCACCAACTTTTGAACGACAGAAGCTAGCGTTTTCAGAAAAAATAGGTCGATTTTTATTTTTCGTGAACTAACTTTTGCCGTTATCGGCAGTTTAGTTGTATTTTCGGTGTCATCGTAAGCTACGTCAACTTTCTTTTTTTAAATAGAACATCCTGTATATTTTTACGTTTTTGGAAAAGCAATCGAAAGGCAGACGGTTGCACATATGTTATACTTTAACTTAAGAAATATGATGATATGCAGCAATAAAGGTTGTGGTAACTTGTTTTTGTTGTTACGCAAAGTTGACTAGGGAAGATCGCCAAATTGTTTCTTGTGGCTCTAAACTGATCTAAAGAGCTCGTTGGTAAACAAAGTAATCATAACAATTGCCATACTGTCAAATCTCAATTCTAAAAGCATAAATTATTCTTGTGATTTATTGTTATTGTAACCTGCATTTCTCATACTTTCGTTCTTACTTTACTTTATTGGAATTAATTAATTGTGATAGGGTTATTTAAATTTGTTAGTTTTTGATTGGAAATGTGCTTAAGTTTCAGTTTTTTATGTTGTTAATTTTACAATGGCCTCCGCATGGACCACGTAAGATAAACATCAAATACCTAATTTTAATATTTGGTGAATTTGTCAACAATTACCCCGAAGTGAAACATAATGTATACCACCGTTGTGCAACCGGAAATTAGAACTTTGGGGTAAGTAAGGATAGATAGTATAAAATTTACAGGGCGAATCACTTTAGCAGAACATAATATGATTTAAATTATTGTACAATTTGTTGCGCAACTATGGCAAATAAGGTGATATTTGTTGTCAGATTTACATAGTATTAAAATTCGTGCCGAAGCCATCATAATAAAGTAACAACACAAAAAGCCTAAAAAAACATTGTCTATCAAAAACTAACACATTTAAACAAATTTATCATAATTAATTAATTGTTATAAAGTTGGGTAAAGTAAAGAAATAACAACAATTAACAAAACAAGCTAAAATGAGAGAAAATAATAACGAGAACAAAGAAGGAACGTATGACAGATGCAGGTTATAATAACAATAAACAACGAGGATAATTTACACTTTGGGAATTGAGATTTGACGGTTTGGCAATTGTTATGATTACTTTGCTTAACAACAAGCTCTTTAGATCAGTCTGGCGTCACAAGAAACAAATTGGCGCTCTTTCCTCGCCAACTTTGCGTAACAACAAAAACAGATTATCAAAACTTTTATTGATGTATATCGTCATATTTCTTAAAGTAAAGTATATGTCGTATCGTGGATTCGCCCTTCGATTACCTTTCCAAAAACGATAAATATACAGGGCGTTCTATTTAAAATAAGAATGTTGACGTCGGAACGTTGACACCGGAAATACAATTGAACTGCCGATATTGACTCCGGGTCTATTCGGTTCTGTTCGGTTCTATACGACTACATTCGCCTACATGTGATGCTGTTCGGTCATGGTCAATTATGCTCAGCTCTGTTTTGTCTGGCTCAATTTCTTTCGACTATGTTCGGTGTCGTCTGGTCTCGTTTAATCTGGCTCAGAAGACCCATTCAGTGCCGTTCAGATCTGTTCGGTAGAATTTCTCCCACTTTAGACTATGAAATCCCGCACTGAACCTGCGTTCACGACGCATAAATTCGATAAAACTCCAGCAACCTGTTTTTTGGCAACAATTATTGTCATTTCCGGTTTCAGTAAAAGTAATAGTAACTTTCCCATTTAAAACACAATTCCCTGTATATCTTTACACATTTAGATAGACGATTAAACATGCTTTTCAGTAAACCTCCTATACACAGGTTTATTGTAAATAGTTTGTTAGATATTGCACAAATTACATGAGCACATACAATAACTTAACTAAGGCGCCAAACAAACTCAGCAATTAAAAAGGTCACAGTAATCATATGTCAAAACTGTTTTAAGTGTGTACAAGTGTTTATTAATTAGACTGCACCTTTAATAAAAATCAATATGCATTTAACTGAAAAAGAAAGAATAGAGGTTTTCATGATGGTTGGTGTCGAACATCGATTACGTACTCAAGCAGAAGTTGTTAATTTATTTAACGAAAGTTATCCTGATTGTCCGCCAATTAACCAATCTACAATTCGGAGAGTTTGGTCACGTTAGAGATTCACGTAAAGGTTCACCATCTAAGGTACCTGTAGGTAGTAAATTAAGCATCCTCTTAGTAACTGAAGACAATCCTCACAAGACAACAATACAAATTTCGTTGAACATATCGTTCTTTCCGACGAGGCGACATTTTCCTTTCATGAGTTCGTTAATAGGTAAAGTTGTAGGTACTGAGCGATAGAGAATCCGTATTAGATGCAGGTGATACACATTCGTCATCCCCAGAAAATTAATGTTTTGACGGGAATTGTTAATATGCGAATTCAGGGACCTTATTTCATTGAAGGAACGTTGACCGGGGAACGCTATTTGGAGTTTTTTCAATTCGAATTGATTCCTCCAACCAACAGGATGCTGATCTACCAAATAACCAAATTTGGTTCCAGCTTCACACTATGCAATCAATGTTTGAAGGTTTTTAGATGCGACTTTATGAAATACATGGGCGACAGTTTAAGCATTTGCTTTAAAAAATATTTCAGTTTATTTTCCTGCTTAGTTGAGTTATTATTTGTTTTCATCATTCATAGCTCAAAAACTATTCATAATAAACCTGTATAAGAAGCGTTTACTGAAAAGCCTAGTGAATTTTCTATCTATTAGGAAATCTTAATATGTATTGAAATGTTTCATCTCAGGGAAATTAATCGAGTACTCTAAATCTGTGGCACTGAAACACTAAAATAATTCACTAAAACCTTTACCACAATACTTAACTCGTATTGGACGCACGTTTCGATAGCCAAGCTAGCATCATCACCAGTAAAACTGAATGGAAATTTACATAAACAAAAATCACTTAATGAATTCAGATTTAGGACCACTAAATTCCAGCCTTTATCCTTTGTTACATCATGTTTAGTTAATTACAGCTGTAATTATAAGCATATGTAATGAACCGCTTCATTGAAAAACGCACCTCATCCTGACCATTTACATTTTGGGGATTATTTATTATTTATCTGTAGATTTGCATTTTAGACTTAATTATAGTCCTGTACAATGAAGCGGCTCATCAAGAAACACTTAAAGTAGAAGGGTATACATAATTAAGATATAATTAAGGATTACTATGCTTATTTTCAATTTACATATTGCATAATTTATTTGCTATATAAGATTAGTTTTCACTTAGTTTGTTAATTCAGTTTTATTGCTGATGATGTTAGCTTGTCTATCGAAACGTGCGCCCAGTACGAGTTAAGTGTTGTGGTAAGGGTTTTAGTGAACTGTTTCAGGGAAATTGTTTAAAAATTGGAAGTTTTGTTAATTAATTGGGATTTTAAATGAACTGTAGGATTCGGGGGTATTGTTACACACTCTCTCGACAATTTTAAACGAATTTTGATATCAATAAGTGGAAATTAACGAATGTTAAATTCGAAAAAAAGATGTCATAAATTCTATGTTCCTTACGACACTCATAGGAAACCTGCCTATTTTAATGATAATTTCAATATCGGACACTTTTAACTGGAAGCTAAACTACGAGTTAGCTCGATGAAAGCTTGACCAGAAGTGATGAATTTATTGGCGTCCTTTTCTTTTTTATTTTTAATCACGATGGCGATGGGGTTTCTATCCACAGCAAATTTTGATGATTTTTATCCAAATATAAATTTTGTGATGAATCTCGATGAATAAAGTTATTTTTAGAAGTAGCATTATCGTACGATTGTAGGGACGCTACTAGGTGACTCAAAATGAATGACTCTGTGATACAAAACCCCCACGACAACCCTAAAATATTAAATTTTCCTGCCATAAATGACGATACTTTAACGAAACACATTTAATATACGAATCAATACTAGAAATACTTTTGAATTTACCCTGTTGTTTGTTTTAGGAGAATTTTACATTGATTCTCAGGATTTACGAAATGAGGAGAATGAAAGGAAGAGTAGTTTCATTTCCGATTTACCAAGATCGTCGTTGGTTGGAGTTAAATAAATTATTTACTACCCGCACTCCGAAGATCGGAGGCCCGGGGAGAGAAGGAGGCTTCCGAAAAGTAACTAATATCCGCCAGAGGGAATTTCATGCCTATCGAGTGGGTATACTGAATACCTTATACATTTTAGAGTGACAGCTGGGCTTGACGATGTAAATATTTAACGTAACAGTATGTACGTCAGAATACATACTATAATAGCAACGTAAAGGGGAAGAATTCCTGTACCATTTAGACAAAACACGGTTGAAATGCACTGAAACATTTCAGGCCATTACCTTTGCCGAAATGATCAATAGCAGTCTCATATGTTATTTTACTCAAACTAAACTAAGCTTTGTCTCCTTGATATAAACTTCCAATGCAGTTATCCCTCTTCCGTTTTTATTATTATTATCAAGAATTACGTTCTTGGAAAATTGTTTGCAATGCTTTCATATTTGCGAATATTATAAGAGCCTTTGACTTTGATAGTAGGACGATTATATTATCAATTTACGAATGATTTCTAGTATGTAAAATAGATAGTGAACTATTTCTTTAGCTGTATATATCTATCTACTACTGACAATTAATTTTCAGTACCTATAATTTTAAAATCATGCTTGATAAATATTTAACTTGCAACGGTATAAGGTAAAACCCAAGTGCAAATCATCTGGTACGAACGTCTACTTCTAAAAATAGCCTGTGACTCCAATCTATGGATCCCAAAAGAAAAAATAACGCCCACTTGAGGCGCTTATGTGTTTCAAGTGGTTCCTTGTCTCGCTCGTACCAAATTTATGCCGGTTATAGGATGAAGTTATACATTTCCCTCTTTGCGGGGTATAATTTACGATAATGCTTTGTATGTGCAAAACCGTAGGGTGCATCAGGAGCATAGGGTGTAATTTGAAAGGATACAATCTTGCACCCAACCGAAATGGAATCGAATAAGACTTAAGTGTGCAATTGGCTTAAGGGTAATCGAAAATTGCTACGTGAGGAGGTCGGATGTCTAAATTTGCAAACCAGTATGATAATTGACATATTTTGTAATCTATAAATTAGGCGGCTTGTAGATGCTTGTAATATATAACATAAATTTTCTGTGTTGGGTTTTAATTAGCAATTAATAAATATTTTCAAAAATTAAACTTAAATTAATTAATTAAATTACCCTTCAATTTGGCAGAAAAGTTTTACAAAATTAGAATATTGTTGCCAACGTAGTTACAGGTTTTTGCTGCTGATATATTGCTTTCAATTCCACAGAGCTTCATTTGGGTTTCTTTGAGGTGTTGTAACAAAGATTCAGTACCAGATAATGTATAATTCAGTGAATCATTGCAGGAATTCTCCTAAGTAAGTTAGAATGGATACTGTATTATTATTCGTTATGATTTTCAAAATACACTTCCCCAATCTGCCTTGGGCTCGTATATACCAAGAATATAAAGAATCTTGGTGTCACTGACGATAAGTTAAACTTTATAGGGTATACCTCCGTTTCTATTACATTAACTTTTCAAACAACAGGTTTCGTCATGCGCATATTCTAAGGACTGTAATATCTTTACGGTGGAGTATGCTGTCATTTGGTATTCTTTTCTGTCATATTTGTTCGCATACAACGGAAAATCATTTTCTCTTTTTTAATATAGATATAGGTGATCCCATTCGTGGGCTGAACTGCGAACTTTTAGTGGTTCGACATGGATTTAAGTCAGTCGCTGCAAATGTTATTATTGAAGTTACTCAAAAAATATCATTACAAATAAAATTGACTCGCCTGATTTACTGTCTAAGGTAAATTTTCATGTATCTTGCTTACCATGAAAATTGACCAAGATAATACGAATTCTAACTCCTATTAACGTTCTTTGGGAAATGTTTCGCAATGACGTACTTTGATAAACGTTTTGGATTGTGTTATAAAATCCAATTTAGGACTGATGTCCTTAATTTGATTACACGCCATAGCGAACTAATCTCACCCTCACCCCATAAGCTTGTTCTTTTTGAAAGGTAATTTTCCTATAGCATCCACAAAAAAACATCTCACCACAAAAAGTACAAAATGCGTGCCTTAGATTCATTAATAATAATAATAATAATAATAATAATAATAATAATAATAATAATAATTTATTTTCTGTCATGACCTATCATAGGCATTAACGTTGTCAATATAAATGTATATATATAGTGATACATAAATACGTAAATAAATAAAATCTGTGTAGATATAAAAAGTATATAAAAAAGAATAGGACAAAACGCACATGTAAATGTATAACACAGACAGGTAAAGTCAAACAATGTATAAATAAAATAAGATAAAGTTTATCGTATGGTGTTGAAATACTCGTTGAGTGTGTAAAATTCGCCTTGAAGGAGCAATCTTTCTGATTCATGGCATCAGAAAGTTTGATCACATCTCTCACAAGCTAAAAGAGACATATTGGCTAAATATGACCAACAGGAGGGAATTACAAACAGTTACCCTCCATAAAAAAATATATTAACAAAAACACCACCGTATCTCTACGCAAGGATTCGTTTCCGTACTGATGTTACATACATAACCTTGCGATTAGGTTTACAGGGCCGATTTCTCCACCGCTGCACAGGATATCACTCTTTGAAAAATCCATCATCTACTGTATATACAGTAAATACAACTGTTTACCACAGGAACTGAAACAATTGAATTGTTGCTGATTTAGACGCGAATACCCATCTATGCTGTTCCGTCAGCAAACGACTTGATAATATGCTGATATGCTTTTTCTAATTGAGTTATTTTCTGTTTCTCAGTTTTGCATTGTTTTTTGTTAAACAGTTAACAATATGATAGATGGTGACACAAGCAGAATTTTAGTTTATATTTTTGATATAGGCAATAACTATTACATATTGTTTTTTTTTTTCTATTGGCGCAGCGTTAAGTAGGGCAGTTAACGTATTTTATACACATATGTCACTGGTTCTCGCCCTGAGATTGTACAATACAAATAATAGTAGTTTTGATGTATTACATATTCAAGGCAAAAGTGAAAAACTTGATTTTTTAGAATGTATGGAAATTAATAGGTACAGTAAATTACGACTAGTTTTGAATAATGAACAAATAGATTCATATCACTTCCCACGAATACGGGCAACTTGCAAATCGACCAACTTGCGCTCTGACCCTAATAACAAAATTGAGGGTATCTTCGGTGGCCAACTTGCGCTCTCGTTCTGTCATGATATACATACATCTACGTGTGGGTGCATCTGAATTGCTTGGCCAAACTTTACCAACGTGATGTATGGAAAACTGTAAAAAAGGTTCCTATAAACATGCCTCCAAAAATGATTCCTTAAAAAGTCACGCGCGAATTTCACATGTTTATAGGAACTTTTTTTGCAGTTTTGTTCCATACATCACGTTAGTAAAGTTTGGCCAAGCAATTCAGATGCATGTTATTATTAGGGCGCGACGTATTTGATGTTTAAAGTAATATAATAATAGGTATAAAGGCTAATGCTTGTGTTAGGAGAAATTTCGTCTATAATTAGTGAAAAAGTGTTAAGTTTGGTCAAGAGATATTGGAATTTTATGGTGTATTTAGTGTTGGTAGGTCTCCACATATTGAACTTAAAATTAATCGAATTCAAGATATAAATATGGCAACATAAAATACTGAAGGACTGAGGCGACTTATATTAATAGCTTTATTCGCGGCAAGGTTCCCAAACATATTCGGGATAGAACATCCTTGGATTTCAATGCGCATGCTTGATCACGATCTACTCCAAACTTATTCAAGATTATAGTTTACCACGAACGATGAAAAAGGCAAGGAGAACGTTTAGTGCAACATCTCTTGCGTCTAATTACATTTCCGGGGTCACCTGAAGTAATGTCAGCTTTCTTGTTTTAAATAGAACATCCTGAATATTTTTACGTTTTTGTGAAGGTAATCAAAAGACGAATCCAAGGATACCTCGTATGTTATACTGTAGCTTAATAATATTACGATATGCAGTAATGAACGTCTTGATAATCTGTTTCTGCTGTTATGCAAAGTTGGCAAGGAAAGAGCGCCAAGTTGTCTCCTATGACGCCAGGTTTATCCAGAGAGCTCGTTGCTAAGCAACGTAATCATAACAATTGCCAAACTGTCAAATCTCAATTCCAAAAGCGTAAATCATTCTTGTTATTTATTGTTATTATAATCTGCATTTGTCATTTTAACTTGTGTTGTTGCTTCCGCTTTACTTTATCGAACTTTATTAATTAATTAATTGTGTTTGGTTTGTTTAAATTTATTAGTTTTTGATAGGAAACAAGACGTAATAATAAGACGTAAGATAAACATTGTTCTTAAATTTTTCGTAATCCTTGTTATTTATTGTTATTACATCCCGCACTTGTTTTTTGTTCACGTTATTATTTTCTCTTATTTTTACGTGTTATGTTAGTTATTATTATTTCTTATATAAAGAACTTGTTGAATCTATCTGCCACATCTCTAAATGAGACAGCTTCATTGCTTACAAACCATAACAAAAACTATAATAAATTTCAACGATGAAATTTTTTCCGAATCACCTTCTTAATATTTATTAAGTTCTGTTAGTTCAAGTTGTTCGGATAATTGCTGAGAAATTTGTTTCTTGATCCGTAAGTGCTCTAAATACGTATGTAATCATTTAATCATGGTACGTAATCATAAATAAGGAAAAATTTTTGTTTGAATTTTCAAAATAAAATAAAATCAATTACATAGAAATTCAACTTAATCGAAATATTTGTAGTATTGATTCATCATCCAAAATTTTTGGCTTAGTATTAAGTGATACTTTAAATTGGACTCAGCATATAAAACATCTGTATAGTACACGTTCAAAAACGTGTTACATTTTAAAGCAACTGAGAGGTGGTTGTAACAACGAGATACTTAAAACATTTCACTATTCCAATTTTGTTACATGTATGGTGTTATACATTGAGGTGTGTCTTGCTTCAAATAGAATTTTATTACTGAAACAGTTCACTAAAACCCTTACCACAACACTTAATTCGCACTGGACGCACGTTTCGATAGCCAAGCTATCATCATCAGCAGCAAGACAGTCTTGCTGCTGATGATGATAGCTTGGCTATCGAAACGTGCGTCCAGTGCGAATTAAGTGTTGTGGTAAGGGTTTTAGTGAACTGTTTCAGTGTTCCAGTGCCACAGTTTTAGAGTATCCATTTAGAATTTTATTAATTCAAAAAGGAACAATTAGAACTATTTTTAATTTGAGTTATTTGGATTCGTGTAGAAATATTTTTAAGAAAATTTTCGTTTTATAATTATTCTTACGATTATGCTATACACGCACCAATTACGTTCTACCACCTCCACACAGAAAAGCGATTTTCCAAAAGTTGCCTAAGAAATACCCGTTAAGTATATCCTGTTGTAGCATAAACAATTTTTTATCTGTAAAAATTTAACTTTAAAATTTGTAAGGTAATGTACCCTTATACATTCATTTTTGTTAGTGTATGTATATTGCTACTGAAATAAATGATATTATTATTATTATTACAAACTATTTCAAACTTTCTGTTTGGTATACTGTATTTATTACGATATAAGAATTTGTTTATCGCACTAAAATCAGTTTAAGAGGGAAAGTCTTCCTTCCAAACTAAATTTATACATTTCATCAGATGCACCACTCCTTTAGATTCTACATTCATTACTACTACAACAATCTATTGCTGACAATGAGTAAAGCGAAAAAAGAAAACACTATCGCGTGTCCTCAATTGAAATGGTTACTGTCGAAGAAAAAAACTTGAAATAGCATCGGCGAGGCGTCTATAGCTGCACATACACGTCGGAGTTACATAAAATAAATACCGATTCCCTCTTCAGCTAGCGTATAAAAGTCAGCCCACAAGGCGGTAAAGCGATGTGTCGCCTAGGCCGCGAATATTTTACGATTTCCCTGAATCGGCACGAACAACAAACACATAGTCTAAGTGGGCAGAGACAATTGTTCAACGCGTTCAATTGTTTCTCAGATCGGAAACAATGACGACGCAGCGTCGTTTTGTATTTCACAAGCGTTCGTTTAATCCATTCAACTAGAATTCGAGAATACTGTAATATGTAGGTATATAATGTAACTTTCCGAGCATGTTACATTTCAGTTGCAATGAGAAAATGAAAATAGTAATTTCTAAATTAATCATTTCAAGAAATTTCTAAGAAGAAAAGGCTCCTAACCTATATCTTGGGACAATTCCTGGCTTTTTAATGAGTATTTGGTGATAAATACTGATAAATGCAGATGCATATTGGGTTATACAGTGAGGTGAATTGCAAATAATGCTAGCTTTTGTCATTCAAAGTATGGGAAGAGGTGTGCTAATAGTTTCATGATCTCTTTCTATTATACTCATTCATGGCTTTCTTAGTTTCTCAGTTACAGACCTCCAATGTTAAACAAGCAAAACAATGTATACAGGGTGCTACAAAAATTCCGATAAACCTTCAGGTAGCAGCGTTTACCAATTCTTTTTGAACAAAACAAATTCTTTCTGAGGTTTGGCTTTTTTATACAGACTCTTAGCAGTTGCATCTTTATAATCGCAGATTAAGATCGTAAGATCGAAAGTGTCGAGGATTGTAAATTATTGCAAAGTAACTTAAATGCTCTCGAGAGATGGAGTTCAGGTAATATATCATCTTTCAATACGAGCAAATGTAAATGCATGGACCTTTAATCAAAAAATGGAGAGAATAACGTTTCCATATAGAATTTATATTCCTCTCACCAAAGGTGTGACTTCTTCGAAGATCTTGGAGTACAGTTTGGTCAAAAATTTAATTTCAATTTATATGTCTACGACATATGTATTTATTCTCTAAAAATGCTTCGAGGTTTTACTAGAAATACAAAATATTTGGGTAATAATACTATTACCATCAGAGTTCGATTATAATTCATTGGCCAATCACAAAGTTGTTTCACAAACTTCTTTTATTTACAGATTGGTCAACAACATACTTCTCTCTCCGGAACTATTGGAGCTTTTGGGATCTTACGTTCCTCGTCTTAGTATTAGACATCAGAAACTTTTTATCTTCTCTCATTTTTTACTAGACGTCACTCTTTCTCACTTACAAGGGAACACCGGCAACCCGGACTCCCCAAAAAAATTGAAATTTTGTGGATTTGTATAGGAGTCCAAGGTAAGAACATCCCACTTATTTTTATCGGCGGAATCCTCCGTAGGTGGGGTGGAGGACGCTCTTAAGAAAAACTACCCGTTTATATTTGTGCAAATATCTCGAAAACTATTGGAGATATTGAAAAAAGTTAAGACAAGTTTTTAATTGTTTGAAGAGGACTATATAATAGCATAACCCTTATTTCAAATAGTATTAATTTTAATAGAAAAATTACCCCCACCCCCCTTTTGAAAAGTCCAAAATTTTTAAATATCGGAAAAAAGGGTCTGTTTCATACTGAATTCAACCTTATACATTGTTATCATTGAGTTTTACCTTTCATTCCAGAAAAAAATATTTTGTCATGTGAAATGTGTACCAGAGGACGTACTATTTATTATAATTGAATATGTAATAACAGTTTTGCAGTAGGATGTTCAGAGTTAGTTATCTAACCATACTAACTTTATCCGGTTGTGTTACTTTAATATCAACAATATTAAAAACATTTTTTATGATGTAAACAAACATACCGATTTGGGAGTTGGGAAATTTGGGTTAGAGGAGAGAAAAATAATCATCTATAAATTGAATATTATTATAAATACCTCCGGAACTGAAATATAGCCGGAACTAAATATAATGTAAACTAGTTGTTTTGCAGAATGACAAAGTTTACATTGCAATTTGTATTTGCAAACATATAAATTTCACACATACATACATATATACATTCATATTTTATTTTCTTTCAAAGTTGCAGCGTTAACTAAATTATAATGTGTGAACCTTACAAGATAAAAATGCCTTACATTTATTGTACAGTGGTATACAAAAGAATTAGTACATTTATTAAATAATATAACATATATTATATATATACATATATATATACAGGTATCGCCAATTTTATCATACGTACTTATATAGTACATTACATGCATAACATACTTATACAAATGTTATTCAATATAGTGGTCACAATAATGGTAATCTAAACAGAAATGTTTAAAACACAGATATTGCTTACACCAAGAACAACGTACAAGAGCCGGCTTTCCACAAATAGTGCACAGTGGTGTGGATTGTGCAGTTTTGGCAAAGCAGAAATTTACTGGATTTTCAAAGGCACTTGGTCGCTCCGCAACGTATCCACTTTTGTACCAAGAATATTTAAAAACACTAAAAAATCTCGGAGACGAAAACTGATTATGGGTTAAAGACTTGTAACTTAATAATTGTATTTCTATGATGCGAGTTTATATCGTGGCCCATCAAAATAACTTGGTCAGAAAAAGTTCTTACAAAATTTTTCCATAATCTAAAACCATAAACATCTAAAGGTTGAATTAATGCTGTCGTCTTCTTTGGAATGGTCAAAATATTCACATTTTTGTCTTTTGGTGTCAGCGTAGATAGTTCCGCTGGACAGTGTCAACTCCATGAATCTAGTAGTAGTAAATTATTGGGGCCAGCATTTGGCAAGAAAACATCTGTATACCATGTTTTGAAATGCACGTATGTTAATTTTCCAGATGTAAATGCAGATATGTATACATTTATCGGTCGAAAGAGTGTTTCCTGTAGGCGAGGACCTAAAGTACCGCTTACCTCTTTCAAAACTAGGAAAAGTGGAGACAATAATCTTCCATTTGCGGAAATAGTAGGCATTATGGTATAACTATGAGTAATAGAATGCAGAGACTGTACAGTGACTTCAACGTGCTTTTCACCTCGTGGAAACAATGTACGACCAGAGTGTATTTCCATATTAAAACCACTCTCATCTGCATTAAAAATATAGTCTCTTCCAAGAGAACTAATATAAGGTTTTACTTGATTTATAAATCTATCGCTTACGTCGCGTAATTCAGTTGTATCAGATACAGCAGAATGTGTAACAAATTTAGTTATTTTAGGGGATACAATACCATGCACCTGTTTAAAATGCCAGATCCACCAATGTCCAGCTTTAAAACTTGTATATCCAACTTTGTCTTTTGCCTTTGAAGCCCAACGTCGAATATTCATATCATGCACTATATTTCCTCGTGTTAGCGCGTCTTGAAATTGTGTAAGTACTTCTTCCGCGATATATCTTGCTTTTTCACTGTTGGTTCCGCCCTCATTAACGCTATTTCCCATTTATACAACTGCTGAAGTGATTTACCTTTTTAAACTTCTGTTTAACACTTTCGAGTGTTCGTCTTGCTTTCTTCCCACTTTTTCCAAAATTCTACAGCTTCAATTTTATAGTTAGCATCTACAACGCTACCTCCTTCTTCAGGTACACATTCTTCCCAATTTTCATTAGCTTCTTCTTGAGATAGTGATTCAACAAACTGTGGTTCATGTGGTTTCTGAAGGCGATTCAAATTCCAAACTCATTTCATTTTCGAAACTAAACATACCTTCTTCAGAAGCTCTAACAATAATATCTTTTAAGGCGTCGTGCAACTCTATTTCGTCTGGTGTCGTAGAAGTTCTTGCAATACTTTCAATTTTAGTTATTTGTAACATGTACAGAATATTGGCAATGTTAACTCGTGCCATTCTTTTCGTCGCGTTTTCTCTGATTGTGAGTTCTCGAAGTGATTACTTTAATATTAATTATAAACATTTAAGTATGGTCGTATGCATATATATATGAACTTATCAGCAACTAGGTGACAGAATTTTTCATTATCTATCTAAATATATCACTTCAAAACAATTCTATATATACAGGATGTTATTGATGTTTAATAAAATGATTTTAATACTAGACAGTAAGTATGTAAATAATACGGTTACTTGTGTTTGACAATCCATTCTAATATTTACTAAATTACGCATACGAAAATAACAAATACTTTTCATATAAACACATTCGCGATAAAATCTCTTTGTTGTTGTTATTGTATAATTCAGCATATAATAACTACTCATACTAGCAGATCAGATCAAGTTTATTATCAGACGTCTAGACGTTTAGATAAATTATTATGAAATACTTTTTATTTCAAAAGTGTTATTACATATGTATTTATTCAATTATAGTATAGTATAGTAAGTCCATTGGTACAACTTTCATATGACAAAATACTTTTTCTTTGGATTGAAAGGTAAAACTCAATGATAACAATATATACGGTTGAATTCAGTATGGGATAGCCCCTCTTTTCCGATATTTAAAAATTTTAAAGTTTTCAAAAGGATTGGGGTGGGGGTAATTTTTCTATTAAAATTAATACTTTTTGAAATAAAGGTTATGCTATTATATAGTCCTCTTCAAACAATTACAAACTTGTCTTAACTTTTTTTCAATATCTCCAATAGTTTTCAAGATATTTGCACAAATATAAACGGGTAGTTTTTTCTTAAGAGCGCCCTCCACCCCACCTACGGAGGATTCCGCCGATAAAAATAAGTGGGATGTTCTTACCTTGGACCCCTCTACAAATCCACAAAATTTCAATTTTTTGGGGAGTCCGGGTTGCCGGTGTTGCCTTGTTAGTCCTTCTATGTGTCAAAGTTAAATTCCTTAAAAAAACTCTTGTAGAAATCGTTAGTTTATTTATTTCTTGTGTTATTGTATGATGAAATTGATTGAACAGACTTTTTTTATACTTTTTGCAAAGTAATTTATGTTTTCTTTTTTTTTGTACAACCTTTCAGAATGTTGTGTATGTATGTATATTATTCTGTAATTTGGCTGCTGATGGATAATGAATATATTATTATTATATGAGTAAGACAATTAATTTATCGGTAAATAAGCTGGAACAAATATAATCACGATTTTTGATTTCCAAATTTTGCTTTTCTAATTGTAAGTGAAGTCTTAGTTATTGATTTAGCGGTTGAGATGTTTATTTCATCTTATTTTATATTTGGGGGTATAATTCACGTTACCTGAGTAAATGAGCCAACGGCAAACAGTTGTAGTACAATCGGTTGTTGTGTAAAGCACCAAATTCATGGAAGCTTACAGAGCAGATAGTGTAGTTTATAATAAATTCGTTTCAATGAGCTTTCTTCAATATATAGTATAAGAAATGCCCAAATTAATCATGTACCAATAACAAACAATGGGATAATCGCGACCATTTAGTCCCACTCCACCGCATAACCATAGATCGGTGGATTACTAGGGGCCAATGCTATATAACATATTACCATTCAAGCTGAGAATATCCCCAGATCGTTTCAAAGTAACAGTTAAGCATATACTGAAAGAATTGGAGCGTTATAGCATAGACGAATTTGTTTCGGTCTATAAATGAACACTGTATACGTCCCTTGTATACGTTCCGTGCGTTTTGCAAAATTTGTTTATTTTTTTTTGTTACATTTGTTTTGTCTATTTCTTGCACATTTATTTATACACCGATCTTATCTATATGTGAATTTTATTTATACATTTATTTTATTTCTACAATATTTTAAGTATTTATTTATATTTTATGCTCTACTTCAACATTAATTTATTCATTATTGTTTCTAATATTTGACAAAGTGTACTTTTACACTAGATCTGGAACTCGACTATGTTTGTAATGGCTTAATTGCAAATAAAGTTACATTATTACAACAAAGTGTATGTCAGTCAGTGTGCTGAAGATGTCCCATAAGAGCGTGGATAAAACGTCGGCCAAAGCTATGACAACGACGCGGTTCCAACCCGGAAACCAAGAGTATAGTATTATTGACGGCCGTGGAAGCCTATGGACCAAAAAGTGTATGTCAAGTTCGCTTTGCGTTACAATTTTTAAATCAACGGCTGCGTAATTGACTCCATTATCAAATCAAACTAATAAATTCTGAAACCAAAAAAATGCGTGACGCACCTTGACGTATCTCAAACGAGGAAGATTTGCAAAGGCAATATAGCTGCTAGCTAGCTTAATTGTTTTTAAAACTTTTGTGTTAATTGTGGCTATTTGGCGAAATTCTGATTTGTTGTTTTGCAATACCATTTCCTTTAACCTAAGAATGCTGGGAATCAAGCAACATTTTTGATTTATACCTAAACTTCTTTGAAATGTTTTTAATGGAATTTCGTGGCATACTTCTTAAATTATTTCAAAATTTCTCAAATTGACTCAAAGTTTAATACAAATTTTATGTAAATTTTGAACAAATATTTCCTAGTACACTAGTTTATTATTTCAGTACGTAATAATCGCTTGTTTACTAGTAATAAGCTCAATTTAAATGTAGGGGATTAAACTATACATTAGATGTTAGGACACTTATCAGTCATCACTTTGATGTCAATTTCGCGATTGACCAGTTTTATTCCGTGCTGTACAAAATGTTTGATGAGTGTGTACCCAAGTATCCTGTCAATAACTCAGAATTTCCACCTTGGTTCTCTTTGGAAATTCGACGTAATCTGAAACTAAAAGACTACTATCGAAAAAAATGGAAAATAACGAAAGACTACTTTTCTTCATGAATTTAGAAGACTTCGCTCGTTAACAAAAACGCAAATATCACGTGCATATGAAGCTTATATTTCTCAAACGGAAGGTGCTATCAAAGTAGAACCAAAACGCCTGTGGTTGACGTTATCTTTACCGACTTCTCACATGCATTTGATACTCTCAGTCATGAATTACTTCTATATAAACTGGACTCGTTTGGTTTAGCTCCCAACTTCTCCTTGTTAATTAAATCTTACTTGGTAAAAAGAACTAACTATGTATTTTATAATGGATTTAATTCGGTTGAATTTGTATCTAGCAGCGGTATCTCACAAGGATCCAATCTTGGTCCATTGATGTTCATTCTATACATAAACGACCTCTTAACATCCTTATCTTGCCATGTCGTCGCTTATGCCGACGATGTTAAACTGTTTTGTAATATTAACTGCCAACAAGATATCGAGAGTCTTCAGACGAGCATTATATACTGACCGAGTGGTCAAAATCCAATACACTGACATTAAATTCTAGTAAATGTAATTTATGTGCTTCACGAGAAAAACAAATCCATATATCTCCACTTATCAAATCAACGATATTTCCATCGACAAGATTGCCAATCTTAAAGATCTAGGTGTCACTTTTGATCCAACTTTATCGTTTAACATACATATTGAACAAATTTGTTCATCTGCCTCTAAAATGATGGGTTTTCTTATGAGAACGTCCAAATACTTCAATGACGCACTAGTGCTAAAATCCCTTTATTTTGCATTTGTACTCTCGAAATTGGAGTATGCCTCTATTGTTTGGTATCCTTTCTATATGTCCCATCAAGCTCCAATTGAACGTGTTCAGCGTCGATTCCTCAAATTCTTGTCGTTCAAAGTTAATGGCGAATATCCGCCTTGGCATACTTCTTACAACACCCTACTCGAATCGCATCAATTTCGTTCATTGTCATCCCGTCGTGATTACCATAGCGCCCGATTTTTACACAAATTATTAAATGATAGGATCGACTGTATGCAGCTGGTCTCTCACATAGGATTCAACGTACCTCGAATAGCATCTCGTTATGCTCCAACCTTTACTATGCCGACACCGAGGACCAATCTTCGTTTGCGGTCGCCAATCTATCACATGATTAGGAACGCTGAGAAGATATTTAGTGATATTTTCAACCGGAGAGTTGGCGCCATGATACACGAAACATAATAGTTTTTTGTATAGTTATGTCATGTTTTTAAATCAATATGTATTGTGTTCACAATGTGTATATTTGTCCTGTAATTGGGTTTACCTGTTGGACAATAAACATTATTATTATAATTATTTATTATTATTATCACTAAGGTAAGATAATCGTGTCGTCTCAGCATAGCCGTAACAGCTGGAGCAGCCAACGGAACTCGGCGCGCGTCTGTCTGATGCGATGCGTAAACATCTACCGGGTGGCAAAGCAGTTCAAATTCGTACACATTCATCAACACTAGCGCGGCGTGTGCATGTGAATTAAATCAGGTGAGCGGAATACTAGTTACTCAAGAACATTTTTAATGAAAAATGTAGAGTGTGCGCAAGGCTAAACAACGACCCTTTGCTGATAAAGTAAAAAACTTTATGTGTAAGATTCTAGATTTGTTGTACGACGGTGCTAAAATAGTTTGTAAAGTGTGCGAGAAAACTTTGATGTGCTGGTAAAAGAACGACTGTAGGAAGCATGTAAATAGTGCAAAACTCAGAAATAGAAAAAACGGCGCGTCAAATAGAAATTACTATTTTCGATTTACTTGTCATGATGATAACATGTAATTTGTCACTTAACATACTGGATAAGAAATCGTTTAAGAACTTTTGGAACAAATACAACCCGGTGTTGAAGTAAACATGTTTTATTTGTACGCAAAAAGGTGGAAACTAAAATCATATTTACATTAAAAAATCAGTTGCTATGGTTGTGTGTTGACGAGACAACAGATTGTAAAAAAAAATCTATTATACATGTTATAGTTCGTGTACTGGATCAACATAAACCGACGTTTCCACTGTTACTAGCTGGCAAAAGATTACAAGGGTGCACTAGTGCAGTAATTACGACTGTGATACTTACTACGTTAAAAAACTTTCAAGTCTCAACACGTCAAGTGTCGATGTTTATGAGCAATGGTGCAGAGACAATGCGTGCGGTAGGCTGTTCTCTTCTTGAACACGGTTGCGACGTTTACATGTAACTTGTAAAGTGCATGCTTTACATCTTGTGGCACAAACTATTAGGCAATGTCATCCCGAGGTAGATGCATTAATATCAAGTACAAAAAAAGTGTTTCTCAAATCTCCAAAACGTCTTCGAACATTTCACGCACAGTCTCCCGGTATTCGTGAACCACCACAGCCGATTCTTACACGTTGGGGATCTTGGTTGCAGGCAGCTTTTTATTATGCTGAATATTTCAGAAAAGTAAAAGCTGTTATTCTACAATTCAATCCTGCCGAAGCTGCAGCTATTAAGGAGAGCCAGTCAAAATTTCATTTCATTCACCTTCTGTTGAAGCAGATTTACAGTATTCATAGCTACTATAAATCCACGAGATAACTATTGAAACATATCTAATGTTATCAATTTTTTACTATTCTTATCCACTGGGTTATAATACTGATGACGGTGCTTCTACTTCTCATGTTCAGTAATTCCAATGCAATCCGCTAGCCTACTTGATTACGCTGCTTAAGAGGGGAAGTGTTTCACAGCCTTACAGATATTATAATTCTTGATTGGTTTTTTTTTTTTATATTCGCTTTATTACTTCTTTTTCGGTATTATAAATATTGAAAAACCGCACGCCTATGGCGCGACGAACGATTATCTTACTCTAGTCATCACTATTAAATCGAATTAGCTAAACATTCTTTTACGAAAAAGGTTTTTGTTACCCTTGACCATCATACATTATATCGTCGTTTTTATACCCTCTGATCGCAATCCACATCCTGTTATTTAACGTATCGCAGGTACTATTTTTTCCAGTCTAGTGAGAATAAAGCAACCTAACTTTTTTATAGAAGCATATAGAGAAGATAATAGCAAATACTTTCCTATTGTATGTAATACACACCTAGACTTTTATTCTCATTGGGCTAAGTAACGAACTTGAAAATTACATTGCACAACACTAATGGGTACGCGCAGATCTTTTATTAGTTCAAATTATGCTGTGTATAAGGTTTTGAATCAACAAACGACTGAAAAGAAATGGACGGTATATCTGTAGGCGCAGATACTACGTCTATATCTGTAAATATAATGGCAAATCGCATTTAAAGAGAATCGTATGAGCAAATAATGGCCTGCTTAATCTGAAATAACTTGAGTGTATCTTGTGTTTTATAGTTGTAAAAATAACCTAAGGCTTAATGTAGACTATAAAACTAGGGATGGATGAAACTGAAAAACGAAGAGTGCTGAAGTGTTCTCCACAACTTAAAATGCAAACAAACAGTGAGTGGATAATATTTACATATTAAGTGCACTTGCTTTTCCTCGAGTAAGTCCAAATAAAACGAATCGAAAAGTTATTATCGAAGTATAAATGAGGTGATAGAATTTATAGATAACTTCTCGTTTTGTCCGTATAAAGCGTAAGTGTCAATGTTGAAACTGGTCGGTGAAATCGTAGAAGATTTAGTAAGATGACTGCGTATAGATTTCCTGGTCCCTTGATTGGATTTCTTCGGTGGAGGGAGCATCCTTCGGCAATGTATTCCCGTGCAAAAATGCAGAACGTGTTTTACTTTAACTGCAATTCAATTTCCTGTTGGCAGTAAAACAATGTTTTTGTGAAGAGTAATCATTAGATTTTATATTTAAAGAGTATCTCGCTAAATAAATTTCTATCTTCTGATCTACACTAACTCTAAACGCACACTTTTATTCCGTTTTGCATCACGCTATATGTGATTCGATCCTAAGCGTCTTGTTACGTTGCACACAACTTGTGACGCGTTATGTTATCGCAAATTTTATTCACATTAACAATTTCATCACGAATATCGTTTTCCCCGTCGTAGCGGTAAGCCTTTAAATTGATTAAATTTCACTTTCTTTTCAATTATATTTTTATAGGGATTTTGTTTATGGTGTATTTCCTGGAGGTTGATTAAAATTTATATCTGCTATAATTCTACTTTGGAGTGGGGCCAAAATTTATATCCTGGAAGCTGCTATAATTTTATTTTGGAGCGGAGCTAAATTATAGTTTGAGAACTGTGATACATATTCTGAAGCTGAGAAACATTTCCTGGAGCTGAGGATCGATTTTTGTTGGTTGTGGAAAGAATTTTCTGGGATAGGAACACATTAACTTTGTTCGCTGGCACTGCTATCCTAAGCAGACTTGGGACCACTACACTACAAACTAAATGTTTGACGTAAAGCTACTCCTTTTTTCTCCTGGATGTAACTTATAATCATAAATTTATTTAGTAATTTTCGACTTCACCTTCATTTATCCAATTATTTTTAATTTAAAACAATTACTGTATACCAATCTTTAATGATAAATTCTTTTGTTCGTTTACGATAATTTTAACATTTCGAAATCTAACCAAACTGATTCAAACTGAACATTTGGTTTGTCTCTTTGTGTACTAGTTCCCTTTTTTAATGCTTCTACAAAATTTATTGAACGATCTGTAGACTTTTAAGGGTACTTTGTGAACTAGTTTGACAATATATTTTTTTAATACTCCAAATGCTTATAGATATTTAGTTTGCGTAAACGAATTAACTTAATCAAATTTACGCTCTATTTATTGCTTTATTTTTCATGTTTGATTCGATCTATAAAAACCTTAATTTCTTTGGATAAATTAATGTTTAGCAATTGTATGAATGTTATGAACTGAAAGCGTTGGCCATAGCGATCAGTAAACTATAAATGTATAACTTTTTTCGGTTATTAATTAATAATTTGAATTATTCATCCTACTTTCATAATTTTGTCACTTCTTAAAATAATTATTCGAACTTATAAAATGTTATTACCTATATGTTCTTGGTCATTCAAAACGCTTATGGGTTTGAGATTAAACGAATTTACTCGTTCTATGTTAAATTTTGTGGACATTTATTTGCTTAAAATTTTTCCCTTTCGCTTTTGTTTCCCCGTTTAAGAATTTAGACACCAACTTCGAGGGATCCAGTTTTCCCCAAACTTTGGGAGGGTTATTTTTAAACAGGTGGAGCTTTATACATCCTTTTGGTAAACTTTGGAAGCTAAGTAAATCGACCCACTCCCTTACCGACGAGCTGGCTGGCATCCTGTATGATAGAGAAACGAGATTGCTGTTCACGGGATAAAGAAAAGCACACGTTAGCTGTTGTAGAAGATTTTAATGAATTTAAATTTCTATTTTTGGTTGGATTCGTAAGGCGTAAAAGACTCAGTATTTTATATTAAAGATACATATAGATTTCATTGTCCGCAATAGAAAAAATATTACTACTGCAAAATTTCGTAACTTGAGAAATGGGTAGCACTAGCAAAGCAATGCTATGACTGCGTATTTGTATGCATTACTTTATGAAGCTTTCCTGCTTCACCAACTCTATAGTTTTCGTGTCTTCTGGTCACGGCAGTTAAGTCTTCTCATTCATCTTTATTTAAATCGCATCGTGCACTATTTTATACACTTCGGAACACATCAAATTTTATAAATATTTATATCAAGTGATGTTATTTCGAAATACAAGAACAGGCTTGTATTTAATGATTCTGCTTCTTCTGCAGACATATTACGGTACTAATTATAGCTTGTCATTTATATTAAGTTTTGGACGTGCAAAGTGTATAACGTCCACTTTACTTAATTAAAGTATCATTTTTACCTTTACGCTTATTGCTCATCAATCAATGTCATAACGTATTTGATTTTGCAGAATTTATACGCAAATATCGATTTTCATTTTTAAATGGAAAAAATGATAAATGAAGGTTTTCTCTATGCATAATAAGCTGTTACTGTTGATTTATGCAACACGTACGAGCTGTTAAATTATGCAAAAAGGAGTAGTGTGCAGCGTGGGAGTACAAGGATTAAGTATATCGTTCAGGATGAATAACCTTAGAGTGAGAAAAATGAAGCAGGTATAATAACAGAATCTGGACGTATTAAACGACATGACAAAAAATATATTCGCATGGATCGTCCGCTAATACTTGACATAAACATATCTCAGAAATTTTACATATGACCAAGTCTATCTAATAATAATATTAATAATAATAACAAAAATGACCATAGTAATAATAGCAAATGATTTTACTGTGTTAAATGCAAAAGAAAAAGCAAATATATTTTTATGATATTTATTTACTTACGTTTAAAAGTGTATTCTTTTGACATTTTGATTGCATTTACTTTTTGTACGAGGTGAAGCAGTGTTGGTGACCGCTTTCCTCCAATTTTACCCAGATCCATTTCCTTCTTTGTCTCATACATGTAGACAAGAAGTATTTTTGTTAAAAGAAGAAGAAAAAAAAAACTTTTAGTGCGAGAAAATAATTCACCAACGAAAAGTTCAATTATATTTCTTAATTTCAGGTGTAATTGCATTGTATGTATATGGACAAGCATAGTGCTATTCGCAGGCAGTCATTAAATTAGAATCGTTTTCCTGGTAAACACTCCGACATTATCGTACCTGAAAATTTGGACATATTATTACCATGGAAGCGAAAGGTATTTTCAATAGATTTTGAAAGCAGCAAGGATGTTATTTGATTTAATTCAGATAGTAAACTGTAGATCTGAATTGGAAAACAAAACGAGATGAGATAAACTAGTTTCACGTCAAAATTCTTCGATAAAATTTAAAAAGTTTCAATAGCATACAAAGTTATTTCATCTTGTATGTTGCAAATATTATTTACTAAACTTATTTGGATCCTTGAACAACAAAAATATGAAATTAATCAAGAATTGAAGATAGGCCATGTTTGGTTTTGTACGTCGAAATACAACATTTCACTGAAGAACTTCAGTGAGCAGGTAAAAAATATGCTATTTCGCCAAAAACAAGAAAGTTGAATTTAAAATCAAATTAAAAATTTCAAAAACTCAAATAAATTCAAAAATATTTTAATATAGCTGTCGGATTAGGTCAATGATCTAAATTCAAAAAAATTGTCAAAAGAAATATAATTTTGCAAATTCAATACTGCAACTCTTTAACACAAAAAATTGTTTAATTTCCATTCGTTTTTCTTTGCAAAAGAAAATAAGTAAGATTCCACACATTAAACAATTTATCAAACGTTAACCCTCAGTAATTAAATAATTTTATACAGAATCTCACTGCAATATATAATCTTAGGGCGGGACCCAGTACAAGCACTACTTTTGTTTAACCCTAACTAACTTATGACCAGAGAACGGCAAAATTGTATGGGATGACGTCAGCCGCAGCAGAGCCGTATGCAGAGCATGTGATGTACGCGGTGATTAATTCAAGATCGAGGAATCAGTGAAATGGCATGTAGTCGTGGTATTCGCACAGAGCTCTCTCCTCAAATTATTCTACATATATTTATTATATCTATTCTTTATTCCGTTATTGGGTTTTTAAGGTATTTATTTTCAATATTAACCGCTTAACAGCGACCATACAATACTTCGAAAGTCGAAATATAAAATTGAGAGACGCATTCAATACATTAAACAATACTATCAATAAATTAAAAAGTATTCCCGGCGATATTGGAAATAAATTGATTCAAAAAGTTGATGCACTGTTCAGTAGAAACCCCGATTTAAATACAATATATCAATTGTTTACACGAGAATTTCAGTGATACCTCAGATTAATGTTATTGGTTCCAAAAACATTTCGTAATCCGAAATTTCGTACCTGGAATCAAATGTTTTTATAGGAAATAAAAGAATTAGAGATAACCAAAAATATAATCATAAATTCATTTTATGCATTTTAAATACAATGGAACATATAAGAAATAATGTTACGTAGAGAAATCAATAAAAACTCGTGATTTAAATTAAAAAGAAATAACTTCACTTACATGCACTAGTTTTAATAAGGCCTCTTTTTGGCGTATGAAGACAGTGAGGGTGAGGTGGCTTTTTCATATACAATTACAATTCGACTTTGTCCTTTGAAAAAGATTTATCACAAAAATAAAAGGATTTTCGGATAAAGTAAGAATAATATTAACTATGAATTCAAGTCAGATGCGAAGCGGTAGAATAGTGGGAAGTTAACAACACAACTCATCGGATTACATTGTATACAACTATCTCTTTCTAGCATCTACACAAGTCGTGCGGAAATTCTGCCGAATCTGCAAAAGTTGTAAGCCGCGTTTCGTATCCTGAAGTACCTTTCGGTTTTGGAGTCAAAAATTCATTCAAATTTTCTTCCGTAACACGAAAATTCCGTAATAAGATGTTATCGTAAACCGAGGTACCACCGTATATGTGCAAAATATAACTCTTATATCACATTTCAATTTTGCTCCGCTTACAAATTGTGAAGTTGAAAGAACTTTTTCGATACTGGAAGACCTACTAACTTCAAAAAGAAGCCGTTTCACTGCAGAAAATATCGAAAAGTCTCTTGTGGTAACGGCTAATTCCTTTCTCTTATTTCCCACTTGAAACAAATTTATTACGTATGTACACATCTTCTATTTCAATTTATAATTAATATATGAATTTCGTTTAAATATATTTATAAAAACTTACCGTCTGAAATATGCAACATACACTTAGTGTGTTTTTGCATCATGTTTACGTTGCGCGGTTCTGAGCCATGCCCCTTACGATGCCTCGATCTACGTTCCTAAACTGACAGTGCCCGTAATCGGCAGAATTAATTTATAGAAAGAAGAGTACAAGTCATACATAGTCAAATAAAGTAAATAAGTAAGGTTGCAAAGTTAGAAATAAATAATATTCCAAATAGATAAACTGCTCTTAGTGTATTTAAAAGTATTTGAACTGCACAACACATCAACCAGATCCCTGACCCGAAGGTATAATCGCTCGTAATTTAGATCGGAATTGGCCAATCGAGGATAGCTTCTCTGGTCCGTTATACATTTTGTAGGTACCGTAGTAAAAGGACCTTTTTTCAACAATGGCGTGTAATGAAGGATATTTAAACGTGATGGTATTATGGTAAAAAGCCAACGTTTGCAGTTCTCTCCTGATGCTCATATTTAGCCATGTAGTGTCCATAGGCTAATGTGAGGTATGCTGATATTTTTTTATTCCAGGATTGTATTGTAAACAAACATTTTGTACCTTTTGAATGCATTTAGTTGTAAAGCATGAAAGTACGTATGAATTATAGAAAAGTGTTTGATTTATCTAATGCAAAACAAATTAACTACTTAGGATGGTTACTTTTTCATTTCGCCGGGAAACAACTACAATTGTATATGTTGTAACATACCTCTTTACTATATCCAAAAATTCATATTTAGATTCAGAACAAAAACAGAATTTTTCATGGTTATCATAAGTTAAAATTTTCTGTACTTAGGAATTTTTCTACTTACAAGCTTCATGAATGTCGTAATTGTAAATAGTTGCTTCTTTTGGTATAAATATAGGTTCAATACCAATACCAGTTTCTCAGTGAATTATTATAAAGTTACGCCAGAATGAATGTTTACAAAATAGACAGATTTTGAGCAACTTAAATTTTATAAGCACTTAACCTTTGCAAAGAAAGTTAAAGTATAAGCTCCCTTTTAGATTCTTGCCAGTGAAAACATTAGTTATCCCTATTTAGTAGCTATTTATACAAACGTACATACTATCTAGTTCTTAGGATGTGGATTTAGGGCCAATATAATAGAAGAAAGTAAGTTATTGTAAGGAATTACTCAAGTTCAAGGCATAAAGGAAGCTCGTTTATGAACGTTAGAAATGCGGTGGGATCACGAGTACATATATCCCTAGGGCACGTCAATTTTTATTGCAAAGAGCTTTGATTGACAGCTATTTAAGATTACTTCTTGTTTTGATTACTAAATCAACATTATATACAAAGCAGTACATCTTTCCAAACCCACTTGTGGAATTTACTACAGATACAGGATGTTTATTAAACAAATGGCAAGAATTCAAGGGGTTATTCCATGAACTATTCTAAGAATATTTTGTCCTTTGATGATTTTTGAAAAACCTCTTTGTTTCGAAAATACAGGACGAGAAAGATTTTCGACAAAACCAATTTTGATATTTTTGAAATTATTAATGTAGTCGAAATAAACATATGGCGTACAACACTGGACTTACCGAGTATAAACAAATTGTAAAAACGCGTTGTTATCTTTTAACAACATTCCGTTTACAAAGAACGGCTGTTTTACCCACTAACAATAGGCAAGTGCAGATATAGAAAAGTAAATCAGTTAAAACGTGGATTTCATTAGAATACGTTTCGTGATTGATCATTTCGTATGTGTCAAATTTGTTGAGACTGATTGACGTGTATTTTCTGTCTTTTAATACTTAAACTTTTGTTAGTGAAGTCATCTATCATGATTCTCTATCGCTATACGAACGCCGAGATGACTGACATGCATTTCATTTATGGACTTGCTGATGGAAATTTATTAGAAGCTAGACGGTTGTACATACATTGAACGATTTCCTGACCATAATGTTCCTGATAGAAAAACCTTCCAAAGTATTCATCAACGTCTTCATGAAACAGGCACATTGAAACGAAGTGGAGGACCAGGAAGCCCAATGACAGTAAGAACGTAGAATTAGAAGAGAATGTGCGGGACATGATAGAGGAAGATCCAAGTACTTCTATTCGAAAAATTGCAATACTTTGAATGTAAGTAATGACTGTTTGGAAATTCTTAGGGAGTATTTTGTCATGTACCCATACACAGCTTCAGGCACTTCTTCCTGCCGATTTTCCTCCACGGATTGCATTCTGTCAGTGGCTTTCGCACACATTGGTTCAAATCCCTCAACTACTGACACTGATTCTTTTTACCGATGAAGCGAATTTCTCAAGAAATGCAATAAGGAATTTTCACAATAACCATGTATGGGCTGAAGAAAATCCACATGAGGTACTTGAAGATCGTTTTCAACATCAGTTCTCGTTGTACGTTTGGTTAGGAATTGTGGGTGGCTGGCTAATTGGACCGGTATTTCTACCAGGAAGACTTACTGGCGAGGTGTATCGAAACTTTTTGGAACAAACGTTACCTCTGTTTCTGGGGGATGTACCATTGGCAACAAGAAATGCAATGTGGTTTATGCACGATGGTACACCAGCGCATTTTAGTGTGATTGCTCGTGAGTTTTTAACAGCAATATGCGGAGATCGTTGGATTGGTTGAGGTGGACCTCACTTATGGCCTGCTGGATCCCCGGACTTAAACCCCCTGGATTATTTCCTATGCGGCCATCTAAAGTCATTAGTTTATTCTACTCCAGTGGAAAATGTGGAAGATTTAGGAAATCGGATAATGGCTGGGTGTAACTCAATAAGAAACGACCCTGGTGTTTTTGAAAGAGTTCGGTAGTCAATGAGGGAAGATTCTTGCATCCTAGCTGGAAGTAGTCATTTTCAACAGTTCTTGTAGATTAAGAAACTTTAAATGTAATTTTTGGCAATAAAATGTTGGTTTTGTCGAAAATTTTTCTCGCCCTGTATCTTGGAAACAAAGGGGCTTTTCAAAAATCATCAAAGGACAAAATATTCTTAGAATAGTAGGACTTAACCTTGAAATTTCCGAGTTTTAAACGCTTTGGTTATGAATGTCTGTGCAATATGCCTAATTGGCGAGAATTGTCACAGTAAACCAGGAAGAATATTTGGAAGATTATATTGGCAATGGTGACCAATCTTGCATTGCGTAAACCCATTTCAAACGAAAAGGAACAAACTAGGAATATTGAAGCTATATTCCCTACTAAAAAGTGTTATACTAAATTAGTAACATTTGGAATCTCGAACAAAAAAATGATACTCAATAAAAAATGTTGAGTATTAAAAGGAGAAATTAGTGGTAGAGTCACATTAATTTTAATAGTTATGAAACAATTTAATTGTAAATCAAATGCAATGTGCTTGAAACCTATGGAGATACTCCAAGCGGAAATTTTAACAGGAACATCTTAGATCTGACGACACATACAGGCATACGAGTCAGTCTCATGATTATGTCCATATTTAAAAGCAATTCCAACCACGATTGGAAGCACAAATAGCAAGATATTACAACTGTGCTTATTTATATTTAAATGGAGCTGTTTTGCCGTTAATATCAACTTTTGAAGATTTTGAAATCATGGATAGATTTAAAGATAGTATACAATAACTAAATAACATATATTAAAAAAAAATCTCTGACGTGCTTGTTCTATACATAAGAATTGCAGAAAACTATTTGGGATAAGTCAATTTATCGAGCTAAAAAACAGAGTGGAAACCTTTTTAAGCTATTTCAGATCTTTAAATTCAATTCTATTTCGTGTGAGTTACAAACAATCGGCTTGTTATATATAGAATGAGGATTGACTATGTCAATAGTGTTTAGCAGAATTCAAGAAAGGATAAAGACATTGCGACATCTATGCGCGCAATGTTATATTTAGTATAATTGTATGCAGATGGTATTCGTGGAAGGACTGTAAAATTTAATTATTCACGTTCTGTGCTTTAGTAGCAGAATGTGCAGAAAAATGTCCAAGAAAGCCTGGGAACCTACAGAAAGATATAACCACACCAAACCGGTATTGTTATCAAAATTTTAAACCCTGAAGGTGTTAATGCAGCTATTAACTTTGTGCCATATACTTGTATATGAAGATATATTTATTTATCGTTTACCTTACCTATAAATACTTCATATAAAGTCAAAACGGTGTTTCTTTAATACATTTATACACAAATCAGCCTTGGTCGAGTAAGATGTATTTTCCATTAGCATGTAGAAGATAAAGTTTGCCCAAATGTGTAGAAATCGCACAGACGTAGGTAATAATAATAATAATTTATTTTTTGGGAGGTAAATAATAGTAATAAGAGGAAGTATAGTAAATAAGTAGATATAGTAAGAGTGAGTGGTAGCGAGAGAAAGTGGTAGGATTACATGAAGGTGAGTAGTAAAGGGTGAGAGTATGTATTCAGAAGGGTAACTAGGAATTCGGAGAAGTTAACTGGACATAAAAAGTAGTAGAGTTGTAACAATATAGATGCATCAAGCAGTAGTGAGTAGTTAATAGAGTATAGATAGGCAGCAATTGCTAGCAAAGGATGAAAGTAAATTAGTATAGGAGAGAGTAGGAGTAATGAGAGGATAGGAGTGGTAGTAGAGGTAGTCAAGAGTTTAAGAGTCAGGAGTAAGTAAGAGTATGTAAGTACAGTTGGAGACAGTGATAGGGGTAAGAAGAGATTCGCTCGATAAGAGTAGAGTAGAGTAAACAGTGTAGTGGTTGAATGCTACGATAGGAAGTAAGACTAGTAATTGGAGACGCAGAGTAGAATTGTGAGTGGGGTGGAGTATGAGTAATTTAGTATCAAGTAGGAACGTAGATTTATATGTAGTAATTATAAATAGAAATATGACAAAATGGTAAATTGAAATTTAGGGGATTTGCGCAAATAGGTAATACCTACTTCTGAATTAAGCAATCATACAAATATAGATGAATTCAATGAACAAGCGATTTACATATCTATAATCGAAGTATTTAAGTTGGCATATATATGATGAAAATAACATCAACAATGTAGAACGAAAACGAATTAGAGCCTGACTACCAGAAAAAATTCATGATGGAATACCTTTACTCAACTAATTGCTTCTTCTTCGTTAAAATTTATTGCAATATCCATTAAAATGAGATGGCAATTTTATCATGCTGTATGCATAAAATTTGTGAAATTTGTATATATACATCAATTTTTCTGTCATAGCGTTTGAGAAGAAATTATTGTTAAAGATGAACTAAGCTTCCTTTTTTTGGATTTCATATCCTTCCAAGAATATCAAAGGTAGATGTTAATGTTTAGCGTAAAAATGTTGCGTACATTACATGCAAAGGTGAGTTCATTAAAAAATTGGTGAGAGCTATTTTATTCAGAAAGGTAACTGAATTCCGGAAATTAAACCTCGGCACATAAAAATTATTTTTTTTCAACAATACTGAATCATCAACAACGTTGTGAATCAATTTTTATATAAGTATAATATGGCAGCAATTTTTCTGCTATTGCACAAAGGACTGAAACTAAATTCATCTAACAAGAACTCATAAGTTACATTGAAATCGGGATAGTGATGATGCTTTTTGTAGTAGAGGTGCTTCAAAAAACGCTCCTGAACAGATTCAAGTAAGTAAATATACTTGTAATACATTGGAGACCATATCACGCTACAAACCCCAATTCGCTCCGTATCAAAGAGTTATACAGCAATACAACAGTGTCTGTGTTTTGAAAATGCTTACACGATCGAATAATGAAACCTAGTAATTTGCAGCACGCAGAGTACAAATTTGTGATGTGATTATTATGAGATAATTTAGTATCAAATAGGACACCTAGATCTTTATATGCTATACATTTTTGAAATAAAATATCGACAATTTGGTAATTGTACTCAATATTAGTGATTTTGCGCAAATAGGTCATAGACCTGCACTTATTGATATTTAAGTTCAATCGATTGTTCTGGGACCAAAGATATAAGTTATTGATGTCAAATTGAAGCAGAGCGCAATCATTAACACTATCTATCACTCGAAATATTTTTAGGTCATCGGCATATAGTAGCTGATGAGATGATAACACATCACACACATCGTTTATGAAGATAAGGGGACCGAGATTAGAGCCCTGGGCTACGCGGCTATGTACAACAAAGATTCTTGAAGGAATACCTTCATACTCAACATATTGCTTTCTGTCTTCGTAGTAACTCTCTATCAACGAGACAATATCCGAATGTAATCCCAATGAGTGCAATTTACTCATGCCGTATGCAATCAAAAGCTTTGCTGAAGTTTGTATATATCACATCAATCTGTTTTCTGTCATCCAGCGCTTCTGAGAAGAAGATTATGCTTAAAACACGAAATTGGATACTGGAAAAGCTTTCCTTTTTTTGGATTTCATATCCATTCCACGAAACAATCTACAAAGGTAACGCCATCTTGCTTACCACTTTTAGCGGTAATAAGATTTCGTTGGTTTCTTAGTCGCAATTATTTTTTTTTATATAAAAATATATAAAATACCACAAGCCAAATAATGTAAACCTGAAATGTTATATAGTAACCTAAGACCTAATTTGCAAATAGTGTGGTGCACTGACACTCTGACCGGTGCAAAATCGCATAAATGACCTTATTCTCGATGACAGGTGCATAAAAGTCGTGACAATAGCTGATTTCTGTAATGTTAATGTTCGAACTGTGTATTCAATCATTCATGACAAGCTGAATTATCGCAAGACGTGTTCAAGATGGGTTCCAAGACAGTTGACTCAAGTCCATAAAGACACCCGTGTTCGCGTTAGGTTGGGAGGTGTTGCCATATCCCCCTTACAGTCCCGACCTCGCACCGTCCTATTTTCATCTGTTCGGCCCGTTCAACGAGTTTTTACGCGGCATCAAGTTCGAAGACAGCGAAGCGGTCAAACGTGCTGTACATTAAGGTCACCACTTCGGACACCAAGGTCAATAATTCTTCAGCACTGAAATTAGAAAGTTCACAAAGCGATGGGAGAAGTGCCTAAATGTTGGTGGAGATTACATTGAAAGTAGTGCAAATTTCATTGTCATTGAATAAATGGTTTTTCTTTCACAGCCATTTATCTCGTTAATTATTGAACGTCCCTCGTAGCTTATAAGTATCTAGATAATTCAGTAGTATTATCAGCAAGAAATGAATGCTATCTTCGTATATGCCTTTAAAATTTTCAATTTTTCTGCCTATAAATGAACAACCCCCGACAAGCTCAGCGCAATTCCCTTCTACGTTCGCGTGCTAAAAAGGACGCATATACATATTTAATGGTAAAAACACATTAAGTAATTAGTAAAACTAGCCATACGCTTTCTACACTTTCTACATACAAAAGAAATGGGTCTAAATTCAAGTCCTCATATTACGAAAAAAGTATATATTTCCGGTATAAACATAAGAATTTTTCCCTCAAATTGGTAATTTTCCTATAAACCTTTAGTATTTATATGAAATTATGCGAAAATTTAGATCTTTTTCTAAATTTTACAGAAATTCTCAAAAGTTCTGACGTTTTAAAAGCGTGTTTTAAAATTAAACCGAAACGTTCTTGTTGTTATCAAAATTCCGGTACGTTTAAGAGTATTATATCTCCAATTCCTTAAAATATTTACATCAACTTTTTATTGTCGTATGCATATTACACTGACATATTTGTGTGGCATTAGTGCTTATATATACTTTTGGATCCCAGAAAAAAAAGTAAGTTGTTATTTATTTTCAACAATCCATATCAATAGTTTATGTATGTAATGCAAGGGTTTATTGTATGAAAATCGAAAATAAAGTTATACAGGCCATGCTATTTGGAGGATAACGTGTAATGTATTACATATTGCTTTGTTATAAGCAGAGCAACGCAAACTGCGCTGAAAGCCAGTGGCTGACGCATAAAAGTTTACACAAAATAAACACGGCCGGGAAAATTCGGTAGAAGCGTCAGTATAACTGCGACTCGAAAGCCGATCTGTTGTGTATGCATCTACGCTGTCGTATACTAGATCGTAGTTCTACGTTTGTTTTGAAAATGTTTCCTACGTCGCGAAAACGACCAAAGTTGGACACAATAAGAGAATTTATTGCAGAAATGCCTGATTTAAAGTGTGATGGCGCTAAAATTCAATGTGTAGTGTGTAAAATAGATTTAAGTGTGGTCGAAGTGGTTCACGCAGTAAATAGTGCAGGGCATGTTTCAAAAAAAAATTCCACACGAGATTATGACAAATTTAAATTTACTTTGTGTTTATTGCATGTAATTTACCATTTTATTTACTAAGGAAGAAAGTCTCGTTTTGGAATGAATATTCGGACTTTAAGTTACCAAGTGAGAGAACATTACAGAGAGTTATGCCGTCTGCTCGTGAGCATGTCGAGAAAAGAATTAAATCGGAGTTGCAAGATAAAAAACTGTGGTTATGTGTGGAGGAAACAACAGATCGTAAAAAACATTCTGTGGTTAATGTAATGGTACGCACAATGGAACCACATCGACCGTCACCCTCAATTTTACTAGCTTCCAGACGAATACAACAATGCACTGCCAAAGTAATTTCAATGTTGGTGTTAAATACATTGGAAAAGTTTGAACTTTCAACAAATCAACTGTTGATGTTTATGAGTGATGGTGCCGCAAACATGCTTGCTGTAGGTCGATCTCTTAAAAAACATTGTGCTAACTTGTTGCATAGTACCTACATGTAAAATTCATACCCTCAGTCTCGTAGCAGATAGTATCAGAAAATGTTATCCCGAGGTAGACGCTCTAATAGCACATACAAAAGCTGTGTTTGTAAAATCCCCAAAACGTATTCGGGAATTTCATAGACTATGCCTCGGTATTCCTGAACCACCATAACCTATTCTTACTCGTTGGGGAACATGGTTAGAGGCTGTATTTTATTATCTTAAATATTTTGAGAATATAAAGAAGGTGATTTTAGAATTCGACCCAAAGGAAGCTGCGACTGTCAAGGTAAGCCGCTTGAAATTTCAGAATAGACAGAGTTGGAAATTATTCAGAACAATTACGTGGAACTAGCGGATGCGGTAGAAAAACTACAAAATTCTTCGGTGTCGTTAGTGGAATATTTGCAAATAGTTCAACAAGTTCACGCACACCTATGCGCGATAGAAGACACAAGAAATATTTGTGTTTTAGAAAGGTTTGAAAGTGTTTTAGATAAAGACTCTGATTTTGGCACATTAAGATTAATTTGTGAAGGTGCGTCAACAGAACCGTTAAGTTATTTGAAAGATTATTTTACTTACGCAAATATAACGTCACTAGATGTAGAACGTTCGTTTTCGGCATACTCATTTTGCCGAAACAACTTTGGAAACATATCTAATGTTACAAATATTAAATAGGCATTATCCACTTTGTGATTTCACGGAGGACTCTTAAAACGGTAAGTGTTTGAGCACGTATCACATTTAATTTATTTTGTGTAAACTGTTATGCGTCCGCTACTGGCTTTCAGCGCAGTTGCGTTGCTCTAGTTATAAGTGTATATAATAAATCGGCAATAATATATCATAATATAACCTCATACTTTTGCATATTTTGATTATATAGATATTTTTGTGATTGTCAGTTACGTGTGTACATACAACGTATATATGTACACACAAATAGACAGGCAAAAACTTAAAAGGCTGCCTTAATTTAATTCTTTATTATTTAATTGCTAAATTTTCGACTTTGAACAAAGTCTTTATTAGGGTATAACAATAACTTACAATGTCCACAATTTAATATTTTTCGTTGTCATTTTGTAAAAAAAAGAATACAATGGAACTTCAATGAAAATTTGTATATCTTTTAATTTTTATTGAAGTTGTATTTTTACAAAATGACAACGAAATTTGTTAAATTGTGGACATAATAATTCATTGTTACGCGCTAATGAGGACTTTACTCAAAGTCGAAAATTTGGCAATTAAACAATATAGAATTAAATTAAGGCAGCTTTTTAACTAGTTACGAGTACCCGTTACTTCTGCTTACGTAATATATTATGGATAAATTACACAGCAGATAATAATAACATGAATTCCAATGTGAAACATAAACATAAACGTGTAGAATGAATAAACAAACAATGAAGAGATTTTAAAGAGTTTTAATTTATTTCAATCGTGGTATCTAAAGAAATTACCACCCACATATACAGAACTATTACATCAAAAAACTATAGGTACGACACAACAATTACTCCCAATTACGTTTGTCAAATTCAACATTTTACACGTACGCGTAGGGAAGATTTTATGAATACAACAAGTTTTGATATTGATCTAGCATTGAAATCTCCATTGAAGTGACAACTAAACTTACTGTAAGCGTATACTTCACGCCTAAAATAGTTCATTGATGTTGTGGGAACCTAATAGCAGTAAAGGCATATCTCTATCTCAAAACACCAACTAATTATATGTACATAACTAGTTGCATACACTATTTTGATTATAATTCTTCATTTAAAAAGCAATAAAATAGTATGAAAATGACAGATGTAACACGAACACCACACGGAGAAAAATGTGTTGTAAAATTTGTGTTTTTAAGAAAATATTTTTTACTCTGACAATATCTTATACAAATAACACACTGATTTACTAATCATAAAAACATTTTTATTGTAAAAAGTTGTAAAAGTTATTACACATCTAATTAAAGTAACAAAAATATTTCTTTATTTAAAACATAAGTATAACCCTGAATTCTAATTTTTACAAAATATTTTTAATCTGCGATGACGTAATATAAGTTTGCATTGCAATAATACTGTAGCGTTACCCTATACGAGTTCCCGGCAAAAAGGATATTTCCTCATCATGTGAATATAGTAACTGTTTTACTACTTGGTAAGTAGCTTATGCTTATAGGTATTTATTCTGATGTAACTGCAAAGCGTGATTGCTAGCAACTATAAAGCTATACCGTGAATCACTATAATCAGTCGCGGATGGTGGTGACGTAAATGGGAGGTCAAGCACAAGACTTCGATTCCCTCGTGTATTTCTATCGTATATCGTGTACATCGCACTTGACAAAAGAATACACGAGGAAACCGACAGCTCATTTATGTCGCCACCAGCCGCTACTGACTATAACTAGAGCTGTACTTGTTCTGCTTCACATCGCGCCTTTAAATTTAAAAATACCATCTAGTACATTTAACAATGCAATTTTACTACGTTTTAGTAAACAGCTTACTGCTGCGTACAACATAAAGTTGGTAATTAGATATAAGATTTTAATGTTGTTATAATAACAAACCATAAAGTGTATGTTTCAGTATATTATGTTGTAAAAGAATTAAAGTTCAGTCTTGCTGCTGATGATGATAGCTTGGCTATCGAAACGTGCGTCCAGTACGAATTAAGTGTTGTGGTAAGGGTTTTAGTGAACTGTTTCAAAGAGAAAGTATATTAATTTTAAATATATCACTTAACAACAATTCTCTTGTACTGATTACAAGATAGTGTTGCTATCACATATAGTACTAGAAAATATTGTAAAAAAAAGCAATATTTCTCTTCATTTTAACAGTGCATTTTTCTCTGTGCAGAACAACTACATGTTCCATGGTTAGATCATCTATAAATGATAATTTATGGAGCTTCAACACTACAATATCACCACCAGTATTAACATTGTAATGAATACTCTATATGTCTCTATTATAGGAAAATTGTATTTTATTTTCCTAATGTTTTAATTGATCAAATTTGTTTGTAGGATAAGTCCGATATGAGATTCTCGCCTCAGTGACCGTACCTTCTATAAAAAGGTAAGAGTGTTTAAAATACTAATTGTCTTTCTATTGAACAATCCTTGGACGAAATCAAGGTGCATTGCATCCATGTTAGAAATGAAGAATTACATCAATCTTCTTTTATCAGACTTAAAGCTAAACGATGAACAATTAGCAAGGGCAAGTCAATATAAAGTTTTAGGGGTATGGTTTGACGAGATACTTAACTGGAAAGTTCACCTGCAAAAACCTTCTGTCAAAGATTAATTTTCTTTGCTACCTCTTTCGAAGCCTGAAGAATATTCTAACAACTCAACAGCTGCTAAGCATTTATGACGCGTATATAGCAAGTAGACTGACCTATGGTATTAGCTTTTGGGGAAACTCAACACTGGCAAATAATATTTTTATAAGCCAAAAGAGGATTATCCGTTGTATTGCTGGGATTAAACCTAGAGATTCTTGTAGGAATTCTTTTGTTAGCTATGATATCCTGACATTACCTTGTATATTCATTCAAGAATTAGCGATGTATATTCATATAAATAGACAGAATTATAGATCACATCGAGATTTTCGCGATTATCAAACTAGATTCGGGGAGGATCTCCTCACTCCAAAACCCAGGTTGACTATGTATCAGCAGTCGCCCGAAATTCTAGCTATTAAGATCTATAACAAGCTTCCTTCACACTGGAAGAAGTTCAATTTATCTAAATTTAAACAGCAAGTCCAACATATGTTGCGTAGAAACGGCTTTTATTCGATACAAGAGTTTTTGACAAGTAATGTTACTTGATTTTAATTATATCTAATTCTGTTGATGCTTTAACGTGTAAGCGCTCCGCCCAATTACCTTTTATTATTGCCTTTGTAATTGTAGGCTTACTTAATGTATTTTTTTAGTGTTATTACTGTTGTATTTGTGTTTGTATTGTGTGTGTCTTCGGACCATTTCCTATACTTTTTGTAAGTCGTTGGAAATAAATTGTTATTGTTATCAAGCCAATTACCCAGTAAATATTTGCTTTGTTTACAATCTGAACTCAGACTACCCAAAGTCGTTCCCACATAGCTTTATAACGAAACTACGAAATTTTGCAGCGATACTTTTGGAAAATATACTTTAAGAAAGAATCGAAAAACCAGAAATCAGCTAAGTTAAACATGGACATTTTGAAATTCTTGAAACGCTTTAGTGTTATGTATTACATGTGTAGAAGAAAATAAAAATAGCTGCTTAACTACCAATACTTTTATTTTGCCCACGGGTAAGAATACCCCTATTATAGGAGATAATAAAAATTGCCTCCTCTTTTCGGAGTAATTTTCACCCATTTTGTTTTAGGATATAGTATGAAATACATCTTTCGAACACATTCCAGACATTTATAGTTTGTTCTTTTGAGCTAAGCAATATGTAATCAGCACCACTTTCACCTTTGATAGTTATCATAAGTTAAAGCAAGACTGATTTAGTAATCTAAATCATATTACAGAATATTTGTTCCATTAAATGTTACGTTACATGAATTATTAACTTGTATTCAAATCGACATGATCTTTTTCGGTCTGGGAAGTAACAATTAACACAAATAAATAGCGCAATTAATCTAAATTTCGATTTCGTCTTTCTACGAGCGACTAACCTCATTAATAACAAAATTTATGGACAATAGGTCCTCCAAACATTTAAAGTAGGCGATTGATCAAACCCACTCGAGCGCTATCGATGATAAATGAGCGAACAATGTTGCGACTTTAATGTCAAATGAGCAAGCTTAAATCTCGCTGTCTGTTTGTGGAGATTTTATTATTACAAGAGAAATTCTGAGAAGTACGATTCTTTATGAATATATGTATATATGCATGTATAGGCACTACGATACGAGCGAGGTTAATTATGTCTATTGATTTTTCTACTTTTTACAGTCTGTAATTGACTTTGGAATTTTATAATGACTTATTTAAGCGGGTTCAATTCATATTAGCGGTATTAATGAAGACAACGAAAGAAATCATCTTTTTTCTCCAGTTTTACCTGTGGATCTCAAGTCATTTAATGTGGAATCTGTTCAAGTTTTTTTGTAGATACATACTTATATGAAGCTGATGAAAAAAACTAAGTAACCTTTAAAATTGTCTTTGTTGCGTACTGCTGCACACATTTCAATGGTTTGCAAATTTAGCTGCAATTGGTCACACTGTAATGATTTTCATATTTGCACCATATTTACCACTTAACAACTTGACTATACCCAACTTTTTATCACTTTGTTAATTTCCAGACAAATGCATAGGACTGATCAAATAAGGCTCATATGTAGCTCGATAGATGTGTTGTATTAAGAAATTAAAATTGAATTGTTGAAGGCTGACTTTCTTCACTATATTCACTTGATCATTAACTTTGTTTCAGTTGCATAGTGGCTAAGTTGCTCATATCTCACTAAGAGTTGTGGCTCTAATAAAGCAAGGTTGTGTAGTCTTTATTCCTAAATGTTGAAATTATTTTATTATTATTTAAAACATCGTACACATTTGGCAAATTTTTGGATTGTGGAATAAGAGAATTATGAAAATGTAAATATGTGTTATTTATTGACTTAAAAAAGTAAAATCTTATGAAAATTAAATTGGGCTTAACGCTTAATATTTGTGTTATAATGGTAATTTACTTATACTAATAATAATAATAATAATAAGAAGAAAAAGAGGTTAATGGGCAAACCCGCACAAAGTAGCCGCAGACACGTGTTTCGGACTTATTAGTCCTCATCAGTACGGCATAACTAGGAGCAAGGTGGGAGCTACCTAGGGAAGACAAACAAATGGAGCACGCCAGGAGGCCGACCACCATTTGCGACTTCGGTCGGAAGATACCCATATCGAAGCACAACAACTGACGAAACACGTGTCTGCGGCTACTTTGTGCGGGTTTGCCCATTAACTTCTTTTTCTTGTTTTTTGCTTGATCCCCTCGTTAATCACCTTTTTCTTGTTTTTCATTCCTGGGCTTGGATGTCGCGCAGGTTGGCTATGCCTACCGCGCGGTGACGTCAGACATAAAATGCAAAAGTCTCAATACACACTACTACTAAAGTTAAATGAAAACTGTCCAACAGATATATTCTTTTTAAATTTAAGAAAAAAATTCTGTCAGGGTATAGCAGCTTTAAATAAGAAGTAAATTCTTAAGTTTTCCCTTAAAAATATTCAAATTGGTACTGCACCTTGCCTCCTCGGGCAAACGCATTGAAAAGTTTGCACCCTATGTTGTAGAAGCACTTGCTATATTTTTCCATACGATGTTTGTTGGGTTGTAATTTGCCGTATGTTTTATATTCATGTGGAATATTTTTGTGGAAAAAATGATTATTTTTGTTAATATATACACACACTTCGTAAATGTAGGTATCTATGACGGTTAGTATTCTTAATTCTTTAAATTCTTGGCGACACAAACAGTGAAAACCAATATCCGTCAGGACCCTAACAGCGCGCTTCTGCATAATTAAAACTCTGTTCACCTCAGCAGAATTTCCCCACTGAACAATAGCATACCGTAGTTGGGAATGAAAATTTGCGTAATACAAATTTAAAAGTATGTCCTTTGTGTGATCTTTTTAAAAAATCTTAACTTCCTTACATTTTTCCTGTGATAAATATTTCCCAGTTATGTTATAGTTACTAAAATTATTGTAGTAATAGATTGTTTCAGTGTCAACATATAACCACAGATTTATTATTATTTATTATATTTATTAATTGTACTTGAATACTAATAATTGATGACAAAAATTATATTATGGTTGAAGCATTTCTCTTCAGGAAAACGTTAATTATTTTGTCAAGTAGTACCATGCAAACTATAGTGCAGTAAAGGACACCATGTTATAAAGATCTTACGTAAAAAAATTTGTAATTCAAATATCTGTCGTTTATCCATCATTTAGAAAGGCATTGTTCTTATGTTACTGTTTATATTTATCTTTAAGAAATTCTTCTCTACAGTCGCTGGATATATGTATAACTCTTTCTTATAACGTTAGGTTGGACAATTATTTCCATTGTGACTAGAATGTATTGAAATTGAAATGTAGTTTTTATTAATGGTACTAATGAATATTAATATGAAATATTAAGAACTTTTCCATAACACCAACTAAACTATGTTTTAAATTTACGTGCATAACAATTTTGAGTGTAGCATCACAGTAGTAGCCAACAGGTAGATCGAATTTTGGTCAACTGTGAATTATTGAATACGAAAAGTGATGATACTGAATGTGGAGCCAGGAAACCAAGACGCAGAAATATGAAACAACGCGATGAGGACGCGAAGAAATGCCAGACAAGGCAAGCATATCTGCGGTATGTTCACATTTGCTGTAGCGTTGTTTATTAGATATTATTACAATCTTATAATAACTTCGTCCACACCTTTCAGTCCATACCGATATTTAAAGGACTTAATTTTGTGAAATGTTAACAATTTGACAAACAGATTTTTTTGTATGTAGAAAATCCTTCCCAAAAGTAAACAAGTTGGCTAGCGCTGAACTATAGCAGGAGTAAAGTAATAGAAGGAACAGAGCAGGAAGAAATGTTAGCGGGTTTAATTTGGATGTGATTCAATCTAAGAGAAATGTAAGAGAAACACAACCTTAAAAACTAAAAATTTAGTGATTTATCGTTTTATTGAGATTTAATGTACGAGAATGAGGGTATGGGTGCATGTTAATAAAATGAAAAGAACCGCCATTAATAACTGTAGATGGATGAAAAGATGTAGATATTAATCGCATAATATAAACAGCAAAAAATGGCTAAACACGAATTTGATGCAATAAAGAAATGTGAGGCATATTACTGCATACTTAACATTCCCGTATGTAGTGTAATGTCATAAATTTCTATATTCAAAGAAGCTGTCATTAACGCCGGTTGTCTATGCATTCAGGTCCGATTACCCTAACAAAAATTATGGTTGGTTTGAAGATAAAGTGTTGCTGTCACAAATTTTACTGCAAAATATGTGACAGCAACATTTCAATCCAACTCTAATTGTTGTTAGAGCAACTACATATTTTGTTAGATTAACTAAACATATTGTAAGTCTTAGCATAAATTATTCTTATTTTAAAAATACAAGAGTTGCTGTCCCAAAATTTTTCTCTGTGCAGGTATCAATCAAAAATCAATCAGTTTTATACACTGTCATATGCCAAATATTCGTTATTTTTAATAAAAAAAAAATTAAAAAGTAACTAAACGTGGACCATTTAAGTGAAACTCAGGGCATAGACATTTTAATTCTTGTTGAGTGCGACGATAAAACTTGAGCTAAGCAAGAAGAGTGCAATTTGTTTAATGCGAAATATCCAGATGGAAATATCAGTGAGTAAGTAAAATAGAGAGAAAATTTAGAGAAACTGGGCATTTCAAACACATTTCTTAAGAAAATGAATGAGGATGAGAAACTTGATATTTTGTTAAGTATGGGTGAGAGTTCTCATGATTTATCTCGATCAATTGCAGTATTTATCTTTGATTTTGTTATCAATAAAATTCATGTTTTCTACACTTTATATGACTTATTCGAAAATTTTGTTATGTGAGGTATTTAAATTTTGATGGTACCATTTAGACCATTAAATGATCTATCAAAATAACAAAAAAGTGGGGAGTGAGGGAAACTTAAAATTCATGCAAAAATGTTTATTCTTAAAAAATAAAATTGACCTATCTGAGCATCTTTTCGAAAAACAAAATTGCTTCAAATTTTACCGCGCTTCAAATTTTGCCGCGCTTCAAATTTTGCCACGCAGTATATTTAGTGTAACCTGCTCTTTTAGATGATTTTATATAACTAAGTAAATATAAAAGGTGTGGCACAAATTTGGTAATCTTCTTCACATACAACGTTAACGAAACGTATAGACAATTACGATTAATTCTCTTTGGATAAAATTGACTTAAACCATTCGGTGGCAAGATCTAAGGTAATTAAAACTTTGCAGTCATTTATTACGCCCACCTCCACTTGTCTTTGATTTAGCGTTATGAGGAAATAATCTGTTTCTTTTTTGTGAAACTATAGTGTCACTATCGTCTCGACTTTTGCAAAACAACTCGCGCATATACTAAGCGAATAAAATAAGAAAGTAGAACGAACGACGCCTACCGCGATTAAGAAAAATAAACCGGTATGGCTGATGTATGCGAAAGAAAAAACGTCCTTTGCTTTTGCAACGTTCGAGCTTCTAAATGAGAGGCAACCATGAATCATCAATGATGGAAAGTTCTAAAATAGCAACCTTTGTACTCCTTAAGTAATATTAACGGTGTCGTATTACCTTTGTAAGTTGCAGTAGCGCTTTAAATTTTAGGATTATTAATTTTAATATTCAATGTAGTAATTATGTTAATAAATTTCATTCTGGGTGAAGTAAATACACAGCAGGTATTCATTCTTCCCAATTTTTTAACAACACCACAGGGCAAATAATAAATAAACAATAAGGACAGTTGGTATAAAGAATGTTAATGTGTAAATCGGAAAGTTGAATGGTGTATACAAGAAGCAATAATGAAATATATACCTGAATCAGAAATCATACACAAAATTCTTTTTTTACATATTCTTCAACAATCCAGAGAGCAAATAGATTAATAGGATTAAACCAATTCACATAATGCTTTATGTAAGTTGTAGCACCAGCTCTGAAACCTTGAACATATTAACTTTCCTTTGTCAACCGTTTTTAATATCTTAAAAACACTAGAGTTTTGTCAATCAATTGCAGACGTGTAAATGCAATATGTTCCAATTCATAGATTAGAAATCCGGTCGTCTGAAGACTTGATTGATAATAGTAATAATAATAATTTGTAAATATATGCATGGAGAGTATCTAATTAAATACCCTCATCCCATAAATTGTCGAAATTTTTGCATACAAACTCTACAGATGTGAGCAGTGATTATTGCCTGCACGTTTTGCGAGGGTAGCTAATGAGCTAAGGAAATTAATAATACTAATAATTATGTTTAGGCTATCACTATCCACCATGCAAAGACGCGCGTTTCGATGGACCGCATAGTAGATATGACGTCATAAATTGTATCTTAAAATAAAAACCCCAATCTTTTATATATTTTTTAATTGACAGAAGTTCCTAAAAACATTTGATGTAGTATACCATACGAACTAGGCGCCATAAATTCTCGGCCTGATATAAAACAAATAAACTTGGTAAAATATAACGATTTTAATTTTTCAATATAATCTCCTCTAACTTCCATACATTTTTCACAACGATCAATTAATAACTCTATACACTTGTAAAGATAATCTAAAGTTTTTCCCTCAAAATGTTGTATTACAGCTGCTTGCAATTCACTACCGTCCTTAAAATAACGTCTCATCGATTCCTTTTTGGATAGAGGATCACAATACAGAACCATTGTTTCGTCTCCTGTGACAATGGACTCCAAAATCGGTTTCGGGTCGTCTTCACACATGTTTAAAGACGAGCGCGCACATTCAACCCGACGTTCACGTTGGAGAACATAAAGAAGATGCGGTACCCATCTTGAACTAATCTTATTCATACCCAAATGGTTATGGAATATGAATACTTCTTTCAGAAATGTTGGATATCACTGCTAATTCTTTCACTTTCAAACGATGATCTGCTAATGCCATTTCTTCAATAATTGAAATGTTTTGAGTTCAATTGGCCGACCGGGGGCGTTCATTATCTTCAAGGAATTCTTGCCCCAAACGAAAACATTTTGCCCACTTTTTTACAATGGAATATGAATGAGATAAATCCCCATAAACGCTGTCTAAACGTTGTTTAATGTGCAATACTCAATTTTCGTTAGCTGAGACATTTTCATGCACTAGTCACGTTGTTCAGCTGGCTACTAAAAACTACTACTCTTCGAGCCGTAATATATCTAATGTAGGCCTCGCACATGTGCAACTGTGACACAACGGAATTTGAACATGCTCGAACCTGTATAAGCCTGACACATAATATTTTACTTCATACTTCGTTTACCTAATAGATTTTAATATAATGTTTATCGGGTATCATCATGGTGGTCTTGGTTTTATAGCTGTGAAAGCCTACACTCAACCATTGTTTCACAAATCTGTTTGTTTGAAAAATAGTATTTGCAGAATTCTCTAATTATTTACAATAATATTCCAATATTTATAATCATACCATCGTAATAGTAATAAACTAATTACATGGTATGCCACCTATGTTTTTCAATAATAACACAGTACGATCTGCTTGCCACTGTAATAGTACTAACTTCGCAAGTGAAGTAAGTGATTTAGCCTAACCCATCCTGGCGATCTACTATCGTAAATGTAAAACTGTAATTTAATGCTTCATACATTTAACATTTACCATTGTTTCTTCGAAAATAGGAGCATCTGTATTACAAGGACCATGTCATTTTCGCTAGTGTGTTTGAAACGAAAGTAACAGAATCTTCCCAATAATGTCAAGATTTGTATGATGTAGCCGTTTTACTATAAGCACTTTAATATTAATAATTTATTATGCACACCAGAAAAATATGTTGTTAATATATACAGCGTGTTCCACTAAGTGTGCGAACCGGCTGTATCTTGGAAACTACAATAGTAGATGGAAAAAAAATTTTGATCACTAAAGTGGTAAAGGGAAATCCATTGAAAATATTTCCAAATTTAAAGTATGACCGCTAGGGGGCGCACTTGGTAGGGTCAACTGTAAATTTTAAATTAGCTGGTAAAAGTTCCAGGAATAACTATAATTTTAAACGCTCCATTAAAAAGCGTAGTTAATTACTTACTACTTTGGTCAAAGATGTACTGTCATATTGTGAATAATAAGTGTAGTAGGCGTTGCCAAATCATGTAAAACTAAACCTGTTATAACTTCTGTAGTTTTTACCCGAATTAAATAAGTGTAGACTTGTTTGAAAGGGCATTCAGCGTTGTTTTAGATGTCGTAATTTGTGACTCAGATTTAAGGAAATTTAAGAGGCCATGCAATCATGCTGGAAAGACAAATTTTTGTTCTAAAATTCTAAACTGTGATGTAAAATTAATTCGCAAGAAATTCCATGAGACGCAGGACAAAATTGAGCAAGACATGAAGCTTTGCCATATGATGTCTGTTGTTCCAACAGCAAGAGAGAGACCTATAAAAGATGAGCCAAAAACACGATCACTTAACATAGTTTACTTTTTAAACCGAGGCAAAACAGCTGTTAGGGTATGTCAAGGATTTTTTCGGCATGCGCTTGAGGTAACAGTTCACAGAATCAGTCATGTGGTAAAATATATTAGCCAAGGGGAGGCACCAAAAGAAAAACTGGTGGTGACCGTATGTCTGCGAAAACTGTTACTAAAGGAGGAAAAGTTAAAGAATTTATTGGGCAGCTTAGAGGTCAGGAAAGTCATCACAACAGAGCAAAATCCAAAAGGATTTACTTACCTTCTTATTTTAACATATCTAAACTGCACAAGGTGTATAACAATACAGTTGATACTCCGTATAACGACCCGTATTTGATGTTTAGAAAAGTGTTTCTAACAAAGTTCAATATAGGGTTTTCATTCCTAGCATCAGATTGCTGCGGTCAATGCACAAGACTAAAACATCTAATGAAAATTGAAAAGGATTCAAATACAAAGAACGAGCTTCTGCTACAATATCGTATTCACACTAAAAGAGCAAAGGCTTTTTACGAAATGATGAAGAAGAATCCAGAAGATGCCTTTATCTTTTGCTTTGACCTTCAGCAGGTACAGCCACTTCCTCGAACGCCCAGTAGCGAAGCTTTCTATTTACATCAAATAAGTTTATACTCATTCTGTTGCGTTCAGGTGGACTCCGAGAATCCCACATTTGATTTGTGGACCGTCACGTGGTTGTACAGAAATTGGATCTGCTTTACTTTCGCACTTGAATGGGCTATCTTTGCAAGACAAAAGAGTCATAGGGTTATTCTGTGATGGATGCGGAGGACATGCCTTATTGTACTGGTTGAAATTTGAGTCTCCTGAAAATGTAACTCAAATAAATCTTACTTACTGTTAGGGGACACAGCTTTATGCCGGCTGATCGAGCATTTGGTATAGTGAAAAAGCTCCTAAGAAAAAATCCCACTATCGAATCAAAAGATGGATACTATAAGATATATTCAGAAGTAGGCGCTATTAAAATATTGGGACAAGACTGGTTGATTATGGATATTAAGGAATTACAAACTTTTTATAAAGAAATGGATGGAATAGCTGACATCAAAAGAATTATGCTGAAAAAGATAAAAGGTAAAAACAATCTGAACAAAGTTACTGCTACCTGCTACCAGTATTATCGATTTGAAACCATGACTGAAACACAACACAATCTGCCTAAGAAAAACAAATCTGACGAAGGTTTTCAACACAATAATATCGAATTACACCGCTCTATCTCAGACAAAAAAAGAAAACTGTACGAAAACTTATGGCTCAACAATTTGGACAGAACTGGGAAAGTCAAGAAAATTTGGATTGGTATAAAAGAATTTTGTCTACATCTGAGATTCAAAACGATAAAGGCGATGAACAAGAGGATCATAAAAGCGATGGAGAGAGAGAGATGCCCTACACATTTAATATTTTCGAAATACTAATTTTTACTTTCTTATATTTTGTTTTTTTTTCATATAAATTTTAATAAAGGTTCAATTTGTAAAGCCAACTCTAGAATTTTATTCAAGCTTTTCGTTCAATTATAATAAATAAGGTACTTTTCCAGCAAAACCAGATAAATTCATATTATTTCCTGGCATATTTACTAAGATACTTTGTACTTTTTAACAAGAAATGGTACATTTTATTCTCATCAAAAAGCACACAACTAGGAGGGAAAAGCTTTTTATTATCTTTCATCGTTTACCCTGTACAACAAAATGCTCTTTTCTAGAAAACTACTAAAAGTGGATTTATTCGGTTTTGCATGAAAACTCCTCAAATGATAAATGACAAAAGTTTTTATCCTCGTTTCAATTCGATTACATTTATTATTGTATAAATGCACACATCGGCAAATTTAAACTCAAATAATTTAATTTTAAACTATGCTGATGATACAAATTTACAGATACGTGGAAACAACTACTCTGACATAATTAGAGAAAGTAATACATACTATTACTCTCTGGAAAATTGGTTCAAACAAAATAAGTTAAAACTTAATGATCAAAATACTATCTGTGCAGTCTTCAAAACATCCAGCAGTGTCCCAACGCCAGTGAGCACAAACTCTCTACTACAAGTAATATCAAATTGTTAGGAATTTATGTATATGAGCAGTTAAAAAGGACTACACATGTCAACGTATTATGTCAAAAATTGAACGGCATGAGCTGCGGTAATCGAAATCAAACAAATAATGGATTTTTCCGATTTAAAAACAGTTTATTATAGCATGTTCTATTTTTGCCTGAGATACGGGATTGTTTTCCGTTGTAATTTTCCTGAGGCACACAGAGTATTACTACTATAGAAAAAAATAATAGGTATTATGTTAAATACAAAACTCTGAGATAGTTGTAGAAATGCTTTCAGATGTAATAACTTACTTACCGTTTATGGAATATACGTTTATGGGTCATTATTATTTTACTTTTTGCGTTTTGTACACGTTCTGTTTATACATTTGTATATAGTGAAATAAACACTATTATTATTATTAAAGGAACAATCATAAACCGGAATTTGTTGTACCATTATTTTGTTCTAACAAATTTAACGGAATCTCTTAAAAGGAAAAGTTTACCCACTAGTAAGCTAATTGCAGTTTGTTTACTGAAGTTCTCTGCTATCTTGAAGCTTGTTTAAAAACACAAACAAAAGAATGAAGGTTTTGTAGAAAATGAATTGCCCACATTGACTTCTTTCAAACATTTCATAAACAAGCAAAATTAGGTGGTTTTTTAATATCGTGTGTATTTCTCACGAACCCTTATGACTGCAGTTATCCGTCTTCCCATACTTCTTATAATATTGTCGATCATTGCTTCAGGCAAGTTCTCCCTCATTTCAATTAGCGCACCGCTAACTTTTGCTGTGTTTTAAACTGCAGGAATGTTTGATCTAAGTTGTTTGCCTAGCACTTCGTTTAAAAATTCTATTACACAACAATCGACGTGAGGGCGAGCATCGTCTTGCATCAGGCATAAATTAATATCACCACCAACTCTGTAAGTACGCCCAAACATATATCACCCTATACCACATTGGGCCTCCACCGAAAGAGGCAGCAGGAGTGAAATTAAATTGTGAATCTTGTTTTCCTGGACCTGGATACAATCTTCTGTCCATATCATCAATTGAATATATAACTCCAAACGGCTCTCATCTGTGAACAAAATCTGACCCCACTGAGCATTATTTCAATTTTTCTGTACGTGAGCAAAGGCTATTCGCGCTACTCGATGATGTCACTTAAGGTTTAGGTCTTTTTCTGTCCTATATGACTGCAAACCAACTTCTTTGAGTCTTCTCCTAACTGCACGCTCACTTATTGTGGTTCCACGCACTCCTTCCAATTCGTTTCATGTTTGAATTGCTGTCTGACTATTTCGAAGTGTTTGTAAGGCTATAAATCTCGTCTTCTAATATACTTCGCAGTTTGCTTCCAACGTGTAACATTACGATGGGTTTTCGATTTGGATTTACCAAACATGTACCAACATCACTGCAAGATCAGCCAGTTTCGATCATTATTACAGCCCTAGCGATATCAATTGGTGCTAAATTACCTATTATGGGTTCTTACGCACCATCAAAGTGCACTAATCAAACTGAAAGATAACAACAGTAAACAAAAACAGACAAAATTTAAACAATTACCAATGGAAACACAACAAACTTTAATACTGGAATGCACTCCTGAAACTAATTGATTAGTTGATATCAACTTTGACACTTAAACAAAAAATTTTACTTTGGCATTCATGGCTATCTAGACATAGAAAAAACCTTGTATTTCAATCTTGGAGATTTCTAAATAACGATCACTAGGCAGTAATAGGTTAATTTTAAATCTCCTCATAGATATGTTTATTGCTTTTACGTTGAGGTCAGACTATGTATAGAAAAATTGCAATAATTTCGAAAATTTTAGAATTCAAATACAATATAAACGTATCATAAATTCAAAATATACCCTCAGGCAGATGTAAGTGAAGCACTTTCATTCACAGCAACGAATCGAGGGGTCTTATAGTTGCAGACCACAAACAAGCATTGTCCTTCATCCAATAGCCATACATTATTGTTTATCACAATGAAACGATTCATGTTTAGTACCTAAGTGTTCACCAAATTACATGTACTTAAAGTACGTTAAAATTTTCTTTCTTCTATTTAATATTGTAAAGAGGAACGTATACAGAACATATTAAGACTTCAAAAGCGATACGATATTAAAGGATAAGATCTGTTATCTTAATATTATACTAACATGTTTGTGCTCTTATACAAACATGTGAATGTGTACAAATCTGCCATGCCTACATTTCCTTTAAGTTTCTTTAAGCAATAATTAATCATTTTTAACACGAAGGTAATTATTAACAATCGCTAAATAGTAAGAACAAGAAACTAATTAGTTGGCTAATTGTATTCCATGTTCATACGTATTACAGTAAAAAGGTATAGTGCTTATTAGTACATTTGTTTCAGAAAGAACCCTGCAATTTATCCATCCATTAAGACCTATATAAAATGACCATGCACTATGAACCAACTATTTTTTATTGTCGTGTTATACGTATATTTATGACAGTCTTTAATATACACTAAGCCTGTTTTACACGCCGCGATTTATTGGTCAATTAATTGAACAAGTTGATCTTCCATTTTATCGTACCGTATAAAGCAGCAAAAATCGGTACGATTTCTTGAAGAATTTATCGTACGATTAATTAAATTGAATAGAACATGTTCTATTTTTGCCACGATTTTCCGACGATTTTTCACTAACTTTTCTGTATTAACCCAGTTATAGAAAAGTACCTACGGTTTGTTTAGTAATTTTAAAGTAAAGTGACAATAAATTCTGAAAATTTACGGCGATTATGATGTAATTGATAATTTGAATTAAGTAACCGAAACCGAAGTAACCTAAACTAATCTGTGCATATACCAAAACTGCCAAAACATTTCACAAAGGCAGATTGGATTACCAATCTGCTTTTATAAGCAGATGCAAATTTCCTACTTAATAATTCTCCCGTTCAACTATTAACGAAACTAAACGATCCTTTTAAAATTGTTCAATTTATTGTAGCATGTAAAACAGCGTATTTCTATCGATTTCTTGGTCAATAACTTGTTCAATTAATTGACCAATAAATCGCGGCGTATAAAACAGGCTTTACATTGAGGATTAGAAACCAAAATAGAATACTGACATAATACTTACATTTACAGGTTGATATACTTGGCGCTTAATTGGAAAACACACACAGAAAACTAAAAAAATTGTCGCAAAATGCTTCAGTAATCTTTTATTGTAGAAGAATAAATATAAGAATTTAATCGGAATCTTGGAGTGATGTAAAATGTAATTTGATTTGCTTTGCAACCCAACGCCACTAATTTTAATGGATTAATGGGGGACACATACGTATTGTCCCACTAGTAAGGAAATCCAATTAATTAATTAGGCGCACATGTGCAAGGTTCCTTTTCATCATTTTTTTGTTTCAAAGTTAAAAATTTAAAAGAACGGTAATTCTCATAAACATCATTAACAGTTACACTACTAAAATACTGCTTTAAAGGTTGTTAAGAGTAGAAAATTAAAATTAGAGGTACATAATTATCTATGTTTAACAGCAAAAGGCTATCTTTTGTTGAATATATTTTTGCAAAGTTTTAATTTTTTAAAACATTTTCAAATACATTGAATGACCCACACTGCAATTAACCTTTTCTATGATCTTTATATGCTAAATGTTTATAAAATACTGTTACCGCTCACGGAGCTAATAATTTGAAATGAAGCTTGGTACAAAACCAAACAATACCATTTACAAAACTGAAATCAAATATCTTTTTTAGTATACCTATATCATTACTCAATAAGGATCGAATTAAAAATGTTCCTACTTTAATAAAGTTGGTACAAAGTTTAACAAAACCCTTGACAAAGCTATCACCGAAATCAAGTGCTTCTTTTAGTACATGTCATAAGTTACTAAGGATGCAGTTACGATTGTTTGATATAATTTAAAGAGGATACATGACCAGATTTGTACTGAAATAGTACCAAAAAGAATTAACCGAAGATAACTTGTGTTCAGCGTAAATTTGATGTTATTGTTGTTGTAATGGATAAAATATGTAAATTTAGTAATTGTAAAGTAACGATGTTTTTCGTCAATGGCTTTTGCAATTAGCTTAGTAAAAATTTACGTAACTAACCATTTAACTGTTTGCAAGAAAAATTACTATGAACAAATTTTATTTTATCCTTGTCTATCGTTCATAAAAGCTTGCCGGAGAATTTTAGACAGAAAATGTAGATTCGTGCAAGCAGCATCATATACTGGAAATTATAGTTATTTATGCTTATTTTTCTATAGTTAAATATGTTTGCATTTTACTAATTTATTTGTTTGAATTAGAAATTTACAATTGGTTTCTAGATTATTTAATTGGTGAGATTTTCATTTTCTTGCTTGTGCAATTTAGAACGTACATCAGTGTATACACACACAAAAGGTGGGCACCATATGGACCTGTTTTTATTAATTAATAAAAATTAATTTTTACTCTGCCAATTGTTTGTGCTTAAAAAATTATGTCAAATGATATGTACACAATCACGTGACCTTTTTAGCTGTCAAATTTGCATAACAACAAAACATTCCACTATTTTTCAAATTTTTTGAAATTGTTAAAGGAAAAAGTTGCTTATTTTTTATTTTTTGCCAATTTGTCAATATTCGCCAGTATAATGCAACTAACTTTTTTACATTTTTTATAACAATTCATTCTTGAATTATTCTAATTAAAACATACGATAAAATTGTTTGTTTGTACAAGTCATAGCATTTAAATACAATTATGTTACTAAATATTTCCATTAGGTAGGTATTTTTGGGTAAATAAAGCATAAGCTAACAAAACTGCATTGAGTTGATGCATGCAAAGTTGATTTAGTTTCTGTAAACGATGACAAAACCTACTTTTTACCATTTTTATGGAGTAATAGGGGAGTGTAATTTTAACACAATGTACTTAAATAATGTGCTATTGTTGAATAATGTGTAATGAAGTTAAGAATTCGACGGTGGGATTTCTTGGGTTATTCGAATCATTCGGCTTTGCCAACTAGTAGCTAGAATGCAGAAGAGAAAATTTAGAGCAACTCGTGTATTAAATTACTTAGATGATATAAATTCTGATGGCTATATTTTACCGGTTTGCCAATTAATACAGCATTCCACACTTAAGATGACAGTTTTAAACATATAGTGTTCATAGATGTCCATCATCACAAGCATAACTTAAACTGTTAAATAATAAGGCTTCCATCCTGCATCTCTTTGATAATATATCTCTCTCTCTCTCTATTTATTTGTGTATGAACGATTACAGATTGCGTATATTTTCACAGTAATTTGTATATTATTTATTAAATTAAGTCTGCAAAAAAAAAATCGATTAGTATCTTCGGATTGTCATATTTTTGCCATATTATAGGCAGTCATGATGACATCAATATGATTTTTAAATAAGGTAGTCTAGATTTTATTAAATAAATTAAAGACAAGTTCAACAATATATAGCTGCATCTACATTTTTTATTACACCTTTTTTGTTACACTAATATATATATCCAACGTGAACAGCGTATGTTAAATTCATTCTAATTAATATTATATCAACATTCGCCGATATTAGATTTTAATAGAGATTTATGCGGAACTCGAATTATTTTCGATTAATATTCGACATTTTGATTATTTATATAATCAATATTTTACTTCTTAAAAAAAGAGACTCAGTTAATGATATGTTGCAGGGGAGAATCAAAATTATTTTAAGTTATTTATATATAGAAAACATTATTTGTAAACATGACACATACACACACAAAAAACACACTGTATTTGGAAATAACCGTCAAAATGTCTTACGTCACCTGCGACACCGAGTTGGAACCTCAAAACATCAAAATTAAATATCAAGTCGTTAGATTGGCAATGCTAGGGACGACGAGAAAACACAGAAGTCAGCAACGAAAAACAATTCTGACAGATAACAAACATCCTTTCGATGGATATTTAGAAAATTGCAGCATAAAAGTTAAAATATCGTGAAAGTTATCAGTGCAAATGTATTAAAAACATTTCAAGTGAACCATAAATCATCACCAATGATCGTCAAGAATATTAAATCAGTTGGAAAATTATAAGAAGTAATTTGAAGAAATTTAATTGCAGAAGACGTTCAAATGGGTTCAAAATAAGAGGATTTTACCAAAGAGGATTTTACCAAGAAGAGGGAAGAAGGAACCAAAATAAGAGGATTTTACCAAGAAGAGAGAAGAAGGAACCAGTAGGATTTTACACACACACACACACTTATAAAAACACACCACAACATAACTGTAAGTAATTTTAATTAGATTAAACTCATTTTCTTTTTTTTTTGTAGTAAGTAAAAGCTTAAAATAAAAACAAAACTAATTATCTCTCCAATTCAAATCTTTTAATTGTTATTTGTAACATAGAATATATATATATATATATATATATATATATATAATTGCGACGAAACGGGGATCAGATGCGCTCAAAAACATCGAAAAGTTTTAACTCTAAAGGCTGCACGCCAGGTAGGAAAGCTTACCTCTGCTGAAGGAGGTAAGAACATTGCAATCCTGTTTTGCATGAGTGCCAATGGATATTTCATCTCACCGTTTTTCGTCTTCCCAAGAAAGAGAATAAATGAATATCTTATGATTAGTGCTCCCGCGTAGAGTGAAGGTGTCGCTCAACCGAAGGGCTGGATAAATAGTGACTTTTTCCTTCAATAGTTGAAGCATTTTATGAAATTTTGTGTAATTTTGAAACGCACTTTTAAAATTTCAGTAAAATTTTGATAATGATCTAAATTGTAGCATAATTTCAAGAAAAATTATTTATATTTATACCGGAAGTTTACACTTTTTCCGTAATATGAGAAGCTGTTTACCCACATTTCTTACAGTGTAATTATGTACCATTGAATTTGTCCTTAAAAGGGTTACCAATTTGTTGAAAAATATATAAATTCTTTAGACTAAATTTAAAAATGTTATTAATAACTATTATTATCTGTTAAATCTGATAAGAAAACAATGAAAATGCTACAAAAATATGACAATCACAAAATACTAATCCTCCTGCTTTGACATTTTTTTGAAAGACAAAAGGAATACGAATTTTATGGGCTACTTTTGGTCACCGTGTATATCGGCTGTGATTCTAGTGGCGTGTGATTTAAACAAGAATCTTATATAAGTAAATTCAAGAGTAATAAGGAGCTTAAACCCAAACAGTAAAGATTATGCGGCTCCGTTTCCAATTATTTAAATAAAATCTCATTAAAATCAGTCGCGTTTCTTCCCTCCATCGTCTTCCACCACTTCGCTCTCTCCTGAACGTAGAAATAAACCAATTCGTCATTGCCGGTCGCGAATGGATCGGCCGTAAAAAATCAGAAGAAACGGCCGCGACCGCTTCTCGTCGTACCCTTCAGATGCAGCAGCGAGTAGAACATTCTGCACCGCGAACAGACTATACAGCATACATGCTACATACAGAGCGTACATATACAGCGCACTCTTCTAGAGCTAGAGTTCTCTAAGACCGTACAAAGAGTGACTGACTCCTGACTTCACATCCGCGAGAACCAATCGCGTAGCTGGCTTCACGGCCAGCCGTTTTACCAAGACGCTAAACTTCTTAGAGCCAACAGTCTAACGCAAGACTTTGAGTGAGTAGCTAGTGCGTATATTCCGAAGTCAAAGTGGAGAATTATAGGGCACAATAGGGGCCCTGGCAAACCGCAGGCCATGGCGACTGGTGAGTCTTATTAGAATTTACCATTTTCCTATCCTACATACTAACAAAGTCCTTTGCAAATTTTACGATAATTTCCCTAAAGTATCCGTTAAAAGACACCTTTCACTTACCTTAAAATCGATTGATAAAATAACAGTGCTCAAGAGTTCGAACGGTATTTAAGAGTAAAAAAAAAACCAATGGAAAAGAAACGTGTGCAAGTGAATTTCGACATGCCGCTCGAGCGCATATGTTACAAGTTTTAATCGATAAAGACTAATTTAGGATTAATAAAACGATATATTACAGGCTTAAACAGTGTGTGAACATTTGATAGTGAATTAGAAGAGTTTAAAAAAGAAGACATGCAAAATTTCCGAGGAATTTCTCACTGGAAAATAACATAATTTCCGTAATTCTCATCATCTGATGTTATATAAAGAAAATTATAAAAGAAAAGAAACTAAACGCTCTACGGAGAAATTTAATTCGACCCAAATCCATTCACTTAAGGTGTTTACATACGGACAATCATCAGACATTGGCAAACTGAATACAAGTGTTTTGCAAAGTGACTCTTTTACTTCTTGCTTCGATATGAAATCAATAATATCTAAGTGACCTTCTATTGTATAAACACCATTACCGTTATTCTCCTGCCAAATTTCCAATACTAACAAAACTTGTTTTCTAACGTCTAGTCATATATGTACCGTAGTTGATTATAAAACCCATACTTATTTCTTTTTCACGAGTTAAATGCTAACTATGGTTGATATACGACGTGTAGAACAGGATATTGCATTTACAAGACAGCAGTTAGTATCGATTTCGACACGGTAACTGAAAGGCTTATGCTAATATTGTATTAAATTTATAGAGAGAGGTTGAAGATTTTTATAGAAATGAATAGAATTTTAACGGTGGATTAGACGCGAAACCTATTCACGGGATCTCAACGATTATAGCCACTTTGTAGTGCAAGGGTTTTCTTTCTTGTAAAATATATAATACTTAAAATACAGAAATACTAAGTATTTGTAGTATAACAAGTTAACAGCCCTTTTTTATCGATTTTGATTTAAAGTTCGTATCCATGTACGAAACTCTTTTGCTGTAATTAAAAATTGAAAAGTACTCTGCAGTGAAAATAAAGTAAGTTATTGAGGCAATACGGTAACAATAAGCTTAACTTATTCCTTTTGAATACATTTCTTAGTATTATCGACAAAATATTAAAATGAGACCAGTACGTATTTTTCCTTTAGAACAACATCGACAAACTAAATGTTTTTTGTTTTAAATTTCGCGATAAAATCTTTAAATCAAAACTTTTGACATAAACTCAACTAATAATGTGCATGTACTGTAAAACTGGTTCAAGAAAACAAAAAATACTTTCAAGTTTACATCATAGGCACGTATCTAAGTTTAAAAATAAATATGGCGTATTTTTATCCAAAGATTACGTTTTGTTTTCATTTTACGAACAACTTATAGTAGTTGTTTCTATTTTTGTAAGTAGATAATTTAAAAACTATTGCAATTAGATGACTTTTAAAATTAAAAATGAATGATATAAAGAATTAAAAGATAACTGTACTTAATTATTAAAAAACCTATATTTGTGTAATTACAGCATGGCCAATTAAAAGTAAACGTCGTGAACAATTTATAAATTTCATTAGTACCTTACCGGTACACCTTTATAGAACATCATCAATAATTAAGTCATGAATCATGCGCGCTCTTACGTAATTTAAAGTTGATGTCTGCATTCATAATAGGCTGTAATTATGTTTTATTTACATTTGCGATTAGTTTAGCCGCAAATAAATTAATATGTGTATGTCTTATATTCTACTCGAGTGCTACTTTTTCCAATATCAAAGAGGAACTATTCCCACACTTTCGTTATTTATTTTAAACTTGGTCTGCATAAGCGAGTCCGGTGTTGCTAATGATTGAATAAGTATAAAGATAATGATAGAATAAGTGTAAAGATTATTAAATAGTCGCTAATGGTGATGACCTTTCTTTCCGATGCTAAAGTAATTGAGAATCCGTTACTAACTTGTTTTGTACGTAGCTAGACACGATTTGGCGACACTCGTTGGTTAATTAAAATCTATACGACATCATAGATATTTCGAACATATGTATACCAAGAATTTGTTATTCATGTATTGCTTTTATACTTGTATATATAAATTTTAAAACATGTGAATGTTTTAATGAGAGTTATTAAACGATATTGAAATAGGATTGGGAAGTTGGTGAGTTATATTCAAAAATATTGTATTCATACAAGGAATTTTGCGGCACTTTACAGACTAAAAGCTCCTGAGGTTACAACAAGCTTTGGAAAGCTTGCACACCCCGTTGGGCCAAAAAAAGTAATTAATTTGTACGGTGCAACGCAAAATGTTTTTGGCACACGCATTTCTTTCCTTATTTAATCGAAAAAATAAATTGCTATTAAAGCACTCTTCAAAAAAATGTATTCATAAAAGCATTGGTGCTCGTATGGTTTGCTCTTTATGGCAGTGAAATATTAATTGCACTATAAATAGATTAGTAACCGAAGGCTACTGACTATAATAAAATGTAGTTACTAAGGGTTTCCCTTGAGTCAAAGTCGACGAGTTTATCGCATCAGTAGGTAGTACCTTCACTACGTAGTCATGGTATGAAGGTATCACATTATTATTACTATAACGTTCGCGTCAACCTTTATACAAATATTTACCTCACATTTTGTGCTACAGACTGTATTTGCTAAAGGAAGAGTTTAAGTAACTCTTATATACATTTTCATATAACTGAAATTGAAATTAGCCGAACAGGAGTTGGTATTATATGTCCACTTTCAATAAATGTTAAAAATTTCTGACAAAAGTGCACAGCGATTTCATTTTCTTGATTAGGAATGCACTGACACTATCTAAATTTTAGTTAAAAAGTTGTTTCTTTGAGCTAACAACATGTTTTGTTGGTTGCTTATAGTTTCCATTATTACTTGAAGGCCGAAAGTATTAATTCTGAATAGACACACTTCTCACAAAATTGCCGACTGTTTCTAAAAATATGTAACTAAGAGGTTCATGGCAGAGTTGAGTCGATGACATATATTAATTAGTTATGATTATAATAAGGGAAAGTATCGAAATTCTTGGCACTACATGAATGTAGATTGTAGATACTCCTCTATATTTGATAAATAAGTGTACTTATACTGGATGTCTATAAGTTGGTGAAAAAGCTACATGTTTTATATAAAATTCAAAGCCGAAAATCTTTATACTAAGATGTTGTACTACATTTTCTGAAACTACACAAGGATTGATAGTTGTTGAAGAACCTTTAGGTGTTTTTTTTTTCATAAATCATGCGCATGGTAATATAATGCCGCAATCTTACTTGTCTGAATGTCATATTTTGACATTTACGGTTATATCCTTACGCATTTCAACATAATATAATATGATTCAGTGTTGCCAAATATATGCATGTTTCTTTTAAATACAACATCTTAATATTTTCTAGACTTAGAATCCTATGAGAAATCGCCACGTTTACCTTTTTTTTTTTTCAATTTATACACACATTCCATAAGTACAACCTCCAATTTTGACCAAAGTGCGGAAGTTGTAGAAAATTGAAATTTTAATTTAAAACGAAAATACCTCTCCATTAAATTATAACATAATCGACATTTAAAGTACCGCTTCCTACAAATTATCGGGGAGTATATATACTTTATATGGTACTCACATATTTTTTGCATGCGGAATAATGATGAAAATGTGCAGCGTAACGGTCTGACCTACTTCAGGTGCAGACTACTGTGTGTATGATGAGAAAGATGTTTATCAATTGTAAAAGAATGAAGTCCGGCATACTGTAATTCGGCGTAATAATACGATACTCCACTGGAAAGTATGTATTTGTCGGCTCTTTCCAACGGTTGTATAAAATTTTATTGCCCTGCAAATTTGAAGATTTCAGACGCGGATAGTTTTCACATTTGAATTAAACTTGATTTGAATCTTAATATAATAATAATAATAATAATAAGAAGTTTATTGGTAAAAAAAAAGCAAAAGAAATAATACAATAAAAAAAAAGATAAACGTAATGCATAAGGATCAAATGGGAGAGAATATCAGTCTTCAGCATAATGTTGTTGATTGGTTTTCAATTCTCACCAAAATAAACTAAAACCACGTGAAAAAAAAAATAATAATAAAATAAAAATAATACCATCACATAAATTTAATGTTCGGATCACACAAGACTTGGTTCTGCCGCCACAAGAGAATTATTTTCATTTTCTTCTTAAAACTAAGAAAAGACAGTTGCCGGAGTTCCAACGGTATCACATTATAGACGTTGGTTATGTTATACGAAAAACGTCTTCTATAAAGTTCTAATTTGAATCTCTTTACTCAAATGCAGTGTTTATATCGTACAATATATGGATTGCTCATTTCATTTGGTTATTAAGTAATAAGAGGTAGATGTTTTCAAGCAGTGCATTCCATTTACTCGTTTACTAATTTTGTTCTTAGTTCGTCCAAAAATTAAAAGAAAAACATACAACTTAAACGGGTACTCTAAAACTGTGGCACTGGAACACTGAAACAGTTCACTAGAACCCTTACCACAACACTTAATTCGTACTGGACGCACGTTTCGATAGCCAAGTTATCATCATCCGCAGCAAGACTGAACTGTTCAGTCTTGCTGCTGATGATGATAGCTTGGCTATCGAAACGTGCGTCCAGTACGAATTAAGTGTTGTGGTAAGTGTTTTAGTGAACTGTTTCAACATACAACTTAAATTAAGTTAATTAAAAATGGAAAAACTTTGGAAAAATTTGGTCTCATTTTCACAACAATTGCCTTGTGCTGTATACATTAGAAATTTTCAACTTATCTTACACTTTTTTGCCATTATTTTTATGCAAAATTAATTAATAAAAGCAATTTTCAAATTAAAATAATTAACAGTAATTTTCAAATTTCCTGCAAGTCCTTGGTTGATATACATCTTAATTACTCAACTAGTTCTATTCTAATAGCATTAGTGATTACATATACTGTACTACGATGTTCGCAACAGAAATATACAAAAGTACTGTTAGTTCAATAATTGTTTTTACCGTAATTATAAGGTTTGAAAGCCATCATATCACTTATAATGGATAAACATTTAGTACAGCAGGTATACGTTGTTGTTTTTAAGAATTTCAACTTTAGATATATATATAGTGGAGTCCTGAAATGTTCCCCCCATGCTAACTTTCGAACGACAAAAGCACGTTTTTAGAAAAAATAGGTCGATTTCTATTTTTGTGAACTAATTTTTGTCGTTATCGACAGTTCAATTGTATTTCCGGTGTCACCGCAAGTGACGTCAACTTTTTTTATGTTAAATAGAATATCCCGTAAATTTTTACGCTTTCGGAAAAGTAATCGAGGAATGAATCCAACGATACCACATATGTTATACTTTAACTTAAAAATATGACGATATGCAGCAATAAATGTTTTGGCAATCTGTTTTTGTTGTGAGGCAAATTTGGCTAGAAAAGTGTGCCAAATTGTTTCTTGTAATGCCAAACTGATCTAAAGAACTCGCTGCTAAACAAAGTAATCAAACTGTCAAATCTCAATTCCAAAAGCATAAATTATTCTTGTTGTTTATTGTTATTATATCATACCTTCGCTCTTTGCGCTCGCTATTATTTCCTCTCATTTTAACTTGTTTTGTTAATTCCTTACTTTATTGCAATTCGTTAATTATGGTAGGTTTGTTTAAATTTGTCAGTTTTTGACAGACAACATGTCTGTCTTTTAGGTTTTTTGTGTTGTTACCTTTGCGATGGTTTCGGCACGAACCACGCAAAATTGCTGGGTCAATTTTAATAGTGTGTAAATCTGGTAACAATTATCACCTTATTTGCCGTGGTTGCGCTACAAATTATACAATAATTTGAATCAAATTATCTTCTGTTAAAGCAGTTCGGCCTGAAAATTTTATACTATCTATCCTTACTTAGTGCAAAATTCAAATATTTCTGGCTGTACAAGGGCAGTATTCATTATGTTCCACTTCATGGTAATTGTTGCCAAATTCACCGAATATTAAAATTAGGTACTTGATGTTTATCTTAGGTGGTCCACATGGAGCCCATTATAAAATCAACATAAACTGAAACTTAAACACATTGCCTATCAAAAACTAACAAATTTAAACAAGCCTATCATAATCAATTAATTACAATAAAGTTCGATAAAGGAAAGGAGAAACGACAATTAACAAAATGAGATAAAATAACAACGAGAACAAAGAACGAAAGTATGACAAATGGCGGATACAATCACGATAAACAGCAAGAATAATTTAGGTTTTTGGAATTGAGATTTGACAGTTTGGCAACTGTTATGATTACTTTGTATAGTAACGAGCTCACTGGATGAATTTGATGTTACAAGAAACAATTTGGTGCTCTCTTTTAGCCAACTTTGCGTAACAACACAGACAGATTACCAAAACCTTTATTGCTGCAAAAGTATAACATATGTGTGTGGTTTTGCCTTTCGATTGCCCTTCCAAAAACGTAAAAATATAGACGTTATTCTATTAAAAATAAGTTGACGTCATTTCTGGTGAAGCCGAAAATGCAATTGAACTGCCGATAACGGCAAAAGGTAGCTTACAAAAATGTAAATCGACCTAATTTTTCCAAAAACTCTAGCTTCTGTCATTCAAAAGTTAGAATGGGAGTGGGGGATACTTTAAGACCGCACTATATATGTATATTAATTATAATTTAGCTTAAATGTAAATGTAAGTTATTTAAATTAATTAATTATTGTTAAAATCATGTATCAATAGAAATTTCACGGTTATTTCTATCTTTGAAAGGAGATCATCTCATTGTACCTGCTTTTATAATTAAAAAATGTGGTCACGGTACAAAGCACTTATCCGGTGTACTTTTATTTTGATTTAAATACTTAATTTCATTAAAAATGTTATAAGAACCTTAACCACTAATAGTAGGAGAATCGCTATTAATGGCATATTCCAAGTGAAACACAGCTTTTGGTTGCACTGTTGTATACGATTTTCACTTATAATGTTATATCGTGAGGATATTTAATAGCTTTGTAATTCTGTAATTGAGAAGTGGTTCGGCCATCTAATCGTGAACGTCAATAACCACTTTATGCCTCTGAAGTTCAAACAGATCCGTACGACATTGGATTAATAATAAAGACGATTAGGTGTAAGCAGCGACCGTTGTCCCATTTATGGTCTCCTAGATTTTACAATATTTTTCATAAGAACTATAACAAAATATCGGGAATGAGTTACGAAAAGCTTTTAATTGGTACCGTATAATGTAAAAATTCTTAGAGGTTTAATTCTTTTCCGCTTCTACTAGTATCTATTTATTGATAACTTTTGAAAGAAAAATATTTTAATATCAGTATTTTCCTAACTTGCTTGAAACTTATTACATACTTTCCTATTAAAACCATTAATTTTCCCACTTAAGAAGCCTTACATAGTACGTACTGCATGTAAATTGATAATCTTTTTGCTATGTTGCTTTTATTGCAACCAATCCATTAATCTCTGCATTTCTCGAAGCCTTTCCATGTTTTGTAGCTACGCTTCCTAATATCATGCTTCTATTAAGGAAACGTACGCTTTAAATTCCCCCACCTCAATCAATTAACGAGATTACGCTTAAAATAGTCAGCGACAGTCATTAAAAACATCATATTTCATGAGCGTATAACCACCTCCTACACGCATCAAGCGAGTAATTACAAAAGCATTTGCTCGATTGGATTCCTTTAATTAAGCGCAGTTAAGATTTTTACAATTTCTCGAATCTAACCGTCTTCCAACCTGTGCGCCATAGCGATAATAAAATCTGCATCTATGAATTCCCGCCGTATACACAAGCGTACCTTAAATATGCATTGCATTAAATAGCACTAGCGCATGTATAATTCAGAGATATTTTACAATTCAAATATGAATAACTCCTGCTCCACGTGTGCGTACATACTATAGAAGATTCCTGAATGCCCATAGGGAAAGGACCGATCGTAATTTATGGCTGAATTAAACTTCCCGCAGTTTATTTCATTAGATTCCATCTTCCTTTCGTCTATTTTCCAACGTTTACAGTTTACGCGTTATCATTTATATTCTCTATTTTTCTTTAGCGTTTAGTTGTTTTTTTTATTTCGCAGTACAATGCTTCACACCCTTGTAGCAGATAGGAGAAAGATCAGATCGTAAATCTGATTGTAACAGTCACAGCAGGTGAACAAGGGGTCTCATAGTTACGAATTATGAACGACAGCCCGTGTATGTTAAAGGAAAAAGAATGAGAATTCCTGCAAGAGAAAATAGAATTTAGATTTATTCATTGGTACTGGCGCGACTGACAGGATGACTATATTATTTGTGGTGGATGCTGTTCTGCATTGATTGTAATATATTTATAGAAATTCCAACAATATTTCTCTGCAAATAAATAAGGCCAGAATTATTAATCTGGCTTTTGCTATGTTAGCTATTTGAGTATACCTTTGCTCACCGAGTGCGAAATTAATGTCTAAGGTTCAGAAATTAAGGCTTAAGCTATGTGAATAAGTTGTTTGTTACATTACATTACTGCAACGTAGATTACTTTGAATACACTTTATAGTTAATAAGTTATATCCAGGAATAATATTCAAAAGCTATAATACTAAAAAGAAAACTAAAAATAATGCTAATATAGCTCATGGTATTGGCGGAATCATTCCCGGTAAACATAATGCGAGCTGAGAAAGGAAGGTACTAGCATACAGACATGTTTCTGCCACCCGGTGTCATTAGTGCGGCTACGAGCACTCTCCTCTGCTGCCTGCATTATGTCTACCTCTCGGTTTATGCCCCCAATGTCCGTAACAGCACTGAAAATATCTCTCTGCGCCCACTAACGCCAAAAAACACAGTCTTAGACCGTGGCGACACATGATTCCACCAATACCATAAGCTAGCACTATTTTTGGTTTTGTTTACTACGAATTTTTTTCATGTGTAGCTATAAAACTGTACAAACAAAATACATAGTCTGTCCTCTTCCACTGTTGTCTAACAATAAGTTGCAAAATTTGAGAAATACATTAACGAACTCACTTTTGGTTAGTACAAAAAAAATCAAGTTGAAATGGTTACATCGTACTGTAAATATGTACAAGTTACTGTTTAGCTCTGTTCAACAAATTAGTAACCGCACGAAGCTATAGTACAAGTAAACTTTACATGAAAAACTCATTTCAAAGAGATAAGTTTTATGAACTGATGAAATGATAATATTTTTATAGTTTGTGTACTGAATATTTAACTTGAATCCATTTTATTAATTATATTGTGTTTTTTGATGCGAAGAACTGTATTAGAAAATCGCAATTTGACTAAGAAATTTTTGATGGCAAATTTAAAATGTTATAAATAAAATGAATCCCCAAAAGAATAATTATGTTATCAAAAATCCATCTAAAATGAAATAGAAGGGATGTAGAAAATTCAGTTATAGTCAACCACTGCTATAAGAGTGCGGCGGTAAATTACTAGTAAACAACAAATCAACAATTGAGCTTTGTTTTGTTTTGTTGTCTCTTTTAATTCGGTGCTAAAGATCTGTGGCACATGCATTCGTAAAAATTATTGAAGATGTTTAAAATTCTGGAAGTGGTTTGATAAGTATATGAATATTTTATTTGCAAATTAATTATTTTTATGTAAGTACAACACAAATTATAAAAATATTCCAAATATGCATGTCTTGAATACATCAAGAAACATTACGTAGTTTAAACATCGTGAATATTACTGTAAGACATGGGGTCGACGAAATTAAAATGTAAAATTATTGTAATTTCAGTCATCTTACGTCAATATGAAGAATGTCCTATTGCTAACGGCATGTCTTGAAAATTTGCTATTTCTAACAAGTAATAAATATTCTTGGGTTTAGTTTTTTTTCGGACAAAGATCCAAAATTCAAAAAATTCACAATTGATGTTGATAAAATGTATCTATTTAGTTCGACATCTTTTCTAACGGTATTATAATGAGTAACGCTGGCCACGAGCGGTACCGCGCATCGGCGTAGAATCAGTTCGGACCGAAAGGAACGGTAGTATTACTTCGTCTGCGGAGCAGTACGGACATTTTCGCTGCCGGTCATTTGCGCAATTGTTTATGTGTCCTAGAAAAATTATGATTTCGTCAGCAAAACGACCGCGGTCGAACAAACTTCGAAAATTTATTGCAGAAATTCCAGACTTAATATATGAAGGTGCTAAAATTAAATGTGTAGTCTGTAAAATCCCGTTAATGTGTTGGTCCAGACAACATTGCCTACGACACGTAAATAGTGAAAAGCATGTCTCAAAAAAAATTGCGCACGAGACAATGAAAAATTATATTTAATTTATGCGTTACGTTTATCGCATGTAATATACCGTTTAATTTACTAGACAAGGAACCATTTATCTGCTTTTGGAATAACTATTCGGAGTGCAAATTACCAAGTCGAACATATTGAACAAAAAATAAAATCGGAATTGAAAGATCAAAAATTGTGGTTATGTGTCGACGAAACAACAGATCGGAAGAAACATTCTGTTCTTAATGTAATGGCACGCAAATTGGAACCTCATCAATCGGCACCTTCAATTCTATTAGTCTCCAAACGAATACAACAGTGTACTGCCGAAGTAATTTCAAAATTAGTCTTAAATACATTGGACAAGTTTGAACTTTCAACAAGCCAACTCTTGATGTTAGTGAGTGATGGTGCTGCAAACATGCTTTCTGTAGGCCGGTCTCTTAAAAAGCATTCTGCTAATTTGTTACACATTACGTGTAAAATTCATGCTCTCAATCTTGTGGCGGATAGTATCAGAAAATGTTATCCTGAGGTAGATGCTTTAATAGCGCATACCAAAGCAGTATTTGTCAAATCACCGAAACGTATTCGCGAATTTCACAGACTGTGCCCCCGTATACCAGAGCCACCAGAACCTATTCTAACTCGTCGGGGAACATGGTTGCAGGCCGCGTTTTATTATCATAAATATTTTGACAATATTAAGAACGTGGTTTTACAATTCGATACAAAGGAAGCTGCCGCTATCCAGAAAAGCCAGTCGAAATTTCAAGATAGTCAGGTTAAAATGGATTTAAAAATCATTCACGACAATTACTTCGGGCTAGCAGATGCAATAGAAAAATTACAAAATCCTGCGGTGCCGTTAGAAGAATCTCTACAAATAGTGCAACATGTTCACGCACAACTATGCGCGATTGAAGACGCAAAAAATGTTTCTGTTCTAGAAAAATTTGAAAGTGTTTTTGAGAAAAATTCTGATTTTGGCACATTAAGACACATTGGTGAAGGTGCGTCAACAGAATCGTTAAGTTATTTGAAAGATTATTTTACTTACGCAAATATTACGTCACTAGATGTAGAATGTTCGTTCTCTGCATATAAACGCTTTTTTTCCTCATGCCGTACTAGTTTTGCCGAAACAACAGTTGAAACATATCTAATGTTGCAGATATTTAACAGACATTATTCACTTTGTGATTTCATGGAGGACTCTTAAAATGATAAGTGTTTGAGCACGTGTTATTTAATTTTTATTTAAAAGATGAGCGAAATTATTTGCGGCAGCAAACATCTCTATTAGCAGAATAACTCTAGTGGAACGCGAGGCTTGGTCGACTCTACGCTACTGCGCGGTACCGCTCGTGGCCAGCTTTAATAATGAGTACCATTCTTCCTCATTTTTCTGTCTGAATAGATATTATGTAAGGTATTAGGTTATCTTTAGTGCGTGGACATCTATACAATGTTACGCTTGACAGTGCTGTTAAGTGGTAACCTGTCCTATTATTTTGAAGATGTGTTGACGGATAACAACCTTACATTGTGGTCAGAACGAAACTGGCGTAATTGTACATTTATTGTAATATTACTGGTGAAGGTAAGATAATTCAAAACAACTACTATGTTTAAAGAGATATGTAGTAAAATGTTATGCAATAATTACATTTAGTGTTACATATTTATTTACATACAGTGGCGGACAAAACATATGTGTGAACTAACGTTTGTCTATTTCATTAGACGGAATGCCGATGTTTTTAAAAGGAAAAGTCAGAAACAAATTCTTCGTAAACTATAAGCAGCACGCTTTGAAAATATGATACTAATGCTTTGAAATATCAAAAAGAGGACCAGAAGTGGAACAGATTACTACATAAGAAGATGCTTAAAAAACCGTTATATCTGTAAAAGTTGTAAAACATTGGGTAGAGTACAAAAAAAAGAACACATACTGTAGAGTGGTGCCTAAAAAGAGCGGATCACAGCAATTGACTTCATGAAACCGCATACTAGAGTGACTAGAACAAGAGAAACTTTTAAATGATGAGATCAAGAGTCGAGATCACTATTCCAGGATGTGTCCTATACATCGACGCACAAAGTTGGATACAATGGTTAAAATGGTTTGGAGAAATATTTTGTCGAATGTTATGTTACCACATGCAGGCGATAATACATATGTATTGATAATATGTCAAACATAATTCCGTTTATATTAAGCAATCGTTTGAAGAAAATCAGATTCTAAGTTGACCAGCGCTATCCCCGATTTAAACTGGATGGAAGCCTTTGGAAACAGATCAAGGATTTATTATGTGGTAAAAAAAATTAAAAGCAAAGCAAAATATGTTCGATGTCCAGACACTGAAAAGCAGTAATTCATAATAATAGTAAAACACCTTTTTCACGGCACACTCCGCACCACACAAATTATTAATTAACTCGGAAAGGCCTTTTCGAAGACACGTGGGTCATCATCATCAGCCCACTACCGATTGCTATCATTATAGAAAGACACCTATCATTTCTTTCACGTCAAAATGACACGCAAGTTGTTTCATTTTTCAAAAAGAATTTTTTGTTTTATTGCAATAAATTATTTTATTTCAATAACACGAAAGCAATAAACCGCATGCAGAAATACCTACCTAGTTGCTTCGCATACATATGTAATGGTTCAGATAGCCATATTCCTGTAGACAATTGTGTTTCATACAAGCATGTAAATATAAAATTCAAAACGTATCATGTGAATATCTTATGGTATTCACTTATTTTTTCGTTGTTTAATATAATTTCATGCAAAATGCCTGTAACAATAAAGTTAATGACACGAAACGAGTAGAACAAATATTTATTAATCTCATTCGAACACAATAGCTTAAAAAGTTAGTACTCCGTTCGGCTTCTCCATTTTGTTCTTCTTTTGAATGTCATCTCGGTTAGACCGTTTCAGTTAATTAACTGCCATTTCTGGTATTGTAATCTACGAGTGTGGCAGAATTGTTCTCGAAAAAGCGTTTCTCGCTCTTTCGCGATGCCCCTGCCAATATTGTAACTCGTGAAGAATTTCTGCTGCGCAGTGGAGTTGCCAATTTCCTTCATTTAACGCTTCGAAACATCATTATGCTACAATGCCGATATTGAGGCCGACGATTTCACAGAAGCAGTGCCGTGCCTTAGTTTTATTCGCCTATAAATTTTTGCTCGTTACTTGCAAGTAAATGAGATGCTAAAGATTTTCTTGTTCTTTTTTAGATCAAGGTTGTCATTACATTTTTCGATGATCGAATCAAATTGAATTAGTTTTGTTAACACGTTTGAAATCCCGTAAGTGATGTCATCCGCTTGAATTGCTTAATAATTGCTTTGTTAGTGTTTATTAGCACTTAATGGCTAAACAGAGAATCGCATCCTGGTTACATACAGGATGAGTCAAAATTTAGATTTTTGCACCGTTATTGTTTGCTTAGTGCTAAATCTAAAACCAAGTAGCGAAAATTAAAAACTGAAAGATTTTATGTTAACAAATGCATCATATTTACTTCTCACCATGCCATTTTAGCTCACTTTCCATTACCTGTACAAAGTTAATCCGCTGTGTGAAAAAAATCCGGAATATTGGAAATATTTCAAAAACTACTAAACGTTTTGTTTTCTAAATTGGCATATATGTAGTTAAAACTGTAACTAATTTTGGAGAGTAAAAAAATATATATCAACTTCCTTATTTTATCTAGAAAATCCTGTATATTTTTGAAGATTCTAATAGACCTCTGAAAGGTAAATTCGACGACATATGATTTAATGAGTTTATCTGTTAAAATAACGCACGAACATAAATTTTAAATAAATGAACAAGAATACAATCAAAGTAGGAAACACTTGAAAATTGGACAAATACTACTTTATGAGATGTTCAAAAACGCCATTAGTAGGCAATAACCAATTTGTGTTAAAAAATTAGAATTGGTCATATTAATATTTTGAAAATAGAAATCTTAGAGCTCACCTTTGGAATCTGCTAGGTATTGGCAAATGACAAATAGACAGTTATCAAATCTTTATTCATAGGCAATCGAAGACTAAGAATTAGGATGGTAGCACTAACTCAAAGAGAAAAAAATTAAGATTTTAATGATGGTCGGATATGGCGACCACAAGAGAACACAATAGGATGTATGTGATTTATTCAATTGAGCCTATTCTAATCGGCCACCAATAAATGAGTCTTGAGTTAGCAAACTCCTAAAAAATTCAACGAAACAGGAAAGCGCAGATTAAGCAGATCAGAAATAGCTACTGGTGGTGACAAAGCTCTGGATATTCTAGTTGACCACAAGGTAATCCAATCACTTCTACAGTTAGGTGCAAAATTCATTTAAAAGCGAAAAGATTTGTCGTTTCAAGATTCATCTAGTTCAAGAACTAACTAAAGATGACCGATAGACGAAAGCATAAGGTCACCTTTATACTTAATGGCACCGTTAATTGCCATAGCTGTACATATTGGTCTGCAGTTAATCCCCAGTGTATAGCCAAAGTACATATGCAGAGACCAGAAAAAGTTAATGTTTAGGTGGGTATTGTAGTCTGTAACATTATTGGGCCATTTTTTATTAATGAGAACCTTACGTCCGCACTTTACTTGGAGTTAGTAGGCGAACAGATTATTTCACTATTAGAAAATAATAGGAATATGTGATTTCAACAGGACGGTGTTCCCGCGCATTTTGGTTTAGAATTAAGTCAATTGTTGAACCAAATGATTCCAAATCAGTGGATAGAAACAAAGGGCGAAATTGAGCAGCTCGCCAAATCCTTAGCCCTCACTCCTTTGAACTTGTATTTGTATGGTGATTTAAAAAATAGGCCGCTTAATATTGAAGATATAAAGGCTTGAATTGGAAATCAGATACGTGAAGTTCGTGGGGAAACTTTTGACAGTAATTTACAGGAACTTAAAGACAAGCTTGGCTATTGCCTAGCTAACAATGGCAGACATCTTGAACATCTCATAAAGTAGTTTTGTTCAATTTTCAAGTGTTTCTTATTTTGGCTGTCCACTTTTCCATTTATTTAAAATGTGTATTCATATGTCATTTTAACAGATAAATCCTATATTGTTGAATTTATCTTTCAGTGGACTATTAGAATCTTTAAAAATATACAGGATGCTCCATTTAAAATAAAGAGGTTGGTATCTTTTCTAACTCATCCTGTATAGCTGCAGAAACAGTTTTACACCCCCAAGGTACGCCGTCCTTAACTACATCGGCATGCCAATTTAGAAAATAAAACATTTAGTAGTTTTTGAAATATTTGCAGTACGCCTGTACACTTAAAGCAGACTTAAGCAGACTTAAGTCGTATTTTCTTTTAATGTCCGGTATATTAAGAACATCAAATGAACTACTAAGGAATTTATTAGCAGCAGGAGTTTATATGAATTAACTTGTGTATTCTACCTCGTCTTTCTTGATTATTCTAGAATTACAGTATCATTAATGCTTTTGACGATCTCTACCTTTCTTTTAGTTTTACATGGTTTTCTTTTAATTTCAAGTTCTTTTCAGTAGAAAAAAAGCTGTTATTGCAAGTTTTCTGCTTTCTTCTAGAAGATGTGTCTCTAGTTTATCGGTAACCCTTTCATTTTATTCGCCTTAAGATATTTTAATTATAATATAAAAGGAGAACTGTTGGACCTCAAATTAAATTATTTGCTCCACAACTTAAAATGGTTAAAATCTAGAGGAACGTTTTAGCTATAATTTACAATTAATTCCAGAGATGTAATATCACGAAGTAACATTTAAGAAACGAAAATTCTGATTGCCGCTATTTGTCCAACAATCCTCTTCAGTTAAAGAGAGTGGTATTGCTATTGGTTGGCGAAGCAATGGTTCCGCAGGCAAGCCTGACAGAATGATTTGTACCTTTTATGCAACCACGTTTGGCACCAGAAACATTGAATTCGAGCATTTTTACTTGATGTCTAGGAATAATTTAATCTGTCTCAACTGCTCGTTCGAACCTCTTGCCTTTATCCCTAGATTTCGTTCTATTTTTTTTGCAGTTCATTTTTACCTCTCATATATAATGGAAATTATTTTGTGAGCTCCAAACGATTTTGTATATCTTTGTTGAGCTGCCTGTTGCTTTATGTTCTTTGCTATATGCTAGACAAGCTTTTACCGGTTCTTAGTGTTTACCTTACTTATCTGCATCAGTGGTTTCGAAGCTTATTTTAGAATCTGCTTTGTAATTAGGTCGCTATATTTTTAAAGATCATCCGTTCTTATGGTATGCGGAGTGAACGTTAATGACCTACCTCAAGACCTCTCCCGGCTTGACCAAAACATCCATTAAGTTAAGAATCAGTAATTATTGAAAGGCTGACTCTTGTTTCTTTAAAATCATACCTTAGCGGACCTGAACCGGGTACACGAGAACTCAACGAAATAAAAGAAGCCGTCGCAATGGACGCGTATGGAAATGCGCCGTGGTCAAGGATATCAAACGTATAATAACGAAGAAATTGTAATCGATCGCTGTAATTTTCTCATATAACGGACATATCTTCTTTCTATCGCTAGAATTAACGCCGGCAACTAATCATACGTATATAAAACCATACTTCGCCGTAGAATTTTTCCGCTAGATAGCAGTTAACATGGGCATTTTTTCTTTCGCCTTTGACGTATACTGAATAGTCTTCGTGCATGTTAGCCTCAATCCACAATCAGTTTCCTTATAGGACGAGATAAGATGGTTTCTTATTATAATTTAAATGCAATTTATATGCGTTGCTGTGAAATTAAATTCCTGAAAAACTAGTAACCAGTGGCTTGTGCATGGGCCTATCTAGGAAGGGTAGAAATATTCCTTTTCCTTGGATGTTTAATTACTCTGGATTGCGTCAGGTCACCTCTTGCAGCTATAAATCATCGGGAATTATTTAGATAATACTGCGTCTACCTCTACATGCATTACGACCACACGGTCAGCTTATAAACTATCTTAATTATATTATGCAAACGAATCTGTGTACTGGTATGTATTTACCTTTACATAATATTACATGGCCATTGGCTATACGCGCTTGGTTATGAGCGATTGCAATTATAACACATGTCCAAGATACAAAATTACTACAATCTACCCACACTTGACGTACTATGTAATAAATTAAGCAAGCCAACAAGTTTTTTCATCTCCTAGAGACATTTGATAGTGGGATCTTCTTTCTTCCTTACCATCTAAATTTATTGGATGATTATTACATAAGCGTATAATTTTCTAGCACACCATAACATCCTTATTATTCCTCAAGGAGATATCTTCATACAGAATTACCCCGCGCCGTGTATTTTTTGAATTTACGCAAATACCATAGTAATATAGTAGTAAGTATATGGCTGGAGTCGTAGGTTCGAATCCTGCCGGTGTCTAATGAGAAAATTTTATTCTCATTAATTAATTTAATAACATCGGCAAAACCAAGGAAATATCGATTTTTCAGTAATTGCCTTTGGAAGCCATATATATTAATAATAATGTATACTTGGTGCATAAATAAACATATGTCTGTCGAGATGTTACAATACATATGCAGACATCTAAACATCTAGCTAAAATAAAAGGATTCGAATCAACAGACTCTGTGGTGTAGTGGTCAGCACGCCAGTCCGGCAAGCTGAAGTCGTAGGTTCGAATCCTACCGGTGTCTAAACTTTTATTCTCATTAATTAATTTAATAACATCAGCAAAACCAAGAAAATATCGACCATAATAAATTGTTCTTAAATTATTAATAATGTTATTGTAACATTTGTTCTGTGCTCCAGTCTATTTGAAAGTAATATTTTAGACAAGGCAATTGTTCTGAAATCACTAATTTTTAAAACAAGTACTACTAGCTGTACTAAAGCCTTTTTGAAACTCGTAAGGGCCTCATAGATGCTGTACACCATAAAACTTAATTACATATTCCATTAGAAATGTGATAGAACTGATTTTAACTTTATAGATCATATCCCTAAGGTACAAAGCATATTAGCTTGGCGAGCTTCGTTAGTTGTATCTGTAATGGTAACGCAAGACCTACAAAGACTTTTTTATTTTACAATACGGCACAAGCCCTGAAACTGGTGCAACGAGTTTATATATATAGCACATAAAATTACACAAAGGAACGCATATACCAGTTGTCAACCAAAACGTATTTGATAGCTGTGTATCTAACAGATGAAAGAATATTGTAGTGGGAACGTTACGTGGTACTGCTTACCATATGATGTATACCTATGTAATATTCTCTTCTCTGTTAGATACACGTGCAACTAGCTATTAAATTATATTTGGTTGGCAACCGAAATAATAGAGTGAACTCCTCATGTGAAATTTGAAGGTACTTGGAACGATGTGGAAGACTTATTTAAAAAGTCACGGTTTGTTTCCTGCTACACAATCAGGGTTTCGCCCTGGTTTTAGCGGTACGATTGCTTTAATACACATTACAGATGATATTATTAGTTCCGTTGATGATAGCAGGCTTACAATTTTAGTGTTACTGGATTACTTCAATGCCTTCAACACCGTCGACCACGAAATTCTGTTGGCTATTCTAAATTACATTGGTTTAGATTTTAATTCGCGCAATTTTTTCAAAACTTATTTAGATCGCAGGTCTCAGCCAGTGGTTCTGGGTGGTGCCATATCTGATATTGCCTTTTTAGAGTCAGGTGCTTCACAGGGATCAATCTTGAGTCCTTTATTATTTTCAATTTATACATCGCAATTCTTCTATTTTTCAGGATTTAGTAGTAAATTTCACATGTATGCGGATGACATTCAATTATATATTTCCTTTAACGTTAATGACCCAGCTCGTGCAGTTAGTTCTATTAAGGAAGATTTAAGTATCCTGGTTAAAATTTCTGCAAACCACAATTTACAATCGAATCCTGCCAAGGCGCATTTTATGCTATTTGGTAGAGGAAAATCACGTATACTTGCATTCCCTAACATTAATATTGTCCTTGCTGGTACTAACCTTGAGCACAAAAATTCCACACGTAACCTGGGTCTCATCATTGATTTGAATTTACGATTTAGGAATCATGTCGGTCGCACCATTCAGAAAGCTTTTTATAACCTTAAGAACTTATATCCTAACCGTCATGTTCTCAGTATAAAAGCTAAAACGTTATTGTGTGATGCTCTAGTGCTATCACATTTCAATTTTTGTGATGTAATTTATGACCCATGAATTTTAGCTGTTGATAGCAAACGTATTCTGGTAATACAGAACATGTGTCTCAGATTTATATATGGCATTTCTCGTAGGCAGCACATTTCATATAAATTCGCTAAGGCTTCGTGGTTGAATATGGAGGGACGTAGGGACTTGCATTTTCTTATATTTTGTCGTAGGGTTACAACTTCTGGCACTCCTGCTTATTTGACTGCTAAAATAAAATTTCGCACAGATATTCATATCAAAATATTAGACAAAGAGATACAGTGCACATACCTCGCCATAAGACATCGTTCTTCAAGCGTTTCTTTTCCTATAACGTGGCAATTTAAATTTATAATTCTGTACCGGCTGAGTATAAGCAGCTTTCCCTTTATCTTCCTAAGTTTAAAAACATTATTAGGGGGATGTTGTTTTCTGGACAGGTTGTGGTTGCTGGGATGTGGTCTCGCGGACGGGCGTGTAGATTTGTAGATGTGGGGTGAGTTTGGCGTTATATGTTGACTGCCTTATGTATCCTTAGTTTCTTCTTTCTTTTCTCTCTTCTTTCTTATTATCACCACTTTTCTTTCCCTCTTACTAGACATACTTTAACTTTAATTTAGTATATAGTTTAGATTAAATTTAGCCTGTTAGGAAGAGTAGCTTTCGCTGATAACTGACTATTTAATTCTATTTGATTCAAACTTTGGTTGTAGCTCTGTAGTCAAATTATTATTTTCATAGAATCAATAAAAACCATATTATTTTATTTATTTTATATTTAGGTTTCAATTAAATATTGAGTTGGTATTACTAGGACTCAGACTAGTTTAATAAGTCCCAACAATCATTGTTAAGCACTTTCCTAAGAAAATTCTATGTTAACGTATTAACAACGGTACTTCAATGATGCAGTTGCATTGAATGATTTTAACTATACGGAAGTCAAACTTAGAGTGAACCATTATAACGTGATTACTAAAAATGATACCAGTATCATTAAATGTGTAAAAACAATGAAAAAAGTTTTTTTGTGTAAATCGTTTTATTGGTTTTCAAAATATCCGCCACTGCGATTTACACCCATTTGCATGCGTTCGAACCAATTCTCGAATAAATTTTTCCACTCTGTAGGCGGTATCTCCAACACATGGCTTTTGAAAGTTTCAACAGCTTCTTGAGGTGATAAAAATCGCTGTCCACGCTTTTTTCATTTGACATTCGGGAACAAAAAGAAGTCGTTAGCCAATAAATCAAGAAAATAGGGGCACTGAGACATTACTTCGATCTTTTTCTCCTTCAAATAATCAATTGCTTGACGTGTTGTGTGAGAGCTGCCATTGTGACGATGAAGGATAATGCGACGTTGTCGATTGTTTTCCCTGATTCCATCGATGACCTCTGGCAAACAAATTGTTCCATACCATTAGCATTAATTATTCTTCGATACTCAAGAGCAATACTTGCGATATGTCCAGAACAATGAAAGAAACAAGCAATCATTTCCTTGGAAGTGCTCGGGAATGAACAACTTTTGTTGGATTCGGTTCATCTGGGAACACTTAAGCAGTTGATCGTACTAAAATCGTAAAAATCATCCAACGAAAACCTTCACGTGAAATTGCCATTTCTTCACAAAATTGCTTTTTTCAAACGCTCACTGTAAACGAACTATTCGGCCGACTTCTGTGCTGTCACCGCTTCAATAATAACAAATGTTAGATTTTACGAAAGTAGTAATGACAAATCTCAATAGAGTCATCTAGTGGTCGTTCGTAAAAGCTTTAAATCCTACCCTTGTATTTATAGACCTATTGCCATCACTCCTACAATATCTAAAGTATTTGAATATATATTAAGGAGTTAAATTGTAAACCATTTTCAGAAATACAAGCTTTCCTTAAACAACCAGTTTGGCTTCCGTAGTGGTAAATCCTCAGTAGGTGCATTGCTAAACGTTTTATGTTTTGTAGTACGTACAAAGCATCGAGAACAACCATATGGTATGTACATAATTTGTTGATATTGAAAAAAGGTTTTAATTATGTAACTCCCGATTTGCTCATCAAAAGCTTCTATTATATAATTTCCATCCGTTGAATCGAAATTTAATTGAGTCCTTCCTAATGGAACGAATGCGCCAACAATGATAAATCTGAGCTGAGAGAGAACAAACTAGGTGTTACCCAAGGAACTATAGTTGAGCCTGTCCTCTTCCTCATTTTCATAAACGTTCTTACAATAGCCAGCGCACATAATCTACTTCAAAGCATACTTTTTGCGGACGATACTTGCATCACCACCTGCAATAAAATCTTCGACCAGGTCCTTCATGATGTGAAGCGTATCGCAACCAATTCTCGAGATCGGTTTCTCAATAATGAGTTTATGCGACCAAATGCATGTTCATGTCGAGATGTTGGTACAGTCTTGCGGTATAGTGTCATTCCACCCACCTAGAGCGAATTTTCCTTCTACAGCGAAAAGTATTACGAATTGTAACCGGAGCACGCTGCTAGAATGTTGTAAAGGGGGTTTTTAAAATTATGAATCTGCTGACATTGACTGTGACTTAGTGTACACATCTTAGTTTACAAGTTCTTGATCATTTCCGTTATTGTAAAAATGCAATAACATCTTCTATATCTTAACCGATTAATCTATATTATGCTAAATTAGCAAATATTCAAAATAAATAGAGCTGCCTATGTGTATATGCACAGAAGCAGATTTCACACCAACATCTATAACACCTATATCTATCTTCCCACAAGTATTAAAATACCAGTAGAAACTAGGTTTATGCAATTATTTCGCCACGCCACTAAAACTTTGTTCATCACACTTCATGTACATTGAAATTCAACTAATATAGATCATTTATTGCCTTCGTCTGATATAATTCTGTTACCATATGCGCGCTATCCATGAAACAATCACCCACGAGTAAGAGAAAGTAATTGACGTCATTCCAAGCCGGCGTTTCATATATATTTGCTTCATGATGGAGCACACGTTTGTACGGAGAAGTCTATCATTGCAGACAAAATACATACATACATACAAGCAACGGTAATTTCCATTACAATGTAGAAAGTCCTATGTTTATTAGCCGAAAACAATACCCAGGGAGAGCAACATACATTCATTAATACAGCCTGCGCTGTTTTTAATGCGGATTATTATTGGAAATTATACGCTTTTTACATGTTTATGTATAAGGAGCTTGAATAAAATTATCGATCTGGGCGTATAATGTGACACCGAATAATGCTGACTTCATTTGTCAAGGTTGTGAATAACCATCGTACTACACATTACGTTTTAAAGGTATTACTTTTTATTTTAACATTCTTCATATATCAGACAATCATTAAATACATCTTAGATAGGCACCTACTCCTTTTGTTTTTATATTGAATTGTTTACTTTTCCCTGATTACGATGCCATAACACACATAAGCTATTGAGTGAAAAGACATTTGGAGTAGTTTTATTTTAAATGACTCAGTGAGTTCTGAAACTACGTATGAATTGTCCTTGCTGAGGATACTTCGGTACTCTGCCACAGCTGCACGAGGATTCTTGTATTTATTAAAGTAAATTATTCCATCATTACTAGCTTTCTTGGAAACCAAAACACCGATCCATGTTTGAACTCTAATAGAAATCATGTATAACTAGATAACTGTTGAATATACGAGCCCCGTCCAGCTTCAGTTGGCCCACCCGATAAAATTTCAGTTATTAACATGTATTGAAGATCATTTAAACTAATAGAGGTATAATTCTCAATTTTTATTATGCAAATAACAGTTTGAAAATATATTGCACAAAAATAACGGAACTGATTACAACAATTGGAACTGATTAGGACTGAAAAGAAAAACTCAAATTTGTGATTTTAAGCTCTAAGAAATAGCTCATTCTACAACTGAGTAACATCAGCTTTATTTTTAATAACTGCTTCCATTCTTCTCGGCAAACTATTTACTAGATCCTGACGCTCCTCTGCAGTGAAATTATCCCGAATGTTCTGGAGCCTTTGCTTGAGTTCTTGCACAGGCCTGGTAGGATTGGCTCGCAACCTCTTTTTCATGATATGCCACAACATCTCAATGGGCGAAAGGTCCGGACTACTAGAAACCTATTTTAGAACCGGTAATTCATGGCCTGAAAGCCATTTCATGGATCTTTTGGAAGTACGACATGCAGCACCGTCTTGCTGAAAAATGAAGTCTTTTCCAGAAATCCTGCTCTCTTCCAAAGTAGGCAACAAAGACTCCTCTAGGATGTCTAAATATTTGTCTGAGTTAACAATGCCGTTGATAAAGTGTAATTTTCCAATTCGTCTAACCGACATTGAACCCCAGACCATTACCGAAGATGGAAATTTAACTTTGCGCTTAAGACAGACAGAATGATAAGTTTCATGTTTCTGACAAATAACTCTGCTCCGGCTATCACCGACACAAACTTCAAATCGCGACTCGTCACTCCAATGTACAATATCCAAGTACACTATTCCACCTGTCCATATCCCAATTTCGATGGTCTCTAGCCCATTTTAACCTGCTTCGCTTCTGCTTTAGGGTCAATAACGGTTTTTCTTTTGCCTTCCCGAAGGGAAAAACGAATTATCTTTTGTCCCTTGGGATTGAACTCATGAAACTTACCTTGTTTTCTTGCTTCTGAATGACATTTAGTCCTGCAAACACATTTTCCAACAGACTCACTCCAGAGTACACTCAATGCTTCGTAGTTAACACGCCTATTAGACTTGATAATTCTGGCCAAAGCTCGTCTATCAGCGTCTGTTAATTTGGACTTTTTCCACATATCGGGGCTTTTGGGCAGCTGAACCGTTTGATTTGTACAATTTTTTAATATTTCGAACACTATATCTAGATATGCTGAGCAATATTCCGATTTCGTCGTTTGATTTTCCGGATTTGTGTAAATTAATATTAATTGATGGAATTTTTTCATCAATTGCCTTTCCCCTGCTCATTATTGACAACAATTGCACTATCAATTAACTGTTCTACAATCTAAACATCTGTTACCGTAATTTCCGTCAAAAAGAGCGTTGTTTTTTAATATTTTCGATTTTTTATGAGGCAACGCGCTCCATTGAACCCAGATCTCTCCTAGAGTCCTCTACATAGCATATTTTGTCTTAGATATTACACTGTAGTGGCTGGTTTTGCTCCTTGAGCGATAAATGCCAACAATACTACAAATTTTGTGTGTGGGCCAACTGAAGCTGGACGGGGCTCGTAAATCATATGCTTACATATAAACAGTTTTTACTTCTTGTACGATCGCAAAACACATATTAAAGTTTGACGAATAACTTTTGAATCACCCTGTATGCCGCATTAATTGGATGTGTCTGTTTTAAAGAATTTTCAAATTTTTAATCTCGCCTATGAATGAATATGATTCCATACGGGCGGTTAAGTAATTATAATATTAATTCTTCAAAATTGTTATTATTAGCAACTGTAAAAACTTACAATTTAAATTTGCAGTTGCAAGTAACGATGTGATAAGTATCGCTAGAACAAATACCATAGAATTCTCTACATTACCACCTCCACTAAATAACAGTTCTGTAATCATAAATCAATGCTACCACAAACGTCACAAATTAATGAAACCTTAACGACAAGACGAATCTCCAACAAATCCAGCTAACCTTTATCCAAGATCACGAATCTATTCGTGATTAAACTTCGATTCTATAAGTCTTAAGAATAATAGAATCGGAATGTACATAGAAATAAAAACGTGAGAAATTTTCGAGGGAGATCATGAAATGTGAAACAATAATCCACAACGTCTTGAAACGAAGAAATGCTATAAATTCGTGTTTGTTTTCGCTGTTAAAAAATGTTCTCTCTTTAGTTGTTTTCTTATTGATTCTTTATTTCTTTGAACGAGGCAATGTTCTTTGCGTAAACATGGAATGTTTGTTTAACCGCTTTGAAATCACACCGTTTCCTTTAGCTCATGTACATAAATGTGAATTTCGTATAATGGAATTTTCTATTTAACATGTTTTAAAGCGGAATGATTGGCAGAAAAATTTTGTTGTGTTCGTATGTTTACCTTAGTAACATGAGGGCATTGTGTATTAGCCATAAATGGTGTTAATGTAAATTTGTTATAGGTGCATGCCGCGGATGGAATATAAAATACTAAATTACAAAGAAGACATGGCGAAGCGCAACACTACAAAAACAAAATTCATGAGACTGCGGTTTTGTATTCGCAATGAATATCATTTACAATTTCATGGTATCCTCCTTCATTGATAATTTTATTTTCTTCATTGGTTTCTCCACTTTAAGAATAAATTTCAATGCTTAATGTTCATATCGCTAAGAAAACTGTTACATATGTGTCCAAGAATTTTAATTTCTGGAAATCGCAGGTTAGAATTTCATCCATCATTTATATCCGCATTGTCTATATATTTTTTTTAATTAGGAATTAGTAAGTTAATCCATTAAAAGAATAGAAAACAAAAAAAAATAAACGGCCTCCAACGTTAATGAAATATTATTTTGACTGTTTATCATTTGCTGAAAAAAATTTTTACCTTGATAGCTTAACCATATTTTATTCATTCTTTCAATTAATTATAAGATGGTTTACATAGTTTAATTAACTCTTGGTACTATTTAATCTGTCTTAAAATGGTTTGCAATAGTCTATTACTATTCCTTTCGTATAATTTCGCAACCATTCGATATCTTTCTTTGCCAGGTGTAAATATTATAATGTTCATTATTTACAACAACAACATTGGCTGTCAACCTCTGAACGAATAGGGTGTTCAGGTTAGCCACTCGTTGGTAATGAAATATCCCTCCTGCGGGTAAAAATGTAATTTTCCAAGTCAGCATTTCCCTCCCAGCCAACTGGCCTTGGGGCGTTGATGTTAAATAATAAAGTTAAGTCCAGATAACGACGATTGTAGGGTAACACAGACAAATCCACTCTTCAGTTTATTTTCCTAATCTTGTAAATCGTCAAAATTAATGTAAAAGTCATCTAAAACATACAACAGGGTAAATTAAAAGGTATTTCAAACATCATTTCATAAATTAAACCTCGGTCCGAATGTTATTAAGTAAATCGTTGGTAAAATTTCACGTTTAAACCTTGTCAGACAGAATTTAGGTCATAGATTTGCCTTTCTGTCAGCTGGTTGCGTTACTGCATGCATTCTTCTATGCTATTTCCATAAACAACTTCATTTCATCGAAATGCATCAGAAAAGTTTATATTTGGGTTTGATTTATCAAAATTTGTTGTGGAATGAAACAATCGCCATCTTTCGCGATTACAAATAATAGAAAGATAAACGGCGCCAAAATTTGTATCAATCTCGATTGAGCTTTTGTCGAATCATTTTGTGTTACTTGGCTACGATACCAATTTAAAGTGTTCGATAGTGAAATCAATGTATATATTCAAAGAGAAAAGGGTTGAAGGTTAGAGCAGGCAGTTTCCTGTAGAAGTTATTATAAACAGAGCGTTTATATGACATGAGCCTCATTCGAATTCAAGGTTATATTTCTAATTGTAACATTCATTAATTTCGATTTATTAATTTGTAAATTCACTGGAAAATTGCCCAAAGAGTATTCAGGAATACTCCCGATTCCACAAAGAATTTAAAAATCTTAGACTAATTTAGAAAAATTCAAATTTTTCCCAAAAATCCCCTGAGAAAAATATTTCAATATATTATACATGACAAGTGTTGTGGATGAAATTAACTTGGCAATTCTTATAATTTTTCTGTCTCAATTCCTTTTAATTTAAATGTAATTGTAGTATTAGCCTGTTAGTTGATCCTTTTTAAAGAAAAAGAAAAAGATGCCTTTATTTTCCGCCGCGTTCACCAATCGAGAGCTTAACAGAACACTTCAGCTTTCCATTTAGAGCCATATCAAGTAATTTTCTAAACACCGAGCAAATCGCAAATCGTAATTTTGACGACAAATAGCTTATGAGACTACCTACCGAAATAGACTTATTTTAATTCTACCATAAGTCCCTAAATATGGTTTACCAAAGAAGGTGAAGCAACCAAATTAAATGTATTCTGCTTGATAAAAAAGAGACAAAATAAATAAATAAACAATAATACACAAACGAACTCAAGAAGAAACCAATGGCACTTGTCTTTTAATATTTTTTTTATTTTGAAACAAATAAGTTGAATCTAAAAACATTTTGAGATCATTTATTTTCGAACATTGTGATTCATTTCAGGTTTAGTGATCCTATAAAATATCTACTACACTTTATATCACACGTAATACAAATGCACATAATCATTGAAATGAAGGTTGTTAACGTCAAAATAAACCGTTTACAAAGGTAACCTTCGTACGTTGCCAAAATGCAACCGTGCAATAAATATACGGAGAAATATATACGCAATTTAACGAGTATTACAAACATGACTACTTAAAATTTCATTTCAACATTCAACAGGTTTCTTTCGACGACCTCGAACGAAGCAGTGTACAACAGATAATCAGTTTTCGCATGTCTGGAGAATCGACGTTTCGTATCGGCCGAGTGTCACAATTGCGCAAAGATACGGAGAATTCATTAAAAAAGAAACTGCATCAGCAAAAGAATAAAATAAATAATTCAAAAATTAAATCCATTTACGATCAATATTTATCTCGCTAAACCTGTTCAAGTGATGTGTTCCAAATGAATCTCCCTTTTGAAATATGTTCCGATGTAATTGACTGACGACACCTGCTGCTTAACCTCTTAAATTTTCAAAGCGCCATTTCACCGAAATAAATACCCAATGAACGTCTGTTCGTATCAGGGAAACAGGAATTGTGTTAAGCGGTGGTCCTATAAATTAAACAAGATGATTCGGCTACTATCGACGTTAAAAAGAATGCCCACCGTCAAGTAATTGTATTTAATCTGCATAACATGCATGAAGATGCTTCTGGTTGTGTGATGATGGGCGTTCTTAGTGATGTAGTAATGAAGATCTTATAGATATGTGATGGTATCACAGTTTGAAACGTGGTTTAAATATGATACTTTATTTACTTCGAAATTTATGTGATTTAATCCCAAGGAGCAAAATTGTAAAGACTGAAGACAGTCTTGAGGGGATTACTGTTAAAGGAATCGATTAAAGAAAGGAGAATAAAGTAACGAATTCTCTCTTAATGATCAGCTCAGATTGAATTACTTATTTCATGTTACAGGAAATATACACGACCACGTCACATTAGTAGCTTTATATATCTAAGTAATTGTTAATATTGTAAGGTTCTAGATTTACTAACCATGAACGGAGGCTAATTTTGAAAGAGATTAATGAATTCGCTGATTTTATGTGTAAAGGTAATTTATTAAATAACCGCAAACAAGAATAGTAAGGCCTCTTTCTGTCAGAGTCAATCTAATCAAATAAATCTTACGGAGATCATATACATAAATCGTAAGCAAACACAGCGTGTCCATCCAGTGTGTGGGTGAAAAATAATTCCTTCCCTGAGTAATTTACAGAAAAAGTTTTCAAATAAAATATACAGGATGCTTCTGCAGTGTACAAATTTGGTTTTTTAAATGGAACAGCTTGTGTATTAATAATGATATCAAGGACTGTGGGGTAGTATGGCAACAACAAGTATCGGCACACTCCTCACCACACAAAATATTAATTAAATTAACCCGGAACAGCTGTTTCGAGGGCTCGTGGGCAACTTCATTATCAACCGAATGACCGAATAAATCTATGCGAAAAACGCAAAACAACTCTAATATAAATCTAATTCTATCATACTTGTTTATCCCTCTCTCGGGAAAAGATGTATGTATTTACAAAAGATATACACGTAGGGAAAGAAAATATCTAGCTATACGTAAAAGTGACAACGGTAAAAGCGAATGGGTGATTCACCACAAGCGTAGGGGTTAGCGGCAGTCGACGGCTCACGACGATTACCGATGTGGTTAGTTACGAGGTAGATTGAATTATGTGCGGACGATCTTAGTAAGAATATCTAGAGTATTTATTTTTCTTTTCTTTTATTTCATCAGAATCTGTTTTTATTTTCATCTTTAGAATTTCTTATTAGTTTCATCTAAGCGTCGTAGCAACAACAAAATAAACATGCGAAATTCTTATTTCCAGGCAACCATGACTTCAAATTATTACGTGCACTCTTGCACACAGTAGATCTGCATCCCAGCGTTGTTAGAAGCGTACTAAGTATTAACACGCGACCCGCATCGACTCGATTGGATTCCACTCAATCCCTTCCCCGCTCTCTCGCCATACATATATAGATATAGCTAATTTCACATTTTCCCAAAGTGTATATGCATTCACAAGTACCTGCTATTTGCCGTTTGACACTGACTATATGCGAAGTATATACGGAACGAAAACGGTCCGTGTCCGTTCCAACCTCATAAAATAGAGCAAGACATCGATACGTACCTTCTCGTCAAATGTGTTTTTCTGTCTATGCATTTTAATTCTAACCATGCAAGATGTTCAGGGCGTGACAATATAGTCTTTTGTCAATGTAGCACGTAATATAAAAAACAGAAAAACATATGGTCGTTTTACTTTAGTAAATCAAAAAGACAGAAGTAACGAAGAGGTGAAGGTCTTTGTTCAGTAGGTTTCGATTCTTTTTTATATATATAGTTTCAAATGCGTGTAGCTCACGAGGCGAGGTTACGTTCTTAATCAAATTCAGGTTTTCTAATTTAATATTATGCCCGGTCTAGTTATATAGGAAAATGATGATTACTTCGCGTAGATGCTGGAATTGTACTGAAAAAGTTAATGTTTACACAATAGCTTTAATGAATATCTTTAGCGAAACTAAAGCTTGAGATTTATATCAAGGGAGAAGCCAGAATGGGAGCATACAGACTGAGAAATACTAGCAACTGGAGATCCCACAGTGGATCTGGGCACACCAGAATAGAAGCAGTAGTAACAAACCCTATCTTTGATATGGATAGTGATACAACAATCTCCAGGATCCCCTATGGCAAACCTTTCAAAGTTTTCTTGAATTGGGAAGAATGGAGGGATGGAGAGAGAAGACAACCGAAAACCCTAGTCTGGTACACAGATGGGTCCAAAACGGGCACTACTTCTGGCGTTGGTGTATATGAGGAAAACCAGGGATACAAAGTATATGTACCACTTGGGCGATACACCACGGTATTTCAAACAGAAATATATGCTATACAAACTTGCGCGTGGGAGAGTCTGCGTCGGCGACAGCAGGGTGAGTCGATTTGCATTCTTTCTGACAGTCAGGCAGCTTTAAAGGCACTATCATCTTATCATATAACCTACAAACTAGTATGGGAGTGCCTGCAAACCATAATGGTTCTGTCTAAACACAACAAGATCACACTGGTGTGGGTACCAGGGCACAGGGGCATAGCGGGCAATGAAATTGCAGACCAGCTAGCGAGGGGAGGCTCAAAAATGAATTATGTAGGCCCTGAACCGGGTCTGGAGATTACCAAGAGTGCAGTGAGTGGTGCAATTAATGAGTGGATCATAACACAACACCAATTAAATTAGAAACATGCAGTTGGACAAAAGCACAGCAAACGAATGATGGAAAGACAGTCGCAACATCTGACTGCTGACCTGCTTGAATTAAGCAAGATACAGCTAAGGGCAGCAACATGTCTATTAACAGGATATGACTGATTGAGAGACCACTTGCATAAGATGGGGATCTACAAAGATGAACCCTTATGTAAACTTTGCAATGAGGAGGAGGAAACAGCCCCTCATATTATTTTCGAATGTGCAGCGCTGGCTCAACGCAGATTCGTTATGCGAAGCGCAATTGAACTACCAATGGAGAAAAATTTACTACATAGGCTCTTAAACTTGATTGGGGAACTAACCTGTCCCTATTAAGCTTCAGTGGTAGGAATGTAAAGACCAGCCCTGCTTTGGTAGGAAAATCAATCAATCAATCAATCAAAGTTTGTAGAATTCCGTCGCAACATTCTAAGTTTGTAAGCAAAAAGCCCCATACTTTCGTATTTAATTGACTAAAGAACGGTATATTTTAGGTGTAGAGAATTATTCACAAAAAATCAGTGTTTCTATCAGATTATGGAAAATGGAACACCCTCCATTAAAGAATGGCAACGATTTCGATGGTCATCTTGTAGACGCTGGTTGCTACAAAAAATGTCGTGTAGTACCGAAAACTTCAAGGAATGCTCAATCAAATATAATTTGAATCGAAGCAGTGATTCAGCATGTAAGGCGTTTAAGATAATGGTCGTTAAAGAAAGAGGGGCATTTCTCAAAATATGTAAATTATTTCAAAAACTAAAGTAGATAGGTGTAGGGAATGTTTATAATTGTTGACATTAATTATTAACTAATTGAAGGGTACCATCCAAAAAATGTAATAACGCACTGCGGAAACTGAACACCCTGTATGCTTGAGTATACTTTTATGTTGTGCAACACTTATCTCCGAATATTTTTTATTTGTCTATTATATGTTATTTGAATTTTTTCGCCCAGGAAGGAAATTATCTTCCGCCCACGTACTATGTAGATGTAATACACGCTGTATTTGAACTAAGAAATTATATAAGCAAATATCATTGATACATCAGTTATTACAACTAATCCTAAAATAGTGTACACTTTTTTATAAATAGGTTTTAAAACATTTTAATTATTTAATGTAATAATTCGTAGTTAAGGCTACGGAGTATTCTTACGTATAAACATTTCATCTCGTTAGGTATAGACTGTTCTAATATGTTAATACAGACTTAAGAATTATAGGAGTATAACAGAAGTATAACAGGTATTTAACTAGTTACAAGAAACAAATGTACTTGACGTGAATAAAATTTCCAGAACTTGGTTTTCACTTGCCAAGAAAAAGCATGTTTAATTCTTTACGCTTTACTCGAGTAAATATTGTCAAAGTATATTTACTTAGGCAAACAAAACACTTCGGTATGTATAGGACACTCATTACAAAACTGAAGATTATTTTTAATTTTCATTTTCCGTTCACAGAATTTTATACATCAATATAATATTGCTCAGGAATTGATTAAATTTGGAGATCTACATATGGGATATACTATAAGCTCCTAAATTGTCAATTAATATTATATCAAAATTAAATACTGAAAAAAACCTTATATTTATAGATAATACGTTTTGAAAATTAAATATTTAAAACATTTTGTTGTAGCTAATTTTTCTTCTTAAATATTTTCTAACTAATTTGACGATGAATAAGTAAGTCCAAATGGCACAGTAATGAATATTACAACAGCGTTTAAGGTTTAAATCAATATGTATTTATTAAATTCTTACATTTCCAAGCACGTTTTTTTAGATATAACTCTTGAATAAGTAGCGTTACGACAATTACAAAAAATTGCTCGGCTGTTAAGTAAACATTTCCATACAAGTATATTTAAATAATTCACCTCGCAACATAAAAGAACGAATTAAATTTAATTCTGTTCAGTGGAAGATGTGACTCAAAGCTATGCGCGAAACTAATTGGAAGCAAACATTCTATTATGATTATAAAATTCCTTCGAATCCTATCGGAATTTCAAAACTACTGTGGTGTATAGCTTCGCGAAACAAATTTTTTTCAAGGATGCTTACATCATCGCCGCAAGGATGAGCAATCGTTAATTTTCCTACCTGTGCACTAATGTTATATTTATTTGTTTGTCTGCTTCACGCAAAGCGATAACATTTTTACATTACGTGTAATTTCGCGAGATAGATCATAATCTTCTTACGAACAACAAGCTTTTTAATAATAAAGTTTTATTTAGCATTTCGAAATTACTCCTATTAAAAGCGGTTTCAACAAAAAAGTTGTTAATTAAAAGCTAGGTAAATGAGTATTACCTATACATAAACAGAGCGGTATGTTACTACTATATTTGTTTTACGGCAATGTACGGATAACAACTAAATTTGCAATAAATGTGCGGTTTACACAGATAGCAAAAAAAAATGATAATTAAACATTCTATAGTAAACAAAAATCTTCTAAAGACAATATTACGCAACACCAACAAAACAGTACTAAATTCGTTCTGCGGAATGGTATTTCTAGAAAAAATGGTTTATTTCAAAGTATAATAGAGATGTTTGTTTTTATACTGCGGCGTTATATGAATTTTTAATACTGAAAAGTTGCTGTTGTAAGTTTTCTTAAGCTTCTAGTGCTGTCCACAACTATCTGCTTCTAAACACCATCGATATGGTTTTGACTGAAAACACGGTTATAAAATTGATTAAATATATAATATACACTTACTAATATCTTGATTAACATCTAAGCAATACATAATGTACTTACCGTGTGCTTGCTCACTTAAATGAACTGTTAAACATGTAAACGTCACGTGTTTTATTGTATTGCAAAACCATAACTGTATAATCATTTACAATTTTAAAATTTAGTATCCGTACTATAAAAAAAGCATAGTAGCAAAGACATATAAGAGCATCCTAGAAAAAAGATTGACGATTTTCACCATTACACAGGTGATGAGAAAAGAGCAGAATTAAGAATTCAGAAGCATATGTAGTATTCTAAGACCTAGACAAGGCATTCGAGTTGGTAGCTTTAAAAGAGGCAATGTTTAGAACGTAGAAAAGTGAAATCAAAACTAAGAAGAGGGATCAAAAGCTTATACATCAACAATACCAATTACGTTAGAAAATACAACATGGAATCGAAACCATTTGCTGTAAATGATGGATTACGACAGGGAGGAGTCTTAAATCTTACCCTGTCCATATTAGTCATAGATGATATAATAAAAACAACTATGAGTGTTATAAGGAAGGTCCATATAGAATACAACAATCTAAGACCAATTGGACTATCAGAATGTGCTTTCGCGGATGACATTTGTGCAGCCAACGAAAGAGACCTACAACAAAATCTAATAACATAGCAAAATGAATTGATCAGGAGAAAAAAGAAAATAAACATTGCCAAAACAAAGGTAATGTTGATGGAGCGAGAGAACAAAGAAATTAATACCCATCTGAACAATGAAAAATGTACCACGCCCTAAACAGATCATTTATAGGAAAAAAGGAAGTTAGCAGAAAAACCAAAATGATAGTATATAAGACAATTTATAGACCAATATTAATATACGAGAGCGAAAGTTGGATGTTAACAAATTCACAAAAGAGTAGAATGCCCGCTATGGAAATGAAGTATTTGAGAAAAGTCGAAGGTGTTTCAAGATAGAATCAGAAATGAGGCAATTCGATCAGAACTGGGGGTAGATCCAATATTGAAAAGAATCGAAAGTCAGCAACTAAAATGGTTTAGACACCTAAACAGGATGAATAACAAAAGGCCAATACAACAAATATGGGAAGCACGAGTGGTAAAGTGCAGACAACGAGGAAGACCCAAGAAGACATGGAACGATGAAATAAGACTGATACTAAAGAAAAGAAACATGGGATGGAGATAAGCTAAAGAAATGTCTGTTTTCTTTTCTGAGTACTGGACTATGAAATCACAATATTAGAAATTGTATAAGTTTACCATAAAAACATTAAATTCTGATGAGATGTGAGCAACTGCTTTTTGTATATGAATTTTCAAATTTCAATATTCATGCCTTAATAACGCTGCAAAAATATGACTAAAGCAGTGTTGTCAACATATGCACCTTAACAATATCTCTTTTTTTACGTTAACCGCATTTTATTAAATAAAAATAAAAATTGTATGGACCATAAAGTCCTCGACTCCTAGTTAATTAATACCATCAAGCTGTATTAAATATCTAAATATTCAGAACCATATACAACAATTCTACGTCGAACTAAAGATAATATAGTAGGTGTTCTATTTAAAAATATAAAACATCAAAAAGTTCCTGCAATTATCAAATTCTTCAAGGCTCCAAGAAAAGTGGTAATTTAAACAATACTTTTGTATAGTCCTGTATGTTGTTATAGAAAAATTAATAATTTCTATCATTACTGTCATGAATGATGTTGCAAACGTTGACGATACCTATCTTGTAAATATATACTTGCACTATAACTGGAAAATGTCGACTGTTTACAGAGAAACTTTTGGTAAATTTTTTTCCATGCAATAGTTTTTTTTTTAATTCATAAAACATTTCGACTTAAAAAAGTTATAACCGACTGAGATTTGTATATGATATTTGACTCAGAGCGATGAAAGTTTTGTTTCAAAGTTTGTTTTGCAGTTTAAAACCGTCAATTACAGTGATCGAACCTTTATCAGTTTATTGTGTAGAAGTTCAGAGATTCCTCTAAGAACCTGAAAGTACTGACTTGTACCATTTTTATATGATATGTAGGATGCTACTTTCACCACAACATTTTTGAATACCATACTAACAGTGGTTCTCATAATTATGAAATTAGACAAAGACATAATCCGCACCAAAATAGACCAAAACTATTGATTTCAATATTGTGTGTCGGAATATGCAATAGGACTTCTCAATGTATAAAGCAGCCAACAAATTTTTAACGGAATTTTAAGATATACTTTCTGCAGAATTGTTATTACAACATAGACGAATTTATATTCAACTAGTGTTGTATGGAGAATTATATCTTTATTAAGAGTCTTGTGTACTTTATGTATATGATTATTTTTGGATCAAAATTAACTTCGAAAGAGAAATTATAACTAAAATGTGTAGTGTCCGACTACATAATGGTCTTCGACCTGATAAAATCTATTTTATTTTCACCCAAATATGTTGTTAGAGTATACGGATGTATACAATTACTATTACGGTATAATTTAACGTGTTTCCTGTTATACAAAATAATTATGTATTGAGTTATATAGGACACTAAATTTTACCCCATTTTGAATTAGTTTACACAGCGTTACGGACTGCTTTTAAGAAATTTTTCCTTGGCTTCCGGTTTAGTTTTAATAAAACTTATCGTAGAAAATTTATCAATAAGGAGCAAGTCACTGAAGTTTAGTCTTAAGTAGGATATAATAAATTTTGCAGATCATTCAATACTCTGATGATTAACCTCGTAATAAATTAAAACAACTAACTGAAATCCAATTTACATATACATATTTCTTAATAAAGTTGGTATCTCATGTAAATAATAAAGCAGTTTTGGTTTAACATTTCATAAACTATCACACGAAAGTTTCAAATAATGTTGGTTTGGGTCATTTTCTGTAACAAGATTGCTTCTTTAATTTAAATGAAGTATGAATGTCACTTATGTGATTCTTATTTTTAGATAAGAGGTAAATTATAACTTAATTTATTAAAATAATGTGAATTTAATCTCTTTCGAGCTAAGAGATTTTTCATGACCCCAGTGCGGTCATGGTCTTAACCACTTCTGTTCTGCGAAAATTATCCAAATATAACTTTCTAGAGAGTTAATGACCAAAGCCCAGGAGTTTTTCATCTGATCACTTAATTTATTTTATACACAATTTTAATCCTGCTTAATATTCTACAGAGTTATTGGTTATATGCAATGACTCGGTGGCCTCGTGGAAAGAGAGTCCCTTGTTGACTGGGATACAGTTGGGCGCTGTGCGTTTGAGCCCTACCAGGGTCAAGCGGCACATTTTTCTGGTAGCAGTGGCAACTGACATGGTCATACGGACGCCTGCTACCTTTTTTAAACTAAATTTGTAATAAATACTCTATTTTTTTACACGTTTACGAAATGTTTATCTTTTTACTTTTAAAAATTTACATTTTTGACAACAACGTGTTATTTTTCAATGGCTACTAGCCTAAAGTTGAAATTCATAGGTATAGTACAAAAAATTAATTTCTTCTAATCTCTATTTATTCTAATCTGTATTTTCCTTAACCTACACAGGGTAAGTCGGGAGGAACGGATCAAACTCCAGGAGTGTATTGTACAAGTGAAAATAATGTAAAGAACGCATATGTTCTTATCCGATTTTCATTTGTTTTCAAGTTATAGCGTAATTATAAATAAACCAAGTTTCACACATTAACATTGTTTAAATCATAGCGTTCTTTTAATAAATGTTCAAAAATACCGCCATTGACCTCAAAACATTTTATGCTTCGTCTAGGAAGGGAGTCTGTTGTCTCTCCTGATTGCTCCATGTCCTTCTTTAATATCGGCTGCAGTATTTCTAATACGTCAAATTAGTGCATTCCGAGTGTCGACTTTTATCTTGTAGATTTCATTTTTGGACTAGAAAGAATTGATTTAGACGGTACGTCATATGTGATAAAAAGCGGAAAAGGTTTTTAATGTCGAACGTACTTGATTTTTTGTTTAAATAGTTAGTCAATGTAACTATGTTTTTATTTTATGTAAAACGTATTAACTCGAAAACAGGCGAAAATTTGAACCATTTACAAGAACGCTAGTTAAAATTTGTTAATTAGGCTATAACTTGAAAACAAATGAAAATCAGATAGGGACATGAGTTTTTTTACATTACTTTCACGTGTACAATATACTTCTGGAGTTTGAACCGCTCCTTCCGACTCACCCTGTATATTATGAATCCCAACTTGAGTAATTTTATCAGTTTTATCTTATATACCAAGTTGGTCATCACGCATAAAATAACAATAATGTCCAAATGGCAGTGCTAAAAAGGACAAAATCCGAAATAAATATTTATACAGAAACATTAATAAAGCTAGGTCACTTGAATAATTTAATAAAGTCATTGAATCTAGCAACAGAGAAATATAAACAAAATAAAACAGAATATAAAGAAATATGCTTAACATAAATTCTAAAGCAAGAGAAAATAATAGTTTCCTGACAAAATCTACCAATGAAAACCATTTATGGAATAGCACACAATTTTGAATTAGAAATTTTTTACCAATTTTTATAAGCGATAAAAGTAGCTTGTGGAGATAATTCACTTAAAACTTATTTTGTATAACCTGTATACTAAAAATTTCAAAACATAACTCTAGTCATTTTGACAAGTTTCACATCGTTCGGTAAACTTTTTGATGATTACAAAAGAAATTACACATTTTTAAAGACAATTTGCAAATTTAAATTCCAATAGTTTCTTTTTCATTGCCTTTCGTTTGCTATTATTGACTTGTCCAGTATCTTTTAAACCTCGGACCATAATGTACCATCTTTCCGAAATTAAGTGCAAAACGAAGCTTGACAAGTTTTGTTATAAAAACGTGAGAAACAATAGCACACACTCAAATATAAATTAATAATTATTTAAGAAAAATTCGGAATTAGGTATCGCTAGATATGCAGTACGTGTAACTTCGGTTGCACTAATAATCGAAGATTTGTGGAGCTTTTGTTTGCAATTAATTTGAAAAAGGTGGTACATACATACATACGCGTATCAACTGTATGTCTGCATGAACAGGAATAACTATATAAGGATTTGTTTTTAGATATTGCTTTTTGCAGTAAATGAACCCGCCGCGGTACAAAACTAACTGTACTTTGCATGCATTTACGTGCATTTATGTGCAAGAAAAACGGAAGGAAGGTGTTTTGCAACAAAATATCGAAGTTAAAATTGTAATTTTAGATTCTGCTAAAGAGAAAAATTATAAAGAATAAGATTGGTTTGCAAGTTGTGCAATTTTTTGCAATGTAGTCGGCATTGATTGCACCAAATTTGGTTTTCTGGGGGAAATACTATACTATTTAATCAATAGTTTCTTTAGGTTTATCTCCACAACTTTCTGATATTATCCCAACGTTTCCCAACGCAGAGCACAAATGACAAAATATGTTTCCAGCGAAAATTAACTTAATGAAAAATGGAAAGATATAGTATTTCCTCTTAGAAAGCCAGAAAGCTTGTGCAATAACTGCCAACTATATTCCAAGAAGTTATCAAACATAAAACGAATTGCACCCGATGCTGATAAATTTTTGTTAGTATTAAAATTTGATACGAAATTGAAGATATTGCCTTCACTTTTTTTGCAAAATATTCTTTTTTGTTTTCTGTTGCGAGCAATAAATATTTCTGCAAATCAATTCTATTTAGTTACTATTACACATACTTTAGCGTTGTACCCATATGAAATAAAGTATTATATTACCACAATCCGATTTTCGGACAGATATCGCTTAAAAATAATAGTGCATCCATATCCGCTAATTTGTTCCATATTTTTACAGCGCCTTGTATATCGATGCTCTGTAAGTATTGAATTTAAAAAATATCTCTCACTCTGATGACGTTTACTTATGGCGATCGTAGGTAGGCACAAAATGTGGGCAGTCAATTGGTGTCCGATTTTGTAAAATGTCTTCGACTGTACGGACTCGCTGACCTCGCCGTAGTGATTGCGAAAACTTTCGTCACGCTTAAACGCGATCATCGCGTTGGTTTATGAGTCTTTATTCTATAGAAAATTTTCGGCACGGCTTTGAAATGGTACTGAAGTAATGACTCGCTATATATGGCGAATTGATTTCTATGGGACGTCCCATCTTCGCAATTTTTCTTACATACAACGCTTTTTTTCTTGGTATATCTACGTAATGAGGTGTCAATTACATTTAATCTTTATTGTGGTTTATTTTTCTAGTTGGTTGTGAATAGAGGTTCGTGCCTAGATGAATAAAAATGTCTCTTCGGGCTTTTTTTACTAACAGGAACTTATTTGTTTTCAAACGATGCATGAGTAATCTTATAAAATGTCTAATCATTGGGAAATTAAGGGGACATTCTGTTCATTAATTAAATAATTATTTCCAATTTCATGCTTTGCGAGTTAGAAAATAAACGTTTATAGTGCTTCGTTCTAGATTTCAAATTGTCAATTCATTAATAATTTACATCATTGGAAGAAACATTTTAAAACAACCTTTCGAAGCAGGATTTGTTCTGTATTTCTAATGTTCTATCTCTAACACTTGTATGGATCGGACGCGGTTAAAACTGTCGGGATGACAACCACGGGTTCAGAAAAATGTAACTCTTTTAAATTTCACCAATATTTCGCTTTTACTTTAAAGCTTCATCAGGGTCATAAAATGAATTAAAGTGGATAGCCCAACTTGTGAAGATTTAACAATATCCATCTTAGAAACTATGACTGGTGAATGTTTCATAACTCAAAATGTTAGCTCCTAACCTTAATTGAAAATTATGGATCTTCTTCCTTAAGGAAACGCCGTTAGTATTCATCAGTCCAATCAGGTTCTTACAATTTCCAATTATCAGGTTCTTACAATTTTGAGCGATGTGGTTCGGAAGGGTTTTAGTTCTAAGACATCGCAACCGGAAAATCCTTTTATTCAACATGTTGGCCAATCTGTTGTTGTACTTCAATCATTCTTTCAATTTAATAATTGCTTGTAACCCGTATTCGTTATGGGTTACAAGCAATTATTATCTAGGTCAAGATAAAATCCCAACTGGAATGATAAAACACCAAAGAGCATGGTGGTCGTTAGGAACTAAGACGTTGTTAAAACTGCCGGGATGACGACCAAGGTTTCAGAAAAATGTAATTCTTTTAAATTTCACTAATATTTCGCTTTTATTTTAAAGCTTCATTAGGGTCATCAAATGAAATAAAATAAACAGTCAAGCATTCATCAGTCATAGCTCCTAGGATGGACATCGTTAAATCTTTAAGTTCACAAGAGTTAAATTTTTCTGAAACCTTGGTTGTCATCCTGACAGTTTTAACCGCGTGATAGTTTCTAACGACCGCCATACTTCTTGGTGTTTTGTATGTATAGGAACAAAAGATGATAATATTAGTTATGACGAGCACCTTTATTCACTTTTATGCACATCTATATGAATTAACCTTTAAATGGTAAAGTCTAGTAGAATCAGTCAATAAAGGTCAGATGTATAACGTAATAATTAATATTGGCAATCAAGGTTATTTTGATCTTCTCTAACATTTGTAATTTTACGTAGGAAACGTCGTGGTTATTAAGTTCTAGAATATTTGCCAAGTAGTCAATCTATAATTAGAAATTCTTTTGCTGTTATTAGTTTTCCTTTGTGAGCTTTCCAAAAATTTAAGCAATTTGTATATTCGACTTTTGTAGTTTGTTATTCATTTAACTGAACATTGCATTTGAAAATGATTAAAACTGTGAAAGCATCTAAAATATACAGACTTAATAAGTAATATATTTTATTTTGAATTTTAAAATATAGATGAGTTTTTGACAAGCTATAAGAAGAAGATTAAAATTAACCTTAATACATATGATCATTGATTTAGTAAGGACTATTATAATAAAAATTTCGATTAAAAATACTTAGCAGAAATATTAACAAAAAGATTTCCAATTTAATAGAAACTGTTTAGAAAGTAAATAATAAAACTAGTTTTAAATGATTTCTTGAGATTCTTCTAATAATCCCGTAATATTTTGCTTGCATTTGTGACATTGCCCCAGGTACTGTTGCCACTTGATTAAGCGAGATGATCATACTGTTACATTTATGCACAAAATATTTTTATTATTTTCATAATGAGTTTTATCTCTTGCAGTACCTCATATCTTTAACTTCCAAATTGGTAAAGCAAATATGAAAATATACAAAGAGGGTATCCAATTTGTCGGTTGTTAGAAGATATTGCAAATTATGAATCTGTAGGATTTTCGATAATGAGCCTTCCAATATAAATATTAATTTCACCCGATTACATAGGAAGTGTTACTTTTAAATAGAACACCCAGTATGTGTTTTTTTAATTTCATAGTAATCCGTGTAGTTTTGCAAAGCTTGATAGTTTCTTTTCTATTTTGCAAAATAAGAAATCAAAAGTATCAGTATTTATAGAGAGGAGTCGCATTTAGTCAAAGATGGTTTTTTTACAGAAATAAGTTAATACTCAAGAAGTGAAAAACCGAAACTGGTGTTATTTGAAAAAACGAGTAAGTTTGTATGTTTTCTTTTGATTTTGTATTAGAATTGAAATGACACTGTAAGGTAATTATCTGAAAAATTATTTTAATAAACCCACTCGTTAAACCAAGTACTTATCATTAAAACTAAAGTTTTTCTTCTTCTTGTTCTTCCTCTTGTACATAGTTCTGTTCATTCTGTCATCTCAGCTCTTGCGATGCTAATGACCAGCTTTCACACCATTTCAAGGGGGGTCTCCTGGTGGTCTTTTCGTGTTAGGTTTTTGTGTTTTTGCCCACTTTGTTGTTCTTCCTGGATCCATTCTGTCGACGTGATCTCTCCACTTACGACGTCGTGCTCGCGTCCATCTTACCACATCCTGAACTCCCGTTTCTCTCAGTGTGTCCTCTTTCCTTATTCTGTCTCTAAGTGAGATTCCTCTAATAGTTCTTAACACCTCCATTTCAGTTACACGAATAATCGAAGATTTGCGGAGCTCCCGTTCGCATTTAATTTGAAAAAGATGGTACATACATATGTGTATCAACTATATGTTTGTAGAGTTTTTTTAAGGTATTAAAACAAATTTTAAGACAGATATGACGATGATGAATAACAAAGCTCGGAATATATGCAAAAAAAAACTGAAAATATGTAAGTTTTCTGCCCCAAATTTGAACATTATTATGGAAAATATGCAAAAAGATACTAAAAAGAGGAAAAAATGCAATACCATAGAAAGAATTGTTCTTTTGCGTTTATTATAAGTTGATTTACATTTCTACAAAAGAATTGACTTTAAAAAGATTACACTATGCAAATAAATATTTTTTAAAGTTTTCTATTGAGAAATTGTGGCGCTCGTCTGAAAACACGTGTTTGTACAGTGAAAAAGTTCTTTCTACATCGACAATGTTATAAGAGCGTTTTTAGTATTAATAATGTAATCTACTCACTATTTTCTAATAAATCACCGCATAAGATTGGCAATATCTTTTAGCTTTTTAAAGCTTTCATCTCTTTCGATTACACTCATAAATTTTCCATATACGGTGTTTCCCACTCCTCCTCTAACTTCGGAACATAACTTTTCGAAATTTGTTTATTATCTGCTTGCTATTAGCGGCATAATTCCAGCTGGAATATAGGTTTCGAAATGAAACCGTAATTTGCTTTAATAAACGCCAACTGCTGAGGTATTTCTTTATTTACTTATCTTAGGGATTAAAAAAAAATCGTTTTCCAGATGTTATAAAAAAATTATCGGTGACGTCACAGATACTTCAATAAATCAGAAGTTTTAATATACCCAACATATCGGCTAATCTTTAAGCTACTTTTTGGAAAAAACAGATATTGAATACCTCTTGTTCTCACTGTGTGTGTTGGAATTCTGAATAATGTGTAATCTATCCAATCACAGTCACTATTTTCGGCATTTTTGCAAATATTTGCTAAGTTCACTTTTGGAAAGACAGAAATCAATTGAGGTTTGGACTAAAATTATTTTCCAAAAGATAAATTACGGCGTTAACGTGATCATGCCCTGAATCTTAGTGTAATTACTTTTTTTCTAGAATTCATTAACAAATTTTTAGAATCGCTTATCGCAAAAATACCTGGAACAGGCCCAAAAAATGATAGGAAAATGGGGGAATAGATATTTGCACGCTAGTCAAACGAAATATATTGTAATGTTAAATATTTACAACAACTACAGCCTACGCTGTCAACCTCTGAATGAGTAGGTTCTCTCTCTCTGAACGAGAAAGGTCAGGTTAGCCACTCGTTGGTAATTAAATATCCCTCTTGCGAAGAAAAATGGAAATTTCCTCGTTGCCATTTCCCCCCAGCCAACTGGCTGTGGAGCGAGGACATTATATTTATAATATAAGTCCAGATAACGACGATCGTAGGGGAATTACAATTATGCTTCATCTTCTGGTTGCTTTCTCCATTTGTAATTCGTCAAAATTAATGGAATATTAATCTAAAATAAGCAACAGCGTACATTTAAAGGTATGTTAAACATTATTTCATCAATTAAATCTTTATCTGAAAGGTTTAAGCAAATCATTTGAGAATTTTCACGTTTAATATTTGTCAGCCAGCTGTAGGTCATAGATATTGCCTACTGTCTGCTGGTAGAGTTCCTGCATGCGTTCTTCCACGCTACTTTCTTTTACAAATAATTTCATTTCATCGAAATTCATCGTAAAAGTTTCTATTTAGGTTAAATTATCAAAATCTGCTGTGGAATAAAACAATCGCCGGTCTTTCGCGATTTAAAATAAAAGAAAGATGAGCGTCGCCATTAATTTTTCATCAATCTTTATTCAGCCTTCGTTGAATTAAAGTGTTTCTTAACTCCGATCCCAGTTTAAAGTGCTTGATTGTGAAATCAAAGTATTTATTTCAAGAGAAAAAGGGTTAAATATCCAGAACAGGCAGTTTCCTGTAGAGGTTATATAAGTAAAGAGTTTATATAACATTGGCATCGTTCAAATTTCAAGGTTAGTTACATTTATAATTTTAAAATCCGTTAATTTCGTTTTATTAATTTGGAAATTCGTTATAAAATTATCACAAGGGTATCCAGAGATACTCCCGAACCCACTTAAATTTGAAAAATTTAGTTTAAGTTAGAAAATTTAACAATTTTCCAAAAATCCCCTGAGAAAAATATTTCAATATGTATATAGGATAGTACTTTTAATGTAAGAGTGGTTATTGAATTGTTTTATATTTGCGACGTATTTTCTTTAGTAATACATATAATAAATTTATAATTTACTATATAAAATGTTTATTTGATTTAGTATAATAAATATAATATGGATACTTATAAGCAAATATGCAAAACATGCGAAATTAGCGAAATTACTACAAAATATATAAGTCTTTAATAATTAAATAAAACAATATTTGTTCTTCTACGTTTATTTTCAAGTGTGCCTTCAAAACCATACTGAATCTTCTTTAAAGAATAGGCAATAATGGCTTTCTTAAAAGCTGTAATATTTAAATCACGCTATACATACACCGAATCCGCGTAGTGTGTGGGCGGAAAATAATTCTTACCTTGAGTAATTTAGATAAAAAGTTTCCAAATAAAATATATTTGGAAACAAGGGCGGCACAAAATAAAATTATACTCAAGTATACCATATCCATTTCTCCAACAGTACATATTAGTGAATTTATAAATGTTAAAATACAATCAATTCTACTCACTTATTATGCTGAACGCAATTTTGAAATGGAATTTACGTACGCACAAACATCTACACTTAACCTCTAAGTACATTCATACCAGCATTGCGCTGACAGGGACGAAAACATTATCACGTCTAGTACATATAGATTATGATCTTTAATAGATTATAGGAACGTACAGAGCAAATGGGTTCGAAAGAAATAGGCTTTCCTGAGTAATGGACTAATCCTGAAGTCATTTTTATTCATTTCTGACTTGCACGAGTATAATAATAACTATCCTACGTACCGCAGCGCGGTTCAGCAGTATTTCATATGCACTCATTTTCCTCCACAAGCCATAGACACAACAATCAAATTATAGAAAATAGCCTGCTTACGTTTAAAAAATTCATTGAGCCCCATAATGATGGCAATCGATTTATCACTTCTTCCACGAAATTGCTTCAAATCACCCAGAAAAACGTCATTCAGCTTGATAGAATGTCCATGTTGGTCACGATGCAGTCAAAGTTAATGAAACACGCGATTAAGAGAAGTTCTGTCTAGATGTTTACATTTCGAAAGTATCCAATCATTGTTTTTGTGCACCTTCCAGATAAGGCATTGACCAATAATTGAACAAGGGAGATTGCAGATTGCAATAAGTTTTCTTGCGATATTCATCATTCTTTAACGATCTTGTCATGATTATTTTAAAAAAATGGTTCTTTTACCTACATCGCGATTACATGAGCTATGAGAGAGAAAGTTATTTAGTAAACCATCAGTGCACTACAGAAACAACAATCCAACAACCAAGAGGAGACGGCATTCCTTTATAATTACAATTTATACGGAATATTGTGAAAGAAATAAAAAGTTTAAATATTTCATGTAAATCATTATAATATTCATATGTACATATGTACGTGTTTCTAAGTTACCACTGTACTGTAATTGTATATACTCCTTCTCTAATTGCAGTTGCAATCCTATTAAAGCTGCTCTTACATTTTTTTTGCTTTTATACGCATTACAACTTAATCATATTACATTCTCCAATGACAGACACACATATTCCCAAGTATCTACACCTGCACTCGCCGCATAGTACCTAATGACATTAGCACTACCGAGTGTAAGGCCGTTTCCTGGTTCACTAGATGAGGATTGTATGTGTAAATTGAACTTCATATTCGTACACATGCAGTCATTATTATTACCTACAGATGACATTGTAAGTTTTTAATCGTTCACTTAATGTGTAGCATTCTTAGCAATGTGCAAGGGAGCTGCATTTGCAGTCCGTTCATGTAATGGTAATTCTAATATTTAATGAAGTCGTAATTAATTGTCTTATGGTTGTTCACAACGTAGAATGTATGTTTTTTTAGATTCTTTTTTTTTGTCGTAACGTCCCACAACCGAAGCTCTTGCATATATTTTGGCACAGTAGAAGTCGGTTGTCTACTTCCTTCTTGTCCAAGGTGTTCCAGTTTATTAAAAAATTTGGTATCGTAATAATATGTTTTTGTATTCTAAAATTCAATTTATGCTTTAATATAATGGGCTAATTAAAAAAAGTGTAGTGGGAATATAGATCGACCCTTAAAAACACAATACCATAAATCTAATTACGTAGAGGTTATTTTAGAAACTACTTTTAAAATTCAGAAGGGTACCAATACTTTTTCTTATTCTTTTAATACTAACTACTCTAATTTTTAGATGATAAATAGAGCAATAAATAAGTAATATAATGTACTCAACGTATGTACCCAATTTAAATTATTTATATTGCAACATTCTATATTGAATCATTTTTGGATCAGTTAATTTGAAAACTATGAAATTACAAACAAGATTTGAGGAACAAATACATTTTCAACCTGATTTGGATACAACGCCAGGACAGGACTTTCGATGAGGAGATCGTACAACTCACTTGAAGAACTACAGTGAGCAGTAAAAATTTATTAATTTGGCGAAATTTGAAAATATTTTAATCAAACAAAGTTTATAAAAGGAGCTGTCGGTTATTGTTTGATTTAGGAAACAGTAAAATATCAAAATTTTGTAAAAAAAAAAATAATTATTAATATTAATAAAACTGTAAACTCTTTTGGTATTAAAAATGGTTTGATTTTGATTTAACTTTATCTGGAAAATAACAAAATTTAGTTAGATCCCACTCATTTAATATTTCAATTAAGGTTTATCCCTGAGAAGCTCATTTCTTCTCAAAAGGGTCTCATTACAATATACTAGTCTAGCAGGTCGCCAACCCATCAATCATGAGGTACAGGCAGCTCCCATAGGCAATACCAATAGCTCACAGCACAAGCATATTCTAATAATCTAAAGACCTAAAAATCATAGAAAGTTCTGTAAATTCCGCAAATTCTCAATTGAATAAACAGAAGCAGCGACAACGGTCCGGTAAGCAATGAACGAATTCTTGAACAAGGAAATTCAATCTGGCTGGGAGATTTTGGTTTTCTTATGGACATTACAGAAAACTTAAATTAACTTAATTTGCAACTTCAAGGGAGAAACAGAGAATTAGCGGAAAAAGTTTCTGATGTAAAAGCATTTACCAAAACGCCTCAAGCAAGTACTTTCCTATTCATTCAGAGAAGATATCTCAAAATCCGTTACAACCATATGACAGTAAATATCATGTATAAATAATTTTTAACTTGAAGGATGCCTTCAGATCTTGTTTTAAAGATGTCAAGGAAATCGCACCACTTCGTGGTAATTAATATTGGGCAATTTGCAACGTGTTATACTGAAGTTTGGCAAAGAGCAACAGGAAAGGAAGCTACGCTTCCCTAATGCTAATGATTAGCTTCAAAATCATTGGTGTTTGCAAAATTTATTTGACGTTTAGTAAGTAAAGGCAAATATGCAGTTCTATGTCGGGTTGCCTTGAAAGTAAAAGCGTTTTTAATTCAGCCTATTTGTGTGAATATTCATTTTCCAATATGAAAATAATTAAGAACAAATACCGCAATCGACTTACAGATAAACATTTGGATAATCTGCTCAAAGTAGTACGTTACGTTTTGTTGTTTTTATTAATTTTAGAAAGTGCATATGACATGCCGTTGCAACTGCGTCAATTTTTTTTTATTTTTAAAAGATATGCAATTGTAACGTAGTATTGCTAAAACAAACACATGTATGTCGAACTTATTTGTGCATTATTTGATTTAAGTTGAGTTAGAGTTAGGTAGCTCACTCTTTATTCGAAAATTAAAGTAGCCCAGCACATCGAAAAGGTGGGCGACACCTGATCTATAACGACGCTTTTTATTAGCTATGTATTTTCTATAAATCAATTAAATATTTTTGATATAATCCTTATGTTTATACAGAATCCAGTGTTGTCAAACCGGCTTTATTGCGCTCTTAAAATTTTAGTTTCAGTTTGCTGTAGGTGCTATACGTCGGGGTAGTTTTATATACTTCTCGGATAGAATATTCGGTCAAATTTCAAATGTAAATCTGGTATCACCACATCCTTCAAATAGAAAACAACGCTATCTTTTTCTGAAAACAATCTTGTGTAGAGTTTTAGAGTTTTAAATTTCGCTAGAGCGTTTTAAAAATATTCCATTTTCCATAATAATCCTTTTTAAGTTATGATAATTATTCGTTCCTAAGTTGTCTTTTCTATCTTACTAAAACTGACTTGGCGGCACTTTTCTTTGATATACTGTACTTCAATATGACATGTGAAACTCTCTAAGCGCATTAAATGAACCAATTAATCAAGATCAAGTGGGATAATAAGGGCTTGTGTAAATCCGCACAATCCTATTATATCCCCATTTTATTTAAGGCTGTGTAACTCTTATAGCACTGAATATAATTCAAAAATATCTATATTTCATTATTATAACAGAACAAATAAAATTTAGCTTCCAAAGTCTGTTTCATTTCTAATATATAGATCGGTGATTCTGGAGTATTTTGAAGGGATAAAAGTACACCAAGGGCAAGGACAAAATATGCGATAGGATAATTTTTAATGCATCAAATTTCGACAAGAATCTTTTGCATATTTCGTGTTACATACGTCTGCTGTCTGTGGGAGAGGTACCAGGTAGCATCCATTTAGATGAAGCTCATAAAGTTAAAAGTTTAACAAAATTAATAAAATTATTCAAACTGGTATTCATAATAAATAGATTGAGAAAAATATAAACACTATATCTATACCAGGAATTTATTTCTTATTTTTTAATTCAATTACTTTTTAGGGACTCGGAAGTAGCAAAAATAATGAATTCTCGCAAACGTTTTTTGCTGGCAGACCTACGCGAACAAGTAAGAATCCTTGACGTGTAAAGTGGACCACAATATCGATTTACGTGCTGTTAATGGGATAAACTCGAAACCGTTCAGTAAAACCGTGAAATAAGCCACACACGTCGGCTAATGCTGCGATGATGGACACGTTCCCGAGCTTTTCGCTCACTTAATTCGTTCAGAATCCTTTCCTGATGCGTAAACTATCCGGCAGCAAAACGGTAGACTGCAATTGTCGACAGAAATTAAATTTATTCGAGCGCACGTTCAACAGCGGAAACCGTTCATAAAATATACCGCAAGATCTCATTATATAATTTGCATCTCGACTGTTAGCGCAGTTGTCATCTCGCTATACGGTAACGCTATCGTACGCCGTACAATAGCGAAATTAATCGGCGTAATTACGGTTATTGTTCCGCGTTTTCGCGTAATTGCCGCCCGGATTTTTCGAATTGTAAATCCAGAGAGCGGTTCTTGGTACTACCGCGCAAACTACAAACGCAATTTCACACGTTAGGGAGATAGAGCCGGAGAGTCGGTGCCATAATTTTCATCAGATGCATTGCCCCCCATTAGTCCAAGTGATTATTTTTACCTGCGCTAGGCGCTAATGCCCAAGACGCATACAGCAGAACAGTTATAATGTCTGACTCTAATGTTTCAATGACACACAGCCGTAACTAACTGAAATTGAAGTTATATCTTAACGCTAAGAATAAATGTGCATATGAATATCCTTTATGGTTTACAGTAAAATGTGCAAATTACCGGTCTAAGACAAGTTATGTAACAATATTATTTCTATAAATAAAACAGAATTGATTTGAACTGTTAGTCGTCTGACTGTGTTATACATTGTATCCAAATTATCTGCACACAATTATTATATAGTGCTTTGTTATCCATGGAGCTTCAAAGTCTACAAAATTTGAGAATTGATAAAGAAACGCAAAACTCAAAAAGAGAAACAATAAAACGTTTCATTCTCAACATATTAGCACATTTTTTTCTAATAAAGGGACAAAGACACTAAGAACAAGATTCTAAAACAATTAGTTTATAGCCAGCTTCATTCAAATATGTATTATATAAGTAAAAAACTTAGAAAACAGTGTTACATGTTGTTAAAAAATCAACATGGCAAAACGTGTTGGGTTTAAATATTAACTGCAATTCCTTTATTGTTTTGACTTATCTTACAATTAGAAATAAATAATTCTTTTTAAATTTCCATGTAGCCAATATTTGATCACCTTAGGCAGGGATCTGCAACCTATAGCTCTGGAGCCGCATGATGCTCTTTTAATGCATAATTGCCATTCTTTTTAAATTAGTAAATAATATGCGTATAACAAACTAAAACATTAAATTTAAGACAAAAAAAGGTCACTAATGTATTTTGAAGACTTTTAATACCATTAATCACTTATAGTGGTAAATATGATGTCGGAATTTAGTGAGCAATTTAAAGACTTTAGAAAGGAAAAGGCAAATTTACGTTTTTATTGAGACCTCTCGAAATGAATTCGATCAATTTGAATTTTTCGCCCTTTTGCGATATTAACTAACAGTTTTACAAATAATACCAGCGCAATTAAAAATCAAGGAAACATGGAGTTCAATATTTGTAAATCTTAAAAGTGAAAATTTAGACAGACAAAAATTTACTTTTGCTGCACAACATAAATGGTCTGAAATAGAAAGGCAAGATCAAGTTGTTTCTGATACATGGAATAATTTGCCCGATACTTATATTCAATTAATAACGTATACATTTAGACTTCTGTATATTATCGCGAACAGACATTTTCGAATATGAATTTTATCAAATTTTGTCAAACTTTGTCCAGAAACTCAGCAACAAAAATCTCATTAGAAACTATATATTGTTCTTATTTTTTTTTATGAAGTACAGATTTTAATTTTATTATTCATACAAGTTATATAAAATATTTGAAATCCCATGATATTGTTTGACCAAATAAAAATGTTGATTAATATGTTACAAATCACTTATATTTGACTTTAATAATTGCATGTTATAATTATAATTACGACAATTGTAATTGGTAATAAATAATTGGATCGCAATGTATTCCATTACAGCACCTTTTACTCAAAACAAGAATAGACTCTTCTTTAACAAAAAAGAACACGTTTCGGGCTTCGATTTCAAAAAGCTCTTTATGAAGAAAAGGTCGCCCACTCCAGACTTAAGCTGTTACATATTCCAAACAATCACGTTACTTTTGAAAATTTAGCTACCAAATGAGAACAAGTATTTTCAGTTTAAATTAAAAAGCATGTCAATAATTGGTGCTTATATGAAAAGCTAAAACGTCCCTATTAGATATACCTAATGAGTTTTACTTTTATAATAAATTACGTTTTTCGGAATTACCAAAACAAAAGTCCTGTAGTTTAGAAAGTAGGCAAGCTCCCAATTTTTTTTCTCAATTCTTCGCCAGCATTATTACACTACTCCATTTTTGATTCAAACAAAGTTAAAATGAAAGTTCATCAATAATACCAAACTATCAATATACACGTAGATGAGAACAAATTAGTGTAAATTAAACATTTTAAATATTTATAATACAAGAAACAAGTAACGGTAACATGGAAACAAATGAAAACGAAAATTAATCAAAGAAGAAATTTCAATGTTAAGAAAAATTAGTACCGTCAATGGAAATTTCGCTCTTGTTATTCGCCGTATACGTATATCTTCCATCGACCAAAAATGGTACCTACGATACAATATATGAGGTGTGGCAATTAAATAACTGGACTGGTGCTACAAAACACTTTATTGATTACTAATTACATTACAAAGTTTATCTCCATCAATGTACTCTCCTTGCCGATCCCTACAACGCTCCATACGAATTTTCCACTGTCGAAAGCAGTGCTGGAAGTCCGTTTCTGTCAGCTTGTTGAGAACCTCCGTCGCTATCGTTATCACCGCTCCCACACTGTCAAATCTTATCCCCTTAAGCTCCGATTTTACCTTAGGAAATAAAAAAAGTCACAGGGGGCCAGGTCGGGCGAGTACGGTGGGTGGTCCAACACGGTGATGCCGGATTTCGCCTTCACAGACAAGGCGGAATGGGCTGGCGCATTGTTTTGGTGGAGCATCCAGGATTTGCTCTTTCACAAATCGGGTCTTCGTCTTCTCACTCGTTCATAAAGGGTAGTTAGAACCCGGGTTTCGCAAGAAACTTGAGGTTAACTCGTTGCTCGATCTGAACACTCTGCATTTTTCCGACGCGACGCTAGCGTAAGGACTTGAACGGACGATTGCTACAGCGAGACTGAGCGGCGTACAACCGTGCCCAACGAGCTCAGGGTGGGGGACGCATCTACAAGCACAGGCATGTTCAAACCTGCCGTGGCGTGCTCGCTGTTTGCCGATAGTAGCACCAGTCCGGTTATTTAATTGCCACACCTCGTACAAATCGAGATTGACATATGACTGGACTCATGAAGACAAACAAGAGACTATAGAGTAAAATGCAAACTATTAAGTTGATGTATTTGGGGAACGTAAAATAAGTTACTAAAAAGAATGTTCTCATAATGTACTAGTATGGGCAATTCTTCGAAGCAGTATTTATGTTGTGTATCGGGTGTCTAAGGAAAAGGTGGCCTTTTCCTTTCTGGATTCCTTAAATTTCTCATCAAATTCCGATTTCATATTCGGCACTATAAGTGATTAGTAAAATTAAAGTCTTTAAAAATTGTTGGTGAAGTTTACGAGTTATCTTCTTCTTTTACTTAAATTCATCCTGAGAAAAAATATTACCGCATCTCTAATTGAATCAACTTGGAAGCTTCTGTAATAACAAAATTAAGAGTGGCTATCGGCTAGCTTTGGGGACGGTGTGTGTATAATCCTGGTGGGATAATCATCAATATTATCCACCAAGAATTCTGTTTACTTGTGCATTTAGCAGCTGAAGATATGCGATATTCCTTTACAACATTGAATCATGTATCAGTTAGCATTCTGTCAATGTCAATATTGAATACATTAACCATCGCACCAAAATTCTAATTAACATAGTATAACATATTTGCTTTTACATTCGTGTTGACCTTATGTATGCATATGCACACATATACATACATACTTGCCTGAGATGCTGTCTGAAATTTAATGAAAGAAAAACGTTTTTTTCTTTTACGTCTTTGAAAGACAGTATCTTTGCTGTGTCTGTTTGTGCTGTCCAACTCGCAATGAACTGATTTGTACAGTTGATTGAATTAATTAGCGTAGGTATCACAATGAGTTATAAAGTTAAAGTTAATGCACGCGCGATTAATTTTACTCGAAGCACGTTGAAGTGTGGAATTGGATCCATAAATAAAATAATGTCAAAGATTAAAACAATCCAGAGATATGCGTATAATACGCTACAATGTGCATTAGTTTCGTGATTAACTCGTACAACCTGCTCTAACGAATTTGATATTTAAACTGCAATCCAGTTACCGTAGCGATCGAGCAATACGTTTCTACAGCATTAAGATATGGTTGCGTTTGGTCGTAAGTGCATAAACGACGGATCACTTTGCATTGTGTTTCACCGAAGGTCCTTGAACAAGAACCAACAACGCCGTACGAGACCTGATTTCATATTCTCGAATCTCCCTTTACCGCGGCGTATACGCTTCATTGATATAACTGTCTGCTAGTCAAATACACGTTCACATCGGGCACCGAGTTTCTCCACTCTGTGTAAATATTTGTTCATGTACACGGACATAAGTTCTATACTCCGAACTAATGCTGTAACATTCCTTGACTGGAATTACAAAACCCCATTTGGGATTATGTGCTGCGATGGGATTTAAATATACCATTAAAGTTGAAGTCGGCCAGTTGAAAGCGATATAAATCGGTCAATATTTACTTTAGACGGTTTCGTTTTTTCTTGTAAAATGAATGGATTTGAACTTCTCGAGTTGAAGATGACGGCTGCACCTAGTATAACCCGACGGGATTATAATAACACTACGAAAAAATTACGTAAATGAAGCTATTACTACTTGTTTACATTGGATAAATATTTTAAGTCAAATATCATATTCCACTTTTTACAAAAAAATTAAGAGAAACCAACAATAAGAATTAGATGTTTGTATAATATCCAATACTAGAAGTTAAGAGAACCGAAATTGTTGTTCTTTTCTTTAAGTACGTATACAGCTTTATTTTCTGATTTGATCGACACTTCAATCAAGGTGTTGTGTGCACAAAAAATAATTATTGTAGATCTTATACAGCGCAACGTCATTGCCTTAGATATATTCATAATTATCAATCTTATTTTCATCTTGCCGCTTGTAACAAAAAAAAAGATACTTTCTATTATTATTTTGCGCGGGCTCGGGCGGGCCGAGCGGGCCGGGCTTTTCCTAGCCCGTGCAGTGATCTAGCCTGCGGTATACTCTCCCAAAATTCTAAAATCCGCCTTTGGAGAATATCTACACTGTTTGCAGTGGTCGTAAAGTACCTAACCTTCGTCCTATCATGGTCCCACACGTGTTCAATTGGTGATAGATCCGAGAAGGCCATGGAAGCGTATCAACATTAGCACTATTCATAAACTCCACAGTAATTCTAGCAATATGTGGGCGCGCATTATCGTGCTAAAAACTGGGATTTTGCAGTAACGCTGGTTCTAACACGTTATTGATGTAACGAATTGCATTTAATGTTTCCGGAATAAATACTAGAGGACTTTTACTTCCATGGCAGATTACACCTCACACCATCACACCTTGAGTAAGAGCCGTATGCCGTTGTATAGAACACTGCAGATGTCGTTTTTCTCCATGAAGTCTTCTGACCATTCTGCGATCATCATCAGCCCATAAAAAAAATCGAAATTCATCAGAAAACGTCATTCCAATGTAACCCTTCGTTACACCACTCTAATCGTGAACCTCTATGGATAGGATTTAGAGACAAACAAAGCAATGGTCTATACGATTTAAGTCCAAACAATCGAATTCGTCGGTATGTAGATCGTATAGAGATTTGTTGGTTAATTAAACCTCTCCACCTATCACCAATTCTTCGGGACTGTTTTTCGTCATCCAGAGACGAAAAACGGTCCCGAAGAGCACGGTCTTCGCGAACAGTGGTACACCTTGGACAACCAGGCCGCGGACGTCGTCATTCTTCATTGTTTTTTGTCCATCTTCGCCAACATAGAGCAATTGTAGCAATACAACACGATCAGCAACATCACGAATGGATAATCCACGTTCTCGTAGGCCGATTGTTCTGCCGCGTTCAAATTCTGTTAATTGATGAAAATTTGCACATCATCGAACAGGAGGCATTATTCTACGCTGTATTAAGACTAATTAAAATAACAAGTACGGTTTATACTGTCACTTAAGGACGTAATGTCATAAATAACAATTTTTAGTAGTTGTCGATTGGTAACGTGATTATTAGTGTTAATATAAATTGTTGTAATTGTATAATGTCGAAATTTTCATCGTTTCTTAGTATGATGTAAATACGACTTTCCTGAATTTCATCAAAATTTATCAAAGTATACTAGGTGTTCATTTATTTATGGCGGCCAGTATATATACATACATACTGTAGTGGGATACTGGGGTGAAGTGCGTTTGTGAAAAAAATTTAAAATTATTATTTAAAAGTAGTGTTGTTTCCTTTCTTAAAAGAAAATCACTTTTTTGTTCAGAACAATTTGGTTTTCGTCGTGGTAACTGTACATCTGCGGTTTGAGAATTCATTGAATATACATTAGCATGTTTTGAAAAAGGAGAGTATTATGTCCTTACGTTTTGTGATATAAGTAAAGCCTTTGACTGTGTGGATCATGAGTTATTGATATGTAAGCTACAGTGTTATAATTTTGATGATTTATCTGTAAAATATGTCAAATCTTATCTTTCAAATAGATACCAAGTAGTTAAATTGAACGGCACTGCTGTTCGGTGTCCCGCAAGGTTCCGTATTGAGTCCTTTATTATTTTTATTATGTATATTAACGATTTCTCTATAGGCAGCTCTATAGATAAAAATATATTATTCGCAGATGATGCTACTATGCTGCTGAATTCATTGAATTATCAGGATATCTTCAAAAATTCAAATGCACACAAATACGCGCACGAATGGCTTACGGCTAATAGATTAGCGCTGAATGATAACATTTTCCTTGGGAATAATATGACGTTTAATAATATAAAATCGATTGGATACTTAGGTTTTTATCTAGAGCCCCAATTAAAATGGGATTCTCATGGCGAATACGTAGTAAATAATCTCAATAAAATTATTTATCTCCTTCGGAACTTCTCCTTGTCGGTTTCAGAAAACATTCTAAAAACTGCATACTTTTCATTGTTTCATTCGATGATGTCATACAGAATTTTTTTGTAGAAACACAGCTCGTCGCCACACCAAATTTCATATTTTGACTCTTCCCTGTCGATACATTATGAATTGTCTTTTGCATATAAAATATAATGTCGACAGTTATGATGAGAATGCAACGTTTTATAACTATCGTACTCGTTATAGAATTCACGTCTCAGTAGTATTCAAAATGGTTTCTCTCATCAGGATGTACGACTTCATAATGCTCTGCCTCAAAAATATAGGGATTTAACTGGTAACGCTTGCGTTTTATTCGAGTGTTTTAGGTTATTGCACCCCAGCTCATTGCAAATTTTGTGATATGATACCTGTTCCTTTGTAATTTTACAATATTACGTTTATCGTGTCATTAAATCTACACATTGAATTAAATTATATACTTTAATATTGTTCTTGACGTGTGTAAGTACATAATTTTATTTTTAGCCCTAATAACATTATTATTATTACACATTAAATTCACTAATTTATATAACATTAAATTCACTAATTTATATAATATTTTGAATTTTTAATAATTACCAAAATTTACTTTATATTTACAGAATTTGAATTATTTTTAATTATTATACAAATTCTGGCATTTTGATAATTTATATTATTAATTCCTTGTTTCTTAAAAAAACTTCATTAATATTAATTTATGGTAAATAATCAAAGTCACAAGTTATTTTCAATAATTTACCTCTTAATAATACTTCCTTTAAAAATCACAAAAAAACCATACACAACGCTGTTTACGCGGAATCTAGTAATGAAAATCATCGATGTCATTCTATAATATCGGATACGATCATCGATAGACCAACCATATAAACATCGAAGTCAGATTGGCATTCCGCTGCCAACGAAGTAAATAAGAAGAGAGAAATAGAAATTTTTGACAAAAGACAAATTTCGGATGAAATTATTTAGAAATTTAGTTTAAAACAAACATTGAAGGTAGTTCGGTTATAAAATATAGTCAAAAGAAGTCTAAAACCACTTGGAAGAACAGAAGAAAAATAAATGAACCCAAAGAGATAGAAATATGAGTGGAAGGGGCTTTTACACCAGAAGGACCTAGAACATCATCTAGAAAAAAGTAAAGAGGATTCAATGATGAATTTTAACACACACACTCACTTACAGCTGTAAGTAATTTTTTCAAAATTGTTTGTACGTAGATTATTGAGAATAAAAATGATTTGTGAGTGTTTCTTAACATTTATATTCCGTTCCCACTTAATTTTGTTTTGTACACTGTGAACTACGTAAACTCATCTTTTAGAAAAAAAAAATAATTCTAATAAACTCCAATATATTCTATTTTGTGGAATGCATGCATTTCAGAAACAAAAACAGCTGAATTGTTGGGTGTTTGGTGGTATTGATATCGAAATTAAACCCTATTATATTTAAGCAGCGACAAGTAAAGCATGCCATAAACATGATTACGTTAAAAATAGTATACTGTTCTGAATTTGAATCATTCTTATTATATGGAATGCTTTTGTGGGGTTATCGACTAGCGTGGTTTTCCCCAAACAGAAAGCTGCGGTTAGAACGATTTCTGGTGTTAGTATTTTATGAATTTAAAACTATTAACGTTATGCTCTTGATTTCCGAGTTGGAACAGCGTCGTTGTTGTAGCCAACTGCTACATCCATGCATAAACAAAAAGGTAAAATAAATGCAGAAAACAATAGCCAACATGCTTACAGTATACGTGATTCCAAAATACATCTTACAAGGCATAATTTACAACTATTCGCAGATTGTATACATATTGTAGGTATAAATATTTACAATGAACTTTCTAATGTTTGGAAAGCGCTCAGTAATCTAATGTTTCTACTCGTTAGAAGAGTTCTTTAATGGCAGGTATTTTTTTATATATGTAGTAGCTCAGAGTGTTCTTATGTCTCAGTTGTTTACACTATTAGATATGTATTCAGATTTTTCTTGTTTTCAATTTGTAGCATAAATGAAGAACCATGTTAACATCATTGGCTATATTATGGTTTTTTGTTCTTTTTGACTTACTTCATACCTATATTGTTGTGAAATGAAGCTCTATTACACATATTTAGGAAACATGTGAATTTATATTAACCTTTCCTACTAATTAATTCATGATGTCTAGCGCATCATTATATAATCCTTCCTGGTTATATGTTTACGTTTTATGTTATAATGTGTAAGTTATAAATATATTATGCACTGTTTTAACTCGGAAGTAGAGCAACGCAAACTGCGCTGAAAGCCAGTGGCTGACGCATAAAAGTTTACGCAAAATAAACACGGCCAGGACAATTCGGTATAAGCGTCAGTATAACTGCGACTCGAAAGGCGATCTGTTGTGTATGCATCTACGCTGTCGTATACTATATCGTAGTTCTACGTTTGTTTTGAAAATGTTTCCTACGTCGCGAAAACGACCAAAGTTGGACACAATAAGAGAACTTATTGCAGAAATGCCTGATTTAAAGTGTGATGGCGCTAAAATTCAATGTGTAGTGTGTAAAATAGATTTAATGTGTTGGTCGAAAAGTGATTGTCTACGGCACGTAAATAGTGCAGGGCATGTTTCAAAAAAAAAATTCCACACGAGATTATGACAAATTTAAATTTAATTTATGTGTTTATTGCATGTAATTTACCATTTCATTTACTAAGGAAGAAAGCATACATTTCGTTTTAGAATGAATATTCGGACTTTAAGTTACCAAGTGAGAGAACATTACAGAGAGTTGTGCCGTCTGCTTGTGAGCATGTCGAGAAAAGAATTAAATCGGAGTTGCAAGATAAAAAACTGTGGTTATGTGTGGACGAAACAGCAGATCGTAAAAAACATTCTGTGGTTAATGTAATGGTATGCACAATGGAACCACATCGACCGTCACCCTCAATTTTACTAGCTTCCAGACGAATACAACAATGCACTGCCGAAGTAATTTCAATGTTGGTGTTAAATACATTGGAAAAGTTTGAACTTTCAACATATCAACTGTTGATGTTTATGAGTGATGGTGCCTCAAACATGCTTGCTGTAGGTCGATCTCTTAAAAAATATTGTGCTAACTTGTTGCATATTACATGTAAAATTCATACTCTCAGTCTCGTAGCAGATAGTATCAGAAAATGTTATCCCGAGGTAGACGCTCTAATAATACAAAAGCTGTGTTTGTAAAATCCCCGAAACGTATTCGGGAATTTCATAGATTATGCCCCGGTATTCCTGAACCACCACAACCTATTCTTACTCGTTGGGGAACATGGTTAGAGGCTGCATTTTATTATCTTAAATATTTTGAGAATATAAAGAACGTGATTTTAGAATTCGACCCAGGAAGGAAGCTGCGGCTGTCAAGGTAAGCCGCTTGAAATTTCAGGATAGTCAAGTTAAAACAGATTTGGAAATTATTCAGAACAACTACGTGAGACTAGCGGATGCGGTAGAAAAACTACAAAATTCTTCGGTGTCGTTAGTGGAATCTTTGCAAATAGTGCAACATGTTGACGCACAGCTATGCGCGATAGAAGACGCAAGAAATGTTTGTGTTTTAGAAAGGTTTGAAAGTATTTTAGATAAAGACTCTGATTTTGGCACATTAAGACAAATTTGTGAAGGTGCGTCAACAGAACCGTTAAGTTATTTGAAAGATTATTTTACTTACGCAAATATAACGTCACTAGATGTAGAACGTTCGTTTTCGGCATACAAAAACACTTTTTCTTCACGCCGCACTCACTCTGCCGAAACAACTTTGGTAACATACCTAATGTTACAAATATTAAATAGACATTATCCACTTTGTAATTTCACGGAGGACTTTTAAAACGGTAAGTGTTTGAGCACGTATCACATTAATTTATTTTGTGTAATCTTTTATGCGTCCGCCACTGGCTTTCAGCGCAGTTGCGTTGCCCTACTCGGAAGTATATTAAGTATAATGTTCTTCGAGCCTTAAAAGTACTTTCACTTATAAGCTGAAATGTCAGCTGGGTATCAATTTTACATATATATTAAAGTTTCACTTTTGTTGTTTTAAACTAAATTGTAATACTATCTTGAGCACGAATAATTTGGAATCAATAAAATAGGAGACAACTACAGAATTCTATTAAAAAATTATTCGTAAAATTAACTATTTTCATCTTTGATAGTTTTTTAAGAATGGTATTTGTGGTGCTTACATCTACCAACTTGGATATGGAGTTTCAAACTATACTGACACTGTTATTCATTTCACTGGAGATATTTTTTGCACCATCTTTTAATGATTATTTCTAAAAAGTACACTTTTATTATTTTTGCCGTAATCGGAAATATTAAGGATACAAAAATCATAAATAATTTTGTAAATAGAAACTAGTAATTTCAATCTACAACAGCGTGTGTAGAGAACAAAATAAAATAGTGCAAATTAATCACGAGTGAAAGTGCAAATAATGGTACGCGAGTAACAAACACTTCAGCACGATGTCATGTTCATTACAGGTGCGCGGTGTGGTATGAGCACATTTTTATATATCGCAAATATTTTTAAAAAATAAGAAAAGGGTAGTCCGTAATTGGAATTCAGCTATGCGCTCTACAATTTTCAGTTTAATATGACTAAAGCGTGACAAACGGTTGCACCCGCTGTACATAGAAGGAATCGAGTGGACGTTCGTGTACTATCAATGTAATAGTACACATTAACCGATAATAACCGAACGTCCACTCGATTCCTTGTATGTACATAGTAAACACAGCGGGTACAACCTTTTGTCACGCTTTAAATATGACTCATTTGCATCTGTTGTTCCTGGTTATGTTAAAAATACACAAAGACTCAAAAAGGTATCTCTCAATTAGTGCGGGATATAGACCGTCCTTATACGTGATCTAATATTCGTAAAATGTAAATGTCCAATTCATCTGAAGTATTGCTTGTGATGAATTAATTCAATCAGTTGATTGGGTAGGGCCATTAACATTTAGGAAAAGTCTTTAATTAGACTAACGTATGCTAACTCGTACTTCTTGAAAACCTCTATAAATAGAAACACTTTATTATAATGGGTGACACATGCTTACTGGCTGTTTAGGCACTGCACATATATGTGCTAACTGATTATAACTAATAAAACGTTTTTGCAAGGCCGTTGATAGGTTTGTAATTTTGCGTTAATACAACTGACTATCAATTTATATATACAGTGAGTCAACGTTTTTGCAATGTTTATTTATTCTCCAAAAAAAATTGACGTTTGTAATAATTACCAATGCATAACTTGCAACTACATAAGTTAATTTTGTTTAAATAGAACATCCGGTATCATTTTCTTGTTTTACACTATACTTTGAATGTTTTTTTATTAAGGGTACCTTATACTATAGTCTAATAGTTTCTGTATATCTGCAACTAAAAAAAATCTATTTTGCGAATGTTCTTTATATGTAGTTGATGACAGCGCTGATGAAAGACTGAATCCTGTGGTAACGGCTAGTAGAGCGCATGTGATATTTCATTACCACAACCAGATGGACCTGCGTTTTACAGGCTATTCTAAATGAATTGCAAGTGAACAAAATTCGATGTGTGACAACTAACCTGGGCAAATATGCGGTAACAGCCAGAGGCGTGGCGAGCGCATAAAAGTTTACACATAAAATAGAAGGTAAGAAATAAATTATAAAACGTGCTGAAACACTTACCGTTTTTAAATCACAAACTGGGTAACATCAGTTAAATATTTGAATCATTAGATATGTTTCCACAGCTGTTTCAGTCAAGTGAGTACGACGTGCGGAATAAATGTTTTTTAATGCCGAAAACGACCGTTCGACATCTAGCGATGTTATATTTGCATATTTAAAATAATCTTTGAAACAACTTAATGCATCCTCACACGCACCTTCACAAATTTATCTTAATATAAGAAAATCGGAGTCTTTCTCTAAAACATTTTCTTATTACACTCCAATTTGTTTCGCCTTCTACAGCGCATAGCTGTGTGTGAACATCATTCACAATTTAAACAGAATCCACTAGCGACATCGAAACATTTTGTAATTTTTCTATTCCCTCCGCTAGTCCGAAGTAATTGTTGTAAATAGTTTGTAAATCTCTTTTAACCTGACTATCTTGAAATATTTCCTGGCTTTTTTTGATTGCTGCAGCCTCTGTCGGATTGAATTTTAAAACATCCTTCTTTACTTGATCAAAATATTTGTTGTAGTAAAACGCAGCCTGCAACCATGTTCCCCAACGTGTAACAATCGGCTGTGGTGGTTCAGGTAAATCAGGACACAGTTTGTGAAATAGTCGGGTACGCTTCGGGGACTTTAGAAACACTGCCTTTGTACTAGCAATTAATGCATTTACTAGTGGAAAACATGTAGGAATCGTTTGTGCCACAAGATTTAGAGTATGGATTTTACACGTTACATGTAAGAAGTTACCACTGTCTTCTTTAAGAGATCGGCCCAAAGAACGCATATTTGAGGCACCATCACTCATAAACATTAAAAGTTGCTTAGTTGAAACTTCAAATTTGTTCAATGAGTTCAACACCACCTTTAAATTCTCATCGGCAGTGCAATTTATAACTCATTTGGAAGCAAGTAAGAAGGAGGATGACGGTCGATGTGGTTCCATTGTACGTACCATTACATTAACCACAGAATGTTTTTGACGATCTGTTGCTTCGTCCACACACAACCACAGTTTTTTATCTTTCAATTCCGTTTTCATCCTCTTTTCTATATGTTCACGAGCAAATGGCACTGCATTTCGTATCTATGTTCAACTAGGTAATTTACAGTCCGCATATTTATTCCAGAAGGAGACAAATGCTTCTTTGTCTAGTAAACGAAACAATAGATTACATAAAATAAGAGTAACACATAAATCAAATGTAAATCTTTCTTGGTCTCGTATGCCACTTTTTGCAGAAGAATGCTGTTTGCTTTCGATGTGACGTTGACAATGGCTTCTGAACCAACACATTAAAGGGATTTTAGAAACTAGACATTGAATCTTAGCGCCATCAAAAATTAAGTCCAGCATGTTCACTATAAAGTTTTTAACTGTGTCTGCCATTGGTCGTTTTCGCGACGTACCTAACTGCGACATTTTTAAAGCAAACATAAGCGTACAATTACGAAATAAGTTACGACAGCCTACATATACACGGAACTACTCGCATACAGCATCGATTTAGTACTGACGCTGTGAACGCGTGAAATAAATAATCGCCGACTCCGCACCACATATCTACTACACTGACTGTTACCGCCGTTTGCCTAGACTAGTGATAACTTCCTTATTTTGAATGGAACACCCCGTATGTTTCAGTGGATTTGTAATATTTGCACCTAAAGCTTTTATTAACTATATTCTGTACTTAAGTAAATCAGAATTTCCGAGCAAAGCGTGGAATCAAATCGTATACAGTAACTTTGCACATAAGTTTAATATTATTATTTTTTATTACCCATAGCTATTTAGATAATTATAGGTAAATGTAATTAATTTTATCAAAAAATAAAATATCTATTAAACTATTACAGTTAGGTATAGCATATGGTTAATGAAAGTTTTAGGTGTAAAGGCAACTATAACAAATCCTATGAAAAATGCAGGATGTCCTTTTAAAGTAAGCAAATTATCCATACAATTTTGTCCACGTTGGCATTTTATTTATTATAACGGTAGACTATTTCACGATGGTAGTGATCTATTACGTGCCCTATACTAGCTGTTTACTAGAATATTCAGTCATTTACCAACGCTACCATTAAATATTAGTAACTTACATTAACCTTCAACTGGTATCATCTTTTTAGGAGTACCTACGTAAGGGATTGGGTCATTTTTGACCAATGATACCTGTTGAAGGTTAAATAACAAATATCCCCGAAACCATTAGACTGCGGTATAATGTACCCCTACTAAAAATATTCAAAATATAGTGTAGAGCACAAAAGTGATATAATGTACAGAGTATTCTATTTAAAAGAATTAATTTAGTTCCGCCACTCTCTAAGGTCTTATTTATAAGTTACTGTGCGCTGATAATTATTATATACATTTGTGCATGTCATATTTTAATTCCATCTTCGCTTAAAAGAAGGAGACAGACTGTTGATCCATCCTAAACAGCACAAATACATATTTTTTCAAGTTGCCTATGAGTTATTTTCAAAGAGGAATTCAAAATAAAAACGGTGATTAGATTGTTTACATAATTGATTGATGAAATCAGGTGGTGCCTTTTGCACGTTTCAAAATTCGACTTATTTTTTCAAATTTATGCTGTAGAATTTATTAAAACAGAAATTAACTTTAAATTCATGTTTCGACTGCTATAAAAGTATTAAGAGAATTTCTTTCAAGCTTATGACGTAATCATAACTGGTTTTTTGCATTTTAAGACAGGTTTTTTCTTCGTGGTAGAGTTTACAGTTTTATTTTAAAAAAATCCATAAATTTAATATTTATAAATTCCAATATCCACGTTTGGTATTTCTTTACAAAGAACCTAAAATATTATGACCTTACAAACTTGCGGTTCACTTCTCCATCGAAGTATTCATTTAGAAAGCAGCAGTTGCATCCTAATCGACAACCTACATCTGCAGAGGTCACCTTCAAAAAAACTGCCACAGCGGACTTCGTTTAATTTCTGTAAGAAAAAAAAATAGAATTTAAGGACTAGACTGAGCAGACAACGTCGAAGGCAATTAAAAGCACCGCCACCGCGAAACATCCCATAGACAAACCAAAATTCCGAAGAAAATGGAACGATATATTAAAAAAGAAGCCTTTCGGTTTCGAACTTATTCGAGTTTCGTTTATTTTTTCTTGTTCGTTTTCATTATTGTAAGCCGAACTGAGCCGACAGTCTGTGAGAGAAGGGGGCCGAGATAAAGAGCGAAAGATGTGTGTGTATTGTTTCTACCTTCTCTTTGGCCTACTTGTTAAAAAAGTATCGACGTTGCATGCATTCGAAGTTGGCTCGTAGATGCGTTGGTATTGATATGACGTAATACTTAACTTTACATTTATAAATTGTACTTAATGACCACGAACATCAAACAATGTAAACGCACACGGAATGCATTTTGTGTAAGAACATTTGAATGCTAATCGCGAATTAATGTGGACCCACATGAGATTCCTGGGGGTACATTCCAGGAATCACATATAAATATAGACATAAGAAAATGTAAAATTTCAATATGAACCATGGACTTGAATAATGACATTTAATATGCAAATGGCACTCCATATAAAACTACCTTATGGCCAATCTCATCTTAATTTTTTACTTAACTAATTGTAAGTAACACTTAAATTACAAAAAAACATGCGCCGTAGGTAAAATTTACTTGTTTAAGACATATCGGACATGTCAAGAATAAATATATTACGACTAATTCAAATCTTTCTGTAAAAACAAAGTTGATTTAATTGACACTTTGAGTCAAAAAGCAAATGCTTCTTAGACTGGCTGTGTGTAATACAAAAAAAAAACGCTGTGACGAACGTTTGTCACGCTGCGCTGTTTAGACTGGTTTATACTTTTAGGATAAAAAGTGTAAAACCTACAAAAATTGTTGCTATGTGCTAAAAAGGATCTCTTAAATGCCATATTTATTAGTAGAATATAAATAACTTTTGGATATATGTATACAAAATGTAATTACCTAAATTACTTAATGAATGCTAATTTAATTAATATTAATTGGATGAATGATAGCGGTTTCCACCATAATTATTATTGAATTGTATAAAAGTACCATAAATTAGTGTTTCTTGTTAACGTTGGTTATTGTCACTTGTCTTATTCTTTAGTCTTATGTAGATCCTTAAATATTTTATGGAAGCAACCTTTCGATAATTTTCAACGAAGTGTTGTTGACAATAAACTTACAGTGTTTTAAAATAGCTCCATATGTTCTACCTCTCATGCATAGTGGTCGCAACGAAATGATAAATGCCTTTATGTGTGTAGCACGCAAGTGCTACTGGTGAGATATTAGTGATTATATGAAACAAATTGCAAGCGGCTTTTATTTATATTGGAAAATAAATCAATGTAATTGGATTAAATCTTGATTCTATAAAATTTAAAACTACTGGGAATGCTCAACGCCCGATTCTTTAATAATACAACCTCATTTGGTATATCCTCAGCAACGACTATATATTTCTAGATACCCTAATCAGATCACACTGCGCTAAAAATTACTTTTATTTTGCAACAAACAGGTCCAACAACGACAAGTTCATGTTAGGTAATATAAACTTGTTATTCGACAAACAATTATGAAAACATTAATTCAATGCAATGATTTGTACTATTACATATATGTATTAGTTATTATATTAGTTTGACCTGATTACTCTGCTTTTGAAAAAATCACATTGTGAGCATAAAAATCAGGAAAAAAGGAAAAGAAAATTTTAGATTTTAGTTTTTTAAGTGTATAATGATTTCTTGTTTCTTGTTCTCAAAATTGGAAAGAGAAACGTCCATTCTTTAAGAAAAGGTTTTTGCTGTAAGATATATTCATTAACGATGCAAATACTGATCGTTATACTATTTTCATTTGTTTGACGGAATAAACACAACACCACACAGAAACTTTTTCTGATGAATCCTGAGCTTTATTTTCAGCTAATTTATTACAAACTCAGATCTGTTTCTAAATATCTACAAGTGAAAAGATGGTTCATTAACGATGTTTTAGGGATTTAAATCCCTATTTCGTCATAACAAATTAAATATAAGCAAGCAAAAAATTGCACACTTTGAAGCTTTCCTTTAACAGTTCTGGGCCGACGGCTTGACAAAGTTACTTTTTATGCAAAGATTACTAAAATTCTTCGAGGTCTGTTAGGCTATTTGGCGACATATGTAATTCTTTAACAAGTGCCATGCTTTTCTAATTATAACGTCATCTTTTTTAAAGGAGCGCCTTGTATATGATTTAATTTTTCGATCAACTACGTTCACCTACAAAAGCTTAGAATGAGTGTTCAAATATATGACATTCAGCTACCCGACAGAGTCCTTGGATTGGGTATATCTAAAAATGCTATTGGCTTTGAAAAACCATTATCTTCAAAGTTACAAAAATAATTTGTTTATTTTAATAAAATATCTTGTATATTGTTATGATCACATTATACTAGTCTCGTATTGCTTTTCAAATGCAAGAATTTAATAATAATTTTTCCATGTTTACAGAAACACTAATATCGACTGATACAAACGACTATTAAACAATAACTGAGCGTCCAACATGGCTAAAGTTTTCAAAAGTATCTTTCGACGCAAGCGCAAACTATATTACCGGAATATTGTTGATGAGTAACGCCATCTTCAGGTTGAGGCTTGAATCTTTTAAAACTACCCTCGTACATCGTTACATATAGAATATAAGGATATATATTGTATCCTACAATATATACATATATATATAAATATTTTGCATAAATTAATTTCTGCTTTGATATTTCATTAATATTTCTTTTTGATTTCATATCTATTCAAAAAATAAATTAATGCTGCTAAAGATTGTGCATATAATAATAAATTGAACGTTCAAAGCTAATTAGATAATTATAGTTTTGTTACAATTAACCGGTTCTTAAATAGCCTTCGTTCTTAAATATGAAAAAGAATGTGAGCACATACACGGATACATGCAACGTACAAAAAGATAGAGGTCGTTTAGCCTAATAAATCCCTCAGTCGCCTCGAGCGAGAATTCAAATTACAAACCGCCTGTTTCAGAAAAGGTTCATTATACCTATAATTGGCGAGGTACAGTTAATTTTGGGCCTCGGCTAGCTTAAAATAAACTACAAGGGCGGTTAACTGAAGATTTTCGGTGGCTATCATACGTTTTCGTAATCGTCTCGTAACATATGTTGTTGTTTAGGTACTTCCTTTCCTTGTCGCTACAGAAAGCGTTCTCTTTACATGCACTACATATAGAATATGCTACGACAAGATACTCCATAAAGTGAAATTAAAGAACACACGTATCAAATTATGGATTTTTATTACTACTTTATTCAAATCTTCTTCGTGTTATGCTGCACGTTAGTTTTATTTTATACTATTTATGCACTGTAGAATTTCATGTTTGCTGTTGCTTTATTACTCTTTTGTTCCTCTACAGTCAAAATATGAGCATAAATTATGAAGAAATATTTAAGGAATTTTAATTACATGATGTTTTGTAACGGCATATACAGTTAAATTATGCTCGGAACTTTTACTTTATGTGCAGCTTAATTTTAGAGTGAATTTTTAAAAAGGAGTACGACACGTAACTTATAACATAATACTTAATGTGCCCACATTACATTTTTCACATTTTGTTTATTCTTTATTATTTTAATGATGCTTAAAAGTAACAAAAATTGCGAAAGCATTAAGCAACGACGACAGTTTTTAAAACTAAATAATAATCTTGCTTTCAAATTTTTATTGACATTATTAAGGCATTTCTAATTGCATTTCATCCATTCAAAACCTCTTTTAGGACTACTTAATCCTGCTTTTTAATTAATATGTCAGACTTTATTTGTCTTTGGCTGAAATTAGTTTAAAGTGTTAGCTTTATTTATAATGTAGTGTATACGCATTCTTTTCTTTTTCTGAAAATTTCCAATTAGCGCAAGTGTTTAGAGATAAACATTACTGTTACATTTGTAAGAAACTAGAAATCAACAGCTACATCAGCTGTTCATGTTTTGTGTCTGTAATGATCTACTGTGCTCAAGTACATCTTGAAAATAATAATAATCATAATAACAATAATAATACCCTATTTCCCCTTTTTAATAATAATATACAGTGCGGTCCTAAAGTGTCCTCCCCATGCTAACTTTTGAACAACAGGAGCTACCGCTTTCAGAAGAAATAGGTCGATTTCTATTTTTTATGGGCTAACTCCTACTATTATTGGCATTTCAATTGTATTTCCGGTTTCACCAGAAGTTACGTCAACCTTATTTTTTTAAATAGAACATCCTATATATTTTTACGTTTTTAGAAAGGTAATCGAGAAATGAATCCAACGATACCACATATGTTATACTTTAACTTAAAAAATATGACGATATGCAGCAATAAAAGTTTCGGTAATCTGTTTTTGCTGTTACGCAAAGTTGGCTAGGAAAGAGCGCCAAATTGTTTCTTATGACGCCAGACTAATCTAAAGAGCTCGTTGCTAAGCAAAGTAATCATAACAATTGCCAAACTGACAAATCTCAATTCCGAAAGCGTAAATTATTCTTGTTGTTTATTGTTATTATATCCTGCGTTCTCTCTTTGTTCTCGTTATTGTTTTCTCTCATTTTAACTTGTTTTGTTAATTCTTGTTATTACCTTCCTTTATCGAACATTATTGCAATTAATTAATTATGGCAAGTTTGTTTAAATATATTAGTTTTTGATAGACAATATGTCTGTTTTTAGGTGTTTTGTGTTGTTACTTTTATGATGGTTTCAGCACGAACCATGTAAAATTGCTGCGTCAATTTGAATATTTTGTAAATCTGGCAACAATTATCACCTTATTTGTGATGGTTGCGCAACAAATCGTACAATAATTTAAAACATATTATCTTCTGTTAAAACAGTTCGCTCTGCAAATTTTATACTACTACATATGTTTACGCAAAGTTCAAATATTTCCGCCTGTACAAGAGCAGTGTTCATTATATTCCACTTCGTGCTAATTGTCACCAAATTCACGGAATATTAAAATTAGCTACTTGATGTTTATCTTATGTGGTCCATGCGGAGGCCATTGTGAAATCAACAACATAAAAAATTGAAATTTACGCACATTGCCTGTCAAAAACTAACAAATTTAAACAAACCTACGACAATTAATTAATTGCAATAAAGTTCGATAAAGTAAAGGAGAAACAACCATTAACAAAACGAGTTACAATGACATAAAATAATAACGAACACATAGAACGATGTTTGACAAAGGTAGGTTATTATAACAATAAATAACAATAATAATTTACGCTTTTGGAATTGGGATTTGACAGTTTGACAATTGTTATGATTAGTCCAGTCAACAACAAATATCCTGTAAAGCAATATTTCAGTATCATCTAACTTAATTATGTTGCTTTCTATAAGGTGTATTAAAGGTATTTTGTGATTGTGCAAGTATTTCTAGTCACGTGCATTATTTGAAATTGAGAATTTGAAGGAAACTTTGGAATTTTACCGTACTTCAGAATTAACCTGCCCTACTGTGGAACCGCAAGGCTTTCAGAATACAAACCAGACATGTTATGGTAGTTATTGTATCTGACTAATTAAGAAATGGTCATTGGAATTTTAAAAAAAAGCAAGCGAAATTTGTGTATAAAATACTTCGAAATTTTTCACGGAAATACTACCTTCAAAATTTATTCATCTTTTTAACTTAAACATTGAACATTTCATTCAAATAAGCACGTAATTGTATTCTACAAAAACTCACTTGATTTGGAACTTCAAAATTTGGAAAATTATTCTACAAAGGATACTTAAGATAAAATAATATATTAATTCGGAGCAGATTACGCAGTATCCTCAGGACGCGTATTCGAAAAGGATTTCCTTTGCTATATTTGTGTTGAACAAACTAATGTGAGTAGAAAATATTAATCGCTTTAGCCAATTATTAAAAAAATTAAAAATTATTTAATATAATAGGTATACAATTTAGCTAGCAATAAGGTAAAATTCAAATTTCTAAGAGCGACATAATTATTGTTTGGTTTAATCAACCTTCATACACTTTCGTTAAAAAGTGTTGCTTCTCATGGCTTTAATTTTATCTTACTACCTTTACGAATATTTCTTCATCATAAAAACTCAGTTTTGAAATTTTATGATACCTTTAAAGTATTACGGTCATAAAAGCAATGTCGGAAACATAATAAAAATCATATAAAATCTTGAACACAGTATTTATGTACTGCAAACTGAAACGTGGGAGTTGCGTCCCTATAAATAAAAATACTTTCATTTTCAAACTTATCATGTTCAGCTTCCTTGAAAACTAAGAGCCAGACGAAGAATAAAACAAAAAAACAATACAAATCCTTTCATGCAAGATTTTTATCGACAGTAAGACGATACCGATATGCATATCTTATATTCAATTTAATCTGGTAGTGAATGTAAAAAAAACCTATAACAAGTCACCACCGGATATTATATCCGGGGTGGCACGTGACCGGAAAACTTAATTACACATTTTTCTACCCGCTCATTTTCTATGCCGGTATTGGCTAACCCTAAGACAGCACTTCGCTTATTCATTTCAAAATTTTAACTGTAAAGACGCCTTATTTACGCACAGCGAAAGTGCTCATACCTTATGTTGTTATGTTAAGTATTGCTTAATCAATTGGTCATCTTTTACGTTTGATTTTAATAACAAACATATTTCTATCTTCTTAAAAACGTACACGCATCTGATGTATCTATTTTACATAAAATAGAAGTTATTTGACTGAGAAAAGGGGTATAAAATTTAACCAGCAGGTATACAGGTAGATTTTTTATACGGGTCTTCATTTCAAAAAAACGTGTCAGATGTAAGGGTGTAAATAGTTAAATTAATGGTTGTGTTGAATTTTGAATGGGTTTGTGAGGCATTCTTCATTCCTTTATCAATTATGCAATACTATTTCGTATTAAACGCAATTAAAAATAACACAGAAATTCACTTACAGTTATTCGTCAGAAACATGTTCTTTTGACATATCCATTATAAGAAGGTAATGCCGGTTGAAGTAGGTTTCGGTCAACGTGAATAAATCAGCAGCCTTGGATCGCAGGAGAAGTGAAAGTTTTACATTTTCGATATAACACAAGTGAGTTGTGCTGTAATAAGTAACGCTCGTGGGATACAAGGGTTGCATTATAATTAGAAATTAAATAGAAAACGGAATAACAGACTGTGTTGATGTTAAATAATAATAGCTCAAAAACAAATAAAGATTAACAGAGAATACTATGCAGTATTAAAACTTTATTCTAGTTTTAGTGACCTTTTTGATATCTAATTATTTTATCTTGTGTTACTACCTATTCCAATCCTCAAAAAATACAACTTAAGTATAGATGAGGTATCATCAAACAAATGTATCCGTTAAAACGAAAGCTTTTTAGTTCTGAGGTTTGTTGTCTCATTTTTGGATAGATTACTCCAGAACAGGAAAATGCTATTTATAAACATTTCCCGTTTATAACAGCATTGAATTAAATAAAGATTATATGTACCTACTAATATAGCTCAGGGGTATTGGTGGAATTTGTATTATATATTTTATATATTGCATTATATTATGCACCTTTACAGCCATGTAATTATGTATTAGATACTGGGAGGAAGCACATGCACGTATTTAAATAAAAATATGTTAACGATATTTTATTTTATAGTAGTAATTACAATTTAGTTACTACGTTATCAACAAAGTAAAAGTTGGTCCAACAAATATAAGTCTTAAATATGATTCCCATTGGAAAATGTAGATTTATCTACATTTACCTACAAAATTGTAACGTCAACTAAGTCTACCAATTAGGAAAAAAGGCTATTAAAATTGGAAAAACATGGCTTTATTTTCATTACATCTGTCTACATATTTTGATTGTAATTTCATTCTTGATCGGGGCGACAGAATTTGAAAATTCATTAGTTGTTCTTAATCAACAAGAGTAACGTTATGTATAACTATGATATACATAGTTAACCATTAGTATGCATCATACTTTAACACTACCTTTTTTGATTAAGAACAACTAATGAATTTTGTAATTATTTCGCCTAAATAAAAAGTGCAATTGCACTCAAAACATTTGGCGGATATAATAAAGAAAATAAAAAGAGAGTTGACTGGCGTTACAATTATATACAGTTATTTATTTTGAAATCTTGGAAGAAAAACAACGAAATCCTTAAAAGAAATCGTTTTAACTTCATGTAAGTTTTAAATTATGATTACAAATTGCTAAAAGCATCTTTTTGGTCATTTTTTAAGATTTCAAGTTGGATTTTGATTTCAAAAATGGTGTTATGTAATTCTTACTTTGCTGTTACAGTGTATTTTGTTCTTATATAACTAAAAATTACATGAAAGAGTTGTATTTTTCAAATCTCTTACAAATCTAATGCAGCTAAATGAAAGCGCCTAAAATGAAACATCCTATTTAAACGATTTTTTCTCCGCCTGTATGCGATAGTGACATTTTCAATCGCTTGTCATGACATTTTCTATTAAAAAATAGGCGTTTTTCTCCCTTTGATCAATTTCTAATAGTAACGGGAGCCAATGTGCAGTTCTGCTTTAAGGGGGGATTCCGGTTCGTCGGTTCAAAAAAATCGATTTTTTGAACCGTATCGTAAAGAGTAGATTATACCCACGTACGCAAAATTTCATGGCTGTAGCTCAAAAATTGCCGTTCAAAGTTGAGCGTGCAACGTTCCCGAGTACCGTCCGAGAGCGTTCCCAAGCGCCGCCGGCGAGCGCTCCCGAACGCCGTCTGAGAGCGCTCCGGCGGCAAGTAGTAAAAAGAGCTGGCATCGAACAAAGGGAACGATATTTGCGGGAGAACGAATCGCACGAGTCGGAGGAGGGTATCCTTTATCCACCGGGCTTGGGAGATGAGAGTGACAACGTTGTATAACTTTAAATTACATTTTCTCAAAACTATGTTTTCGAAATTGGCTGGCATGATTGCGTCCAAACTAACGATCCGATTTGGATGAAATTTGCAGGATGATAGCAAACCGATTTCTCCTGGGTCTTAAATTCACAAATTACACTTTTTCAACAATTAAATATTTTTTAAGGCCCCTCAAAAACGAGAAAAATTGGAAAATTTCAAACTTTCAACTTTGGACGCCCGCCATTTTGTTTAAACATTTTTTTTCTGCACATTTCGGAATTTCAGGCTCAGGAGAAATCCATTGGCTATCATTCTGCAAAATTTGGTCAAACTCGGATCATTCGTTTGGTCGGAATCATGCCAGCCAATTTGCATTTTGCATTTTCTGCAGTGCTGTGTTTACCGTCATGTATTTTGTAAATAAATGAACTTTGGACTAAAATGAAATACTGGAAGAGCGTCTATTTCTACGTTAATAAATCCTCGCAAACCGCATCCCGAAATTCGCAATAGTTTGCCGTAAAAAAATTCGCGAAATTTCCTTCATTTTGACGCCCGCGAACCGGAATCCCGCCTTAAATGCAGTATAACAAGAAACCAATTAACCATTTAGATAGCAGTTATTTATTTATTATTAATATTAATTGTACAATTCGTAATGTTATTAAAAGTACAAGAGGAAGAAGACTTTTATCAAGAGCTCAGTGCGTTAGTATCAATATTTATCTTTACTTACTTAGGACGCACCATTAATAATAATTTGCTTGTTATTGCTAGTATCAATTAATAGTGAATTGCTCTGCATTTCCAGTGACAATTTGATGAACAACTTTACATTCTTTTGAGATAGGGTTTTCTAAATATTCTTCAGCAACTGCAGATATCCAGCCTCCCTGCCTTTCCAAACTTAAAATATCGCCGCCAACATCTACCAGAAGCGAATGTTCTTCTAAAACTGTGCCTGGTATAACTAGAGCAGCAACTTTACGGGGTATACGGGCAAATTCATTTTTTCCAACTACTTGTATTATAGTACACTTTCCTTTGATAAATCCATCTTAAGAAGAGGACAGTTCTTCAAATATTTTGCCCAAATGATGTAAAAGTTTTACTCGCAAATCAAAAATATGCCAAAATGCCGTCATCACAGATTTTTTTAACATTGTTGAAGCTCATAATTTTTCTTAATATACCATATTCATTTTCGTACTTTATTCTTGATTTTACGGGAAGAAGATTTAGTGTAGCTATTTTTCCTTCCCGTGCTATAGCATCGGGAATGCCTGAAACATCACCGGAACTCATTTCTAAAAATTGACGTTATAAATGTAAAAAATAAATCACAGCAAGCAATATCTGACAGTTTCAAACGTTAGCGAAAAAAACTTGTTGGGAAGAAAAGGAGGAGCAAAAATCATATATGATTTTAGAGTAAAGTGTAATTTGTCTTCCTTGTTATACTACTAGCATAAAGTAAGAAACATAAAACTGTTAGAGGAGAAATATTATGTCTAGTAGTTAAAAAATAATTTTGAGTAGTACGGTCCTCTTTAGGGTTTTGGAATTATCAGTGCTTGTATGAAACAGTCGACTTTAGCTAATATTATTAAAATATACTATACTGAAAGATTATTCAAAAATTACCGATAATATTTCGTTCAACTACTATAAAAAAGGGGAGTTATAGATAAGATCATAACATTGTCTGTTTCTGTTGTGGTATATCCCATTTCAAAGGTTTGCTGTCTTAATATATGACAAATTTTTGATAAACCTCTCAACATAACTTTCACAATCAAAGACAAAATAACTAAACTGTATCTTTATTTGAAATATGGCTTTCCTGTTCTGATTACCTTCAAGTTTATCAAACCACTGAATGGTAAAGGGGATTCAAAGTGTATCTTAAGCAAGGTACAAGTCTTATTCCTTTTACAACTCCTAATTAATTTACTTTACACTTCTTAACATAATCTTCAACTTACCCTTCAAAGTTCTTACACTTCCAACATATCTTCGTAGACAGGGCATTTTAACATCGCCATACCTTCCCGGCATTATGAGAGGTAAAAAGGCAAACGTCTTGTGCAGACAGCGAATTATTCTATTATACCTTCATTTTCAAATTCCAACGCTTACGTTATTGCCCAGAAATGACGTTAGCCTGTCGGACGCGACTAACTTATAATTGCAGTAGATATGAAATATGTTCTCTGGCGGGCGAAATAATACGCCCAACTTGCGAAATGGAATTAATTAATGCGAGAATAAAAGAGCATAGAACGCTTAAACGCATTTGAAACTCAAGTACAAATGAAAGGTTTGAGTATGCATTTCGTAGATTAAGTAGATGTACGGATGTGCATACCGTGAAAGTGAATTTATAATACGCATCGCATGTTTATGAGACGTACGAAGCTTTTATATTATACAATAGCGCATAATTGCAATTTTATGCAAAATTTGAGCGATTTCTTGCTTTCGTTTTTGAAGGAAATAAAGGAGATACGATTTGTTAATAAAATTAAATATAATACATCATTTGTTCTGTAAAATGAGTAATTCTTTTATAGCTATTATTACTTTATTTAATTCAACTTTTTCTTGGAAAATCAGCAGTTTCTTGTAATAAATTAAAACATCACTCTGATGACGTCAAGAATAAAGTTAAGACAACATTTTGTTTTTTATTGTCTTAATTTATTAAAAAAAAAACGATGCTCCCAAGAAATTGAATACATTGAACTTAGCAGCTGAGAAGAAACTTTCAATTTACTTCATTTACATCGTCACACCAATCTAAAAATCTATTTAGCTGTAACGTAACTTTAGGGTTTTATCATTAACTGCTTCTTAGGTTTTCAAGTTATTCAGTTTGAACAAATTTTCAATGTTTTATGTGAAATACATGTTATTACTATGTTGCTATGCAGTTTTGAAGACGATTCTTTGCGAAAAATTGATAGATATGGACTGCATAATATTAGGTTCCTCAAAAGAATTTGTGAAATATCTAATAAAAATGTTTTTCTATACTTTCTATGAGCGACTTCTGGTGTTAGTGTTAAGTGTATTTATGGATATACTAGATGATAGTATATTGCTTATTTATTATATAACTATACACTTCTTCAGTAATTCCCGAAATGAAAGTGTTCCCATATGGGGATTGTTTAATAGAAACATGTTTAGATGGTATAAAGCAATTTTTTACTCAATGAATTTAAATAAATCTTCATTATCGTTGAGACATAAATTCTTTGCCGATAAAATTCAAGTAGTTGTTTATAAAACCGCTTCCTAACATCAATCTCTACCTCAATATATATGAATTCAATCGTTGTTCTTTTAAAAATCATTTTCATGGACGAAACACGTGGTACTTGCACTTTTTATTAAGATACTGGGTGTCAACACCGTTCAACATTGGTACTGGTACCATCCAAGAAATCAAAGAACAATACACCTTGATAATTGAAAGAATGGTCACCATTGCTTTTTTTGCTAAAGATTGTTCACACTTCCAATGCATACTCTAGTGTTTAGATTCTGATTCGTAGTATTTGTGCCAAGATTCATCATCGACACCTTATTGTAATTAAGTAGCATATTTTCATCCGGCGCAACAACACCAGAATAGTCTACACGGGGTAAATCTTTATTAGATTGCCGAAATCTTTTCCACCATTTAACCACTGTCTATGGAAGTAACTGTAGCTAGCTAAATTTCCATTGATTGGTGGCTTTAGCACAGATATTATTTTGTGTTGATTTTCTACCAGTCTAAATCATTATTTCAATTGACTTAAACACGTGATTGGCTTTTGCCAATTTGACATATGACGCGTCACCAACAATTTTCGGCTGGTATTTACAATATTTTTAGTATTTGTTAAGAATATTTATGAAAATTGATTTTACGTCATCTGGTTTTACCTCTTTACTCATTATATAAGAAAGGAACAGTAAAGAACTAAAGATATTTCAAATAAGCTTAACTAAAAGTGCGTTTATATGTTTAAATAATTTGCATCAATTAACATGCGCATCGGAATATGTGCAAATGAACCCAAATGTTTACATGTATACTTTGTAGTAAAAATCGGAACAAATCAAGAACTTTTTCGGTTCCTTTGTGTCGGTCGTCCCCAACCAATATATCTTCTTTATAGGAACTCTGCTGCATATAAACTAAACTGTTTTCTATTTTTCAGCTAATAAAGCTTTACATTTTGCATTACGGTTGCTAGTTTTTTTGTTTTGACTTTCCGCAAACAATGAACAGTTCTATAAACTAAGCAAGGATGTTATTTTCTTTTTAAAATATATCTTTTTATAAAGCAAACAGCTTCCCTGAAATATCAAAAATACAAAGACATCGCATTTGTAAAAGGAAGTAACTGTGCATCAAATTTATTTATCTTAGGAACGCAGAATATTTCGAAAGGATCTCGTTTTGATCCAGAGACATTTTTCAAGACAAATATCAAGTTTAACTTAACGTAAGTTATCCAGTTAATAATAAACGACGAAGATGCAATAAACAGATTAATAGCCCTAAAATACCAGAATAAAGCTTCGAAAACAACACACAAGAAAACTGATAAAGAACAAATAAAAATATACCCCCGACGCCTATGGGCGCCAATGTATACGAGAAGCAAAATAGTAAAAACGACAAGCATTACAGTTTCCCAGTTCTCTTTTCTATAAATGCCAACTTCACTTTTATAAATTGAAGTGTATATTCAGCTATTACCTTGGGGCGGTCAATATTTTTCAGATAGTGTATTTGGACCGCCTCATATATATTTACTAACAGAGGCTTGATATGTGCGTTCAGTATTGCCCATTTCCACTAAATTGAGATTTACGTAAATTCCCAGTATTTTGTTGTTTCTAATTATTAAACTATCTAGGGACGAGTTGATTGTTCACTTCTTCTACTGTAAATTTAATAAAATCGTTTTTCAAATGTAGGGCAGGTATTATGAATACCTAGAGGGTACGGCGATGAGCAATCCGCTGTCTCCTTTCATAGCCAACTTGTTCATGAACAAATTTGAAACGTGTATGAAAAAGAACATAACAGAAAACTAGAAATAAACGTCTATAGAAAGGAAACAAACACTAATAGATACATTATGACAAATTCTAGCTACTATGGACAACACAAAATGGTCGCGATTAATTTGTTAATTTAATAGATTGGTAAAATCCCTTTTCACTTAAACTAGGTACAATAAAGAACTTAAATTCATACAAAATTTAGCTATCTACAACGGTTACTCTTCCATAGACATCGATCGTATCTTTAAGAAAATCCAACATAGGCATTACGTAAGAAATTCCACGACTTTAGTCCCCACAGAGACCCGCGATAAGAAATTTGTGAAACTTCCCTTCTAAAGAATATCGAAAGGCATTTGTAAAGTTTTTAGGGGGCAAGATAAGAACGAGTGTTTCAATTCGTGTAATACACCCAAAAATCTTTAAAATTGCATGTAGTGGTTGTCATAAAGTCAGTATTGGACAAACGAAACGAGAAATAGGTACCAGATTTAAGAAGCACATCCCATGCTACCGATATGGAAAAATTGAATCGTCAAGTATAGCACAACACATAAACGAAACCGGGCAGAATATAATTAGAAAACCTGAAATTAATTAAGAACGTAACTTCGACGCGGGAATTAGACCCTCACGAAACTATTTATATGGAAATGAATACATATGTGCTGAATAGCGAGAAAGGACCACTGATCCACTCAACTCTTATTGATTTATTAGAATAAAACGGACTCATGTCTTACGTAGGTACTTGGAAATATCTTCTTGAAAGTAGAGGTAGAACAGGCATGTCGTATAGTTGATAATGGGAATCCATGAATTCTCGAAACTGCTGTTCCGAATATTCAAATAATAACTTGTGTAGCACGGAGTGTACCGATACTTTAGTGTTATTTGTTATACTACCCCACAGTCCTTTTTATCATTAGTTACTCGGTTATCTAAATATACTTTTAACTAAATCTGCTTTTTACTGAATCTCCTTTTAAGAAGGATTGATAATACCGGGCGTTAAACAATTAACACTAAAGTTCTGTTGTTGTTGCGGTGAAGTCACAGCTGCGTAGTGTAAACGTGCTGCTATTAAACAACCCTCATAGAAATATTCCGTGATCAGAATATAATTCAATTATAATAATAATCCGTATCCATCTAACATGTTTCCTTCAATACAACTATGTATGTAGGCACATCATTTCTAGTTATTATGACAAAATACAAACCGTTTACGCCTATATTCTTTACTGCATTAATAGATCGACAATTAAATAGTAGTTGGTCACCAATACCTCCACGACTTCCAAATCGAGAAGGTATAATTATATTACTAGATCTTTTCCACGCCCAATAATAAATAATGGGCTTTTGTATACACTGACTTAGACTATAAGGTGAAGGTTAAGCATATTCGCTAATAACACGTACAACATATGCATGTCAACTACATATATATATATGATTAACATTTATTTATGACAAGATTAGTTATTACCAGCTATCTGCGATTAGACAACTATACCAAATTATACATTTTTTTTATTTTAAATAATTCATTATCCAGCAAGATATTTCTCTTGCACAAATATTTCCTAAACAAAAAATTCTCGATGGAATTAATTTAGTAAATTATTCAAATTATGACAAAAAAGACTAAACGCGTTGAAAACAACAAACTTTTCTTTCAGTTTTCATATGTCATCAGTTGGTAAAGACGCTAAAAGGCATGTTTACTGACATTTCGTTGTATAGAAACGTGTAACATTTCTCGTAATTATTTATAGCTTAACCAGTTTAACCTTTTACCTATACAAATTTACATAGATGGAAAGTTCTATACACCATCATATTTAGACAATCAAAGGTAGCACATGATGCTCTAACCATTTTAGATATATAAATTCATTTGAGTATTTCTTTTACCGTAAACGTCATCTGGCATTTCCAAATATATACACTTCGGGGCTAACAAGAGGTTAAACCAACTTGATCTAGCAGTTTCAATAAGTGATGTAAATAGATAAAGAAAGTAGCTACAATATTATAACCATTACTGCATTATCAGCTAGTTTCCTTTTTATAAATACTTACCTGTGCAGACCAATAGCCCTATTCTCCTCTTCTAACTCTAAAGACTTCTCGCTTGTGTATATTTGTAATATACTTCATTATAGTATTGAAGATGGAGCCCTGAATTTGTTTCAAATAGTGGAAATATGAAGGTCCATTATAAATGCCCGGTTTATATATTTATCAGGCCTTGATAAGTTCCTATCTTCAAGGAAGAACTTTTTCGATTCGCTGTGGCTCTGTCTTAGCCACTATAGGCGCAATTCAGCTGGAGTTCCGCAAGAGTACTTGTTGGCTCCAGAATTGTTAATCCTGTGCATCTACGATGTTCTTCGGAGTTCCCAGGTAGAACTATCGGCATCAACAGATGACACTGGTATTTGCACATCGAGCGAGAACGAAAGTCTAATGGTCAAGGGCATTCAGGGTGCCTTGAACACACTAACAGAATGGTTTGAAAAATGCAAGTTAAAGGTAAATGGGGACACAAGCGTGGCCGTCGGGTTCACAACAAAACGAACACTACCGCCGGAAAACGTAGCAATCTCAAGAATTTCTTGGAGCATGTCAGCAAGGTATCTGGGGCTGATTTTTAACCAATGCTTCGCTTGTACGCTCTACGTAAATAACGTCAGGAATAGTTTCTTCGTGGCTAGGAATGAGCTAATGGATCTAGTCTCCAGCGATAGCTCCCTCGATCTGAGGACCAATCTCAAGTTGTACAAGGCTTATCTAAAAGATCGTATTTGGATTAGAAACAAAATCCTCAATTGACGATGAATCTCCGAACACCCATTTATCGCGTTTGATGGTTTTCACCTCTTCATTTCGCAGGGGGAAATAATCTGTATAGGAGTAATAGGGAAGCTTAAATACCATGGCCTAGCTCCAGAAAGAGTGAAGGACCTCTGACTACCGGCTTCTTGACGATGTAACAGTAACATTGTATATGTACATATATGGAAAATGTTCGTGCAAAGTTTTATTACACATATATCATCGTTTAAATTCTCCTAAACATTTCGCACACTTCACATCACAATTGACATTCTACTTTTGGCCATAAAAAATATAATATGACCAAAGTTCAGTATGGTCATTGTTTAGATGCAGCACTGACCTACCATAATATAAAGCGCCAGAGAAGTCACGCATGTATGGAGTAATTTTCACTGTTCCAAATGGTATTTATATAAGCTATAACGTTATATCGAAGACAATGTTATACCCTTCTTATACCAATCCGAGCTTTGTCCATAAACCTCAAAATTTGTTAAGTAAATTCTATAAACCAGTGAACGAGTAATGATTGGGTTTGTTGTTTACGTAAAGTTTTCAGTGAGTCCTCATAATTTCACAAAATAACGGTTTAAGTTGCAGATGCATATTAAGTCCTTTGAGCATACATTTACACAGTTTTGCAAAATCCCAACAAGTCTCTATTCATTATAGATGCAAATTCCACAGATTTTCTATATACCTCAAGAGACTTCAACCTGTCTTTATTATTGGTATAAATGTTTTAATTATTATTGGTATAAATATTTTAATTATGTGTCTCCGTAATTCATTTTATACTTTATAGTTCAAAAGTTATATATTCTTTGTTTATATAGTTATATCTTCTTTGTATTTCAATAAGATCTTTAGAGATTATCAAATAAAACGGAAATTTTTTCGTTGCTAGATTTTTATTTCTTTCTTTATTCGATTGTTTCTTATACGAATTGCGTTTACTATTAGAATCGTAGTAGGTTTGATTGTCGCAGATATACACTACCGTGTAGATGTGAAAGGCAATGAAAACGCGATCATAACGGTGGGTTAGCTGTTGCCCGGAGCAATTTTTTACATTGATTGGTCGCTAGAACTGGACTCGGACACTCTTTTACAAACGTTTCTGTAAATTACCTGTAGCACATACTAATGGGCCTGTGATAAAATGTAGTGGACTTCCTCTGAGAAAGAATGGGATTGCTTGATTGGGCATCGACACCTTAATCAGAGTTCGTCAAGGCCGTCTTAAAGTAATGTAGTCTAAGTAATTTCGAGATTTACGTTCCATAATTGTATCAAATTTATATTAATAGCACCATCTATAATGAAGCGAATGTAATCAATAATGGCGGCTCGATATTTAAATATGATGTATCGAGCGTAATGAAGGAACTGAAAAACGAAGTGAAGCAAAATAACTTATAACCTACTGGCTACATCGCAAGTAAGTAATGAAAAACATTACGGAGCCGTTTAGTTCTTGAACGCATTGCCATGGCGCGAAGCTGGCGACCTCTTACAGATAATATCTTGCACCGTAACAGTTGCCTTAATTGTAGGCAATAATACCGTTGCGATATTATAAGTTATTCCGCATTAAACCAATGCATTGTATGTATAATTATGTAATAATGAAGAGAGAGTAGATCTGCTGATCTAGTGATGTTAACCTAAATGTAAGCTTTCTTTTTAGTTACTGATTGCGAAACATAGTTGTAAGAACTGCAGTACATGAGCAGAACATATATTCGTATGTAAATGCATAAATGTATATATGAATAAAAATAATTAGCGTACAATCGAGTGTAAAGTAATTTAATATATCCACGCTAAATTCAAAAACTACTACTTAGCTCTCCGTTATACTCTAATTCGAAAATAGTAATGTAATAATTTTCTATAGATAAAAATGTTTATATATTTTTGCGCTTTGGAGTAAAAAGAGCCAATGTCATATTGCTAACCATACGCTATTGACGAAGCCACAGATTTGTGTCAATTCTATTTTTGATTTTTGGTCGCTTCCACCTTTTCAGCCAATAAAATAGTTTTCTTTTTATTTTAAAACAAGCTGACCCTTTACAATTTCAATTGTTCTCTCATTCCAAAAGTCTAGCTAATTCAAATTTCATCAATATTATATTGAAATGGCGCAGTATCCAAGGCGCAGTCAATTTCTTAATTTTTAATTCTTCATGTAGTAAAATGATAATGCGTTTCTTAGGCCTATACCCTCTGCTTTCTATTTGATAGCCACCCGGCATGATTTGTTAATTATCCATCATTTTACCCTAGGAAATGATGGAACAGAGTTGCCGTAACTAGCGTTCAATTAGACTTTAATTTTTCAATGCAAGAATACATTCACAAGGCAGTACTTGGTTAGCCAACTGTTGCAAAAGAACTAATTTCTACTGACGTGAACATCTGTTACACAACAACTGTATGATGGTCCAAAATGGTTGAAATTTTTTGAAGTACCTTCCAAAGTGTGTACAATTGTGGTATAAAGGTATTTTTTGAATGAGGAAGTGGCTAAAGCAATTCAAACTCCACACATTAGATTAGCATCTTGAATCCGTAGTTGTCCTAAATTACATACAACAGACTCTTACAACAATGTTATTACAATGTTCTTAATGAACTAGCAATTAACACAAATTTACAAGGGTAGCCGAAACTGATAAGACAGCAGCAGCTATATAAAAGGCATCTCAGCATCTTAAAAACTTTAAATATTGACACTACCTTAAATATTCCTAAAAAGACATAATTAAATATTTTCAAATCACCAAACAAAATTCAGTCTTGCTGCTGATGATGATGATAGCTTGGCTATCGAAACGTGCGTCCAGTGCGAATTAAGTGTTGTGGTAAGGGTTTTAGTGAACTGTTTCACCAAACAAAATGATTTCAGGTCGAATTAAAATTGTCTTTTAAAATTGTGCCCTTTTAAGTTTGTTGCAAATTTTCCATTTTTTTGAAAATTATTCAACACTAAACAAATTTTATTTATTTGATATTGGATTCCTAAAAATGTTTAATTTTATACCACAGACTTTATCATATCAGCAAATTTTCTTGTATTGCTTATGTGCAGAACAACGATGCGATGTATTCGAACAACACGATGTATTCTAACAACGCCATCATAATAACACTATGTAGAAGTATATGAATACAATAATTAGAGCAGGAAACACAGTCATTATTGCAACATTAATTCCAAAGTTTTCTATCTTGTTTGCACGCTAACGAAACCGAAGGTGTGTGCAATTTGCACATGCAGATGAAGAATTCGCTCCTCGCTTAAAATCTACAACGCATGATATTAAGCGCCATTATTATACACTTGCTAATAACTCGTCTTTCCTCTCGTAATTTAGAAATACTATTTTGTTCGTTTTTGCGATAGTTTAGCATATCTCTTGTAATTACATCTGCAACTTTGTTCCTTTTAAAAACCACCTGTGTATAAAATCTAAATAAGTTAAACGAGTATCGTACTTGCAGCACCATTTAGATCTCCTACGCAAAAATTTTACATTCGATCTTTTATCAAAATTACTACTTACTTAATTAGCCATCCTACTGAGAAAATTCATCAATTTTTTATGCATAACAACTGTGCTTCACGTGTGTAATGAATAATGAAGCAAACATAATTTCGTTGAGATTTACTATGTTGAAATTGGCTTTGAATAAACAAGCATCAAGTTTCTTAAGCAATAAACAGTTCCACAATGTTTGTATGAACAATTGTATGTTGCCAGTATATTTATGCACGTTGATACCGATACAATTTAATTTTGAAAGGCTATTAAAACGCTCGATTTAATTTCTTGTTTCAATTTACACGAAGCGAATGTACAAGTAATAAATTTCGATACATAGTATGTATGAGCTTACGAGTTCGATATGTTTCAACACAATGTAGCTAACCTATTCACCTCATTATTACTAGACCCGTGGAAAAATAAGTACCTTGAAAGTAGTTTATGTACACAGTGTATTATTTTCTCGTAAATTGATTTGTGATATATACGGGGTGAGTCATCTCTACAGGCTCGGAAGATTGTGTCTTTAAGAATGGAGGTTTTTCGAAACGGTTTTTTTCTTGTTATGAGGTGTGTTGGCATACTTTAAGATTATGTTGAAACCGGCAAGGTATCTCATAAGTTCGTAGCTATCCAAAGTTTTATTTTTTTAAAATATAACATGCTATATATTATTGCATTTTTGGAATCTTCGCTAGATTCTGGAACAAAATGTAACGGCACTATTGTCCTAAAACTAAGTTCAGAGTTATTTATAATAATAATAATAAGTTTAATTGTCGTACATCCGAATTAGAATATTGACATTGCCAAATGTGCATACATGGTATGGTATACAAACATAAAAATATAAAATAATTAAAAATTGTAGTTGATGGGCTTACAGCCGGTGACTAGCTTCCTATATATCGTAGACACATTTATCCATTAAATATGTTTAGGGTTTATAATTTTCCTTGGAATTTCCGATGTAATTAATTATTGAAAAAATGTCCGCGGTAAGGAATCGAACCTCACATCTCCCGCTTGCCGGGTGGGCGTGCTAACCACTACACCACGAGGACCTAAGCGAGAAACATTCACTCTTTAACATCTAGTTGTTATTTTATCTGCAAATTTTACATACCAAGTTCACTAATGTAATTAATATATTTTGGCTTCCGTCGGTGAATTATGAAGATCTATAATTTTCCTTGAAATTTCCGACGTAATTAATTATTAAAAAAAGTCCACGGTAAAGAATCGAACCTCACATCTTCCGCTTCCCTACCCCCCTATATATGTGTAGTTGGCGGTTTCTGGGTCTCCGGCCGTGTGTCGATTGTTGAGTCCGGTGAAGGACTGTTTGGACGAGCCTTCGGCAGTCTCGCTGCTGCCATCATTAGACCACTGTCGTTTTTTTGCTCATACTGCGAGTGACCCTTCTGTGCGCCTGTATTTGTATGGTCCTGTCTGTGTATGGTGGGGGTGTGATCGCATCGGGTTCGTTCGCAGTCGCGTTGTTTTGCGTTCGGTCCGTGTTGGTCGCTTGTTTTGCGTGTTTTATGTACTTGTGTTCGATGTTTCTGATGATATTTCTCCATGTCTGTGGTAATCTTTGTGCATCATCTCTTTTGTTTAGGCTATTCGGTCGTTTTTCTATTTCAATGGCTTCCCTGGTTACTCTTGCATTGTAATGGTCTATGTTGGCTAGAATCTTAGTGCTATCGAAATCTATTTTGTGTCCCGTGTCTCTTATGTGTTGGTAAAGGTGTAACAAGAACAAACCGTTTTAAAAAGTCTCCATTCATAAAGACACAATTTTCCGAGCCTACCCCCTGTACACCTTAAAACATAAATTAAACGAATATTGAAAACTAAGCTGTACCACTGCATTCTGTGAGTTGAAGTAACAACTGAATGAGATGCGGTTAATGTTTTATAGTACTCAGACAGTAATAACAGAATCAAAATATCAGGTTCATTATGTAGACTGTCAGAAGTCTGGAAAGAAAAATAAAATATTTGTATTGAGTGTTAAAATATGTAAATCTCATAATGTTAAAGGCAGTGCGATGAGACTGGACTAGATTAGATTTTATCGGATTAAAATGAGGTAGTTCCTGGTCTATCCCATTGCGACTTTCTTAAATCTATTGTGGTTCCTCAATTGTTAGATGATTCAGGTTAACTTTGCCTTTTTCAGCAGATCAAGGAGCCTTGTAAGTGATCTCTCTGCGTATGTTTTGGCTACTGGATATTCCGAGCCCAGATAAGACTCTACAAACCAGTCATGGTATAAGATACAATTGTATTTATTTCACAATACTGAAATTGATATACTTTAGAATACTATGTTAAAAGAGGAACTAAAAATCTGAGCAATGGAAAACCCTAAAAGGACTATTTGCAATATACAAAATCCTTTTGACAAGGATTATTCTAAAACTTCCGATAAAGCATAGCTTATGGATTATTTAAAAGCCGGCTTTACTTCCAATTTGTTAAAATTCTTAATATTATTGTTAAACTTAAAAGTGACTCGTTTATATTGGTGAAATCGTAAAAAATCATTTTATTTACGATTGATTGTGGATTTCCAACAGATATCAAACTATAATTTTACCTATACTCTTGGTTTCCGGGTTGGGACCGCGTCATTGTCGTAGCTTTAACCGACGTTTCGTCCACACTCTTATGCGACTTCAGGGCTGTTACTGCACATTGACTGGAGACTTATTCATTCCGGAGGGGTTTATATAGGGCTTGCTTTGGGTGAATGAAGTGGAAATGTTATGCGTCGATGAAGCGAAAACGTTATGTGTTAATGAAGCAAAAATCTTATGCGTCGATGAAGCAGAAGCGTTATGCGTCGATGACGTGGAAATGTTATTTATGCGTCGATGAAGCGGAAACGTTATGCAACAAATAAGCGGAATTATTATGCCTCGATGAAGCGTGCCAGTTGCTAGGAGGTTCAACCAGTTGGGATTTCCACGTGTGATGTAAGGGGTAGCCATCTTCGCGATTTAAATTGTTGGGATCTCTATTGGTTCACGGATTTTTTTATTATAATAGTGAGGATAGTAGAAAAATCCGTGAATCAATAGAGTTTTTTAAACATTCCAACAATTTGAATCGCAAAAATGGCTACCTCTTACATCACACGTGGAAATCCCAACTGGTTAAACCTCGTAGCAACCGCCACGCTTCATCGAGGCTTAACAATCCCGCTTCATCGACGCGTAACCTTTCCGCTTCATTGACGCATAATATTTTCGCTTCATTAACGCATAACATTTCCGCTTCATCAACGCATAACATTTTCGCTTCATCGATGCATATTTCCACTTCATTGACCCAAAACAAGCCCTATATAAACTCCTCCGGAATGAATAAGTCTCCAGTCAGTGTGTAGTAACAGCACTGAACATGTCACATAAGAGTGTGGACGAAATGTCGGCTAAAGCTACGACAACGATGCGGTGTCAACCCGGAAACCAAGAGTATAGTATTATTGACGATCACGGAAGCCTGTGGATCATATAATTTTATCTGTATATATCTGGAAAATTTATACATTTGGAGTGACTCCAAATGGAAAATTTCAGCAAACGAAAAAATTTATCCTGAAATACTTGCTAACGTTTCGACATCGAATATTTGTCTTTATCATAATAAAAATTTTAAAAAATTAATCAACATTTTTTGTGTTGTAGTGATATCATTATGATTTTTAGTTTTCTCTCAAATTATTAGTCTGACGAAGAGAAACAACTTTATGCCGAAACGTTAATAAATGAGTTAAGTTTAAGTTTGATTTTGTAGTTTATTAATCGATTAAAATTTTCCATTACAAGAGAATCAGGATCATTAGCAATGCATTTTACATATCAAGCCTTCAGCTTGCCAATTCCTCAAAAATGTAATGATGCCCACTTTGGAAATTTGGTTTTGGTTTATATTTAGTTTTATTTCTGAACTATGAGTTAACTAAAAAAAAGCAGGTGTTTAAATTCTTGTTTTCGCAGTTGTTTTTCGTGCTTGCAAGCTTCCTTTGGATTAAAGAAAAACAACTGTGAAGACAAGAATTTAAACACCTGTTCTTACGGCTTGTGTACATATTTCCGTTCATTAGCTAATCCTTTTGTTCGTTGATCTTAATTACCTTGATTGTATCTATATTCCTCAAACGTTTCCATATTCAGATGACAAACTTGCAATCGTTATAAACATCCACCATCACGAATGTTGCATAGTACAATGACGGCGAGATCGAAACGTTAGCTTTTCTTGGCTTTACGAAACGACGAGCAGGCAATGTAGATTGATACATGAGATCGGTTCGGACATCTCTTAGCCATTCAAGGCATTGTTAATGAGCTCAGATGTCGAATTAGATCGCTGAGCCAAATTTAGACGAGCGAGAATTTTTCGCCTTTGTTCCTGAAAGTTTCCGTAACGTTCTACCGTTATTTCAACGAAGATAATCCTAGTAATGAGGAATCTACGCCCGTGACAAATTATACGGTTGCACGTGGATGATCTTAAATTTTACGCGAGATAAAGACATTTTCAATGGCTGATAGCAATAATTGGGAAAGCCTTAGGCTAGAAATCGTTATTTCGATGAATTATATACAGTGGAGAGTATTTAAGATTTACGATTATTATAATGCGGTCCAAATTGTTTCTCGAAATCAAGAATTAAGTATATACATGAGTCCTTTCGTAATAATTTCTAAAATGATTGCTACTGAAACGCAAACTGTTAATATCCAGGATATCTAGTAATAAATAAGCTAAAGCATTGTAACTCATGCATCTTTTGTCTTCTCTGCAATTTGTAGCAAGCGCTTTATATTCTGTTGATAATTTCCGTAGTATAGCGGAATATATTCTATTGCGAAAATCAGATGATTAAGGTACATACATCCACTTCACCGACATATAGTTGCTACTAATAAGCAAAAATTATCTTTCGACAAAGACCACATTCTATTCTAAATATAACACTGCAATTTACAACGACGGAATGCAAGTCTCGTTTATAATGTGTGCTAAAATGCAGCGAAAGGAAGTCATTTTTCTTTAAAAAGGATTAAATGAAGCTCATTTGTGCATACACTTCCTTTGTAATCGTACTAGATCGCAATAAAAAGCAACAGTTAGTTGGAGGTTTCACTTTAACTACCTTTATTATGACATGATTAATGTATAAAATTTCTTTGAAATCCCACTGCAAAAAAAAAACGTTAACCAACTGACCGAAATTAAGTTTCTGATATTTTGCTTCAATCTCTTTGTCCAGGTAATATGATTAAATAACGTAGGTTTGCAAGATAACTAGACGATTGTTCATTTTAACCAACTCTGTCTAGACAACCTGTATTTATAACCAAACATAATTTACTATCATTCCTGGTATAAAACTTATTTTATTCGGATTGCAAATAACAAAGTACTCTTAATGCACAATTCTGTAAACTACTCAGCAAATTAAGTGCGTAGATACATTACGTGAAATTGTAAGCTATCAAAAAGAACGCAAACATAGCTTTGCAATGTTTTTGCGTCTAAACCTCTTGTTTTCTAACAAGATATCGAACAACTTCTTATGTATTATTTGTTTAACCGCCACCTCATTTACAAGCAACTATTTATCTTAACAGTTACTTCGTTGGCAGTTCTTGGGTCGATGTAAGTTTTCTGACTAAGTTTATAATCGTGATGTACAGGAAATTGTGGTGCTTAGGCTGTTACAGTTACAAACAAAATTACAAGATTAATCTGGTTTTGGGCAAGTTTGGTGATTCCTTTAAATTATTACACGTAATCATTTACTTCAAAGAAATATTTCGCATTATTTCGAAAACTCCGGATTTTCATAAACGAGTTAAGAGCACTTTTCTACTGATGTATTAAAATAAAATGTGTTTTAACTGGTGGGAGAAACATGTGTGAAATAAAAATAAAATAAATTATTACAATTACAATTACAATAGTTGAGCCGGGTGGATGGAGTCAACCAGCAAGTTCTATTGTAGACCGGCAATGTAATTCCAAAGTTTGAATTCCTCACTCAGCGAAGTTTTCCTCAGACTTGCAGGTGTTACAAAATGTACTTCTGCAGACGGCAGAGCAGTGACAAGAAATGTACACAACTGTTTTCGCTTCTTCCAGACACAGACGGCACTCCGCCTGTTGAGCTCTATTCTGTGTAAGTGCTTCCTTGAACGAGTATCGCCAGTAAAGATTGCGGTTAGAGCCTTGACAGACTTCCTATCAAGTTCTATAGGCTTTTTGACTCTGCCTTGGGTGAGCAACATAAATGCCCTCGCATGAGATAGACCTGTGGAGTTACTCTAGGTTTGGAAAACATTTTGTTCGGCCCAGTGGGTAACATACATTTTGGCATTGTTGAAAAATATACCAACTAAGGTTTCTGGACCCAGAGGAGTGCTCAGCTCCCTTCCTAGGAAGGGCATCAGCTGCCTCATTGCCATTAATGCCAGTGTGCCCTGGTGTCCAGATGAGGATAACCTTGTTGTTTCTACCCAGAATATTGGCATAGTTTCTGCAGTCAGCTACGAATCTGTAGGAACTATATCTCCCCACGAGAGCTCGCAGTGCAGTCTAACTATCAGAGAAGATTTTTATCGATCTGTATCTGACACATCTACAAAAGAGCATCTCTCGACATACCCATATCGATAGTTAATGTTTCTGCTTGAAAAACTGTCACACAATTAAATACAACACAATTCGTTTTTGGTGGTGCTGCAATTTCAATAAACAACAGAGTAAATAGTGGAAACAGCCCTACTGCTTGCTTCGAAAATTTATATCAGTAGTATCAAATCGATTGGGAAACTTTGAATCCAGCTCTGATCCGAACTAGCTGTTATCTCAACTATTTGGCTACTATAGTTGTTAAGTCAATTAAATTTTATGTTCAGCGATCAAATATTTCTACACTAAAATGGAACTGTATATTACGAAAGTACTGAGTTAATTCTAGCCAAACTGTACCCAAAATTGATGAATTTCAATACTACACTATGAAATACAAAGAATTTCACAACCAAACAGTTTACTTTGTAATGACTAAACTTTATATTTTCTTTTTAATTTGTTATGTTTTCCTTTCCTTTTTTATTGACAATTGTCTATATTTTTAGAGATCCTGAGCAGTAAGTAAATGCGCATCTGAAAGAATTACATTTCATTATACACTATATTACTATAATGAAAACGCACATGCATTCGAAAACTTAATAAACGTTGAATATTGTTTTCGGTTTATGGATGTCATTAACGCTACGTTTTATTTAATCGTTGAGAAAATTGCATGTCTACTTTTCAAATATATTAAGCAGACAACCAGTTTCATATAATGTTAGGCGCCAAATGTAATTGCATTGCAAAAATAAATAAAAACAGTGATGAATTAAGTCAATTTATGTGATGTAGCAGGCTCTGTATCGTTAATATTTTAAATAGCGCCAAGTTGGTAAACAAATTAATCATAATCAAACTAGAAATTTTTAATTATATAATTACACGTCTTGTAATTCAAATCGAGTTTATATCAGTTAAATATAGTGGAGTTGCGGTTTTGTTAGCAGATTCACCTTTAATAAGCTCCGCATGATGCACGTATACATAGAAGTGTAATTTTATATCGTAATTATGATATTTATAAGCATACCCGGCCTGTTGAACAAATGTAGATCAGTTATTGAAGAAGCGGGCTTTTGCTTTTTATTTCATGTGTATACATAATGAATAGCATTAGCCGTTGTAATAATACACAATTATTAAGACACATGCATGTTGTACGTAGCATACTTCGAAGTACGCATTGTGAGGTGCTTTTGTATACCGTTAAATGTCAATGCTGTAAATAGACTATTTTTAGCGCTGATGTCAAAAAGGTCATAGAATTTAGAAAGGTCTTATGTGAAACGACATGTGTATGAAAGCATAGCAGGATAACATTCATATTGTGAATGAAAAAAGTAATGTATGATCATTAATTTGACAAAACAGTTAGAAATTATGAACGCAAGATGAACGCAAAAACCATACATAACGAACATATATACCTGCTGATGTTATTTTCCAAAGAAGGCGTCTACTGCAGGGCTTTTTTATAATGAGCCGTTAGTCTAGAGAGTGCTAAAAACTTAGATCTCTTGTTTCCGTGATCTTCTTACAGCTTAAAGACACAACAAACGTAAAATTGTCGTAACAGTTATAATAAAATTTAAATTACATTCATAATACGAACGACGATCGCTATGGCTCGTTAGTGCTTTGTGTACGCCTTTAGGTCTTAATCTTAACGAGAATAACGAGATCTACTGTAGACATCATTAAGAGGACTTGAGGTTAGATGTAACGAACTTTATTTATTTTCCGGTGTATGGGACAGAAAAACTTTCGTAACAGTTGTGCCTTAAATGGATGAAGTTACTTATATTAACGATATATAGTTATTAATAAATATTATAATATTACTTATTATTTAATTCATTTAATAAATATGTATTATACACTGTGTCCCCGGATGGAGTTGACAAGAGGAAACAAATTTTTCTTATTGATTTTGCGACAAATAATACGTTCACCATCAGAAAATCTAAGATTAAATGTACAGAATGTCCATAAATTAAGATAACATGAAAATGCTTCAAGAGAAAGTATCATTTATTGCATTTTTTTAGTTTAAATACAAAATGTTAATCAATTAAGAAAGCCAACAAAAATTATTCTACATGACCACTTCCAACTTCCACACATACCTCCATCCTTTTGATGAATTCACCATAGACTTTACGTATGGTGTGTGGTTCATTTATTCCATTCACCGCGTCCTGTATTCGTGCTTTTACTATTTCTCGATCATGCGGCAGGTCATCTGCGTGAACTTTTTGTTTTAAAGTACCCCATAAAAAAAATCGATAGGTGTAAGGTCAGGCGATCTAGCAGGAAAATCTATTGGTCCAAATCTTCCCATCCACCTTTTTCCGAACTGATCTGTCAACCACTGCCGTACCAAAAGCGTTGAATGAGCAGGGTACCCGTCTTGTTGCCAAAAAATGTTACGGGGCATTCCTAGCGGTAAATTATTTAGAAACGGTAATACATACGTTTCCAAGAGATGCACATAAACATGTTGATTCAAATTCTCGTCAATAAAATATGGACCAACGATTCGATCGTAAAAAATTCCGCACCAAACATTCACTCTTTTATAACGTTGACTTCGTTTTTGAATGACGTAGTTTGGATTTTGAAAAGCCCAATGGCGACTGTTTTGTGACGAAACGTGACCGTTGGTGCAGAAAGTTGCTTCATCAGTAAAAAAGATCATTCTGTGAAAACGTGTATTTACGAGGTAATTCCCACTGGCCCATAAACAAAAATCCAACCGCTTCTCTTCAATTTCATTTTCAAGTGTATGTCGGAGTTTTGGTTTAAACGGCAGAACTTTGTTTTCTCCATAAATTCTTTGCAAATGAGTTTTACTAATATTCAGTTTTTGTGATCGTTTCCGTAAAGATAACTTTGGCGTTGCTATCACTGAATCTAATGCCAAAATTGTCGCCGTATCGTCTTCGTTGTATTTTTTCCTAGGATTCTTAACAGTCACTACAGATCCAGTTAAATCAAATTTATTTACAAACTTGCGCAGTCCTTCGCGCGATACCGCAGTGTTTGGGAATTCTTCATGAAACATGTCTATAGCATATCGACAACATACGTTTCCAATGTCATAACATTTAACCAAATAAATACGTTCTTCAAGGTTAACATTTTGTAAAACCAACGGGAAATAACTGAATTGAAAAATCTACAGTTTTACAGTTCAATCTTATTTGACAACACAGCAAACTGTGATCGACAAGATTAAATTACTATTATCTACATTACATTCAAGAAACACGTTATCTTAATTAAACTTAACAACATACAACCATAACAATCCAAATTTAGACTTGAAATTTTGTATTTTAACTCAAAAAATGCAATAACTGATAATTTTCTCAAGAAGCATTTTCATTTTATCTTAATTTATGGACATTTAATCTGAGATTTTCTGATGGTAAACGTATTTATTCAACAAGCAGAACTTTTTATAAAGAATGACTTTTTGTCGTAAAATCAATAAGAAAAATTTGTTTCCTCTTGTCAACTCCATCAGGGAACACAGTGTATATTTGTGAGTTGTTTTTCATGTATACTTTATTTAATACAATTAAAATTATACCTTGAACTAATCCTCTGTGTTTACAATGCATTGCCATGCTTCTAGCAGCATGATAATTATAGTTTCTTAATCAAAAGGAAAAGCAGATATGGTAATAAGTTAAAAAAAAAACTAAATCGTAGTACGTACTTACATTTAAATCTTTGTGACATGTACTGTTCCTTGAATAAATATGTGGTTATTTAGGTCACAAGGGACGTAAGTGCAATTTCTAAAATCACGGCTCGAGTGTCATATGGTATTTTTCGGCTCAAAATTTCGAACAATTTTGTATTTTACGAAAATACTTGACGTTTGCTTATATACTTCCATAATTGTAAAAGTTGTCATTTTCTGTTATGTATTGACACTTATTGCCACATTAATGTATTATTACTTTACCTCCCTAGGGACGTAAATTCCATTACATCCTGTTGTTAAGAGCAACCAAGGTAAATAACCCGTAAATCGCACTTACGTCCCTCTAATTATAGCAGTAGTATGACTTACGTAGCCGGTAGTAGGAAAACGATTTTTGAGACGAAGGAAATTGATTAGGGTGCTATAAGCATGTTAGAGGTGTCTATGATATTATAAACTAGGGTGTGAAGATATTAGGAACAGTCTGCAAAAAAGACCACTTAGCAAAAAATAGAAGAAAGGAATAATGGTCCAACACCTAAATAAGACATTTGTGATTAGTAAGAAAAATAGAAGATAAAGACGCTGCAAGTACAAAACAACAAAAATGGAATGACACTATTACTAGTTCAGAATAAATATTTGAATGACCAAAGAGGAATTTAACTGAAATAACTCCAAACCTACTTTCTGCTTAACTTCAAATGATACACTAACTTAGTTAGTGACCCTTTGTGATGTTATCATATATTAATTAGTTCACTGAATAACACATTTACAGTCTTACATATTTACAATACTTTATATTCACAACGCTGCAAATTTTGAAACAAAAAATTATGGTATGGAGTTTTTCAGTGTATCTAACTATAAATTCAAAATGGTACACCAACCTTACATAAATCCTTTTGATTTTATAATTAAACATACCGATAATAGTTATCTTTCTTTTACAGCAAAAATGAAAGTAATTCTTCCACTAGTCGTGTGGCTATGGATTAATTCACAAACGGTAAGTGTTTTTTGTTTTTTTTTTTAACTAGACGTAGTATTTCATAATTAGTATTTTATTAAAATTATGACAATTTATCAAGAACAAAAATAAAAAGTTGTTCAAATTGTCGCAGAAAACGCAAATAATTGCAAGAAATAGAAACTTTTCAAATACAAAAACTAGATTCAAACCTAAACATACAATAGAATTCAGCTCACTTTAACTTGAAACTTTACACCACAGATCTTACTGTAAAAAAAAAATGTGTAAGTACTCAAGATACGGCTATTGTTTAATAATTTGCAGTATTTTTATATTAAAAAAATATATATAAAATTATCATTATTGCTATTATGATTATTATTATAAAGGACACATTTTTCATTTTAACAACGTCCAAGTACTAGATTTTGAAAGTAATTATAATGTCAAACTTTTCATTCAAATGTACCACATACAAAAAAATAATACTATCAACCTTAAATCGGATACCAATCAATTAGCATATACTGCAATCTTTTACAGCACAATAGCGAATAGTTTAATCTTTTGGACAACCCTGTATATCACTGCTTTGTCTGGGTCGGCTGATTTCAACCTCTTTTTGCTTGATTTTTGATTTGTTTCGTTTCAGGCGTTTCTACAATTTTACTTTACAGTCAGTTTTCTCCTCGTTTTTTGAAATGCTGAATTTTTTACTTTAATGTTGCAATATGTTAAATTTAATTTGAATAGTGAATTCTTTAATTGTTTGACTTCTGTATGACTATATTTGTTGTTTATATACCTCTTCGTTTGTAAGTAACAACTTATCTTTTGTAAAAATTTCTATTACAAATTTAACCACCATTTTGTAAGTTCTCTATAAAGAGCAAAATATTGTGTAATTGAATAAAAGAGTCTCCTTTCTTGTGTTTAGTGATACATTAACGTAGCAGGGAGTTAAATCACGTTGACACGATGACATTTGAATAATTGTAATAGTAGTGCAAACAAGTTATGGCGATATTTAGAATCTAGAGCAATATCTTTGTATTAACTGTTAGCTTTCAAGAATTAATTGATTTAGTAATAACAAGTTTTCAGTTATCATTTTTGAATAGGTGTAATTAAATTGTAACAGATTAGGCAAGAAGACGAAAGATCTTTAACGATATAAGAAATACTGGACTTTGTTAGATAATTGACGCACTCTGTCCGTCTACAGAAAATTTCTCGATTTCTAATATTTAAAAAGGTATCTCGTTGCACTCAAATCTCCATTGCGTTTCTCATTTTTCAAAGATGTATACAAGAGTACGAGTATTCTAATCCGTAACTGTTAGTACTAAAAAATAGATCAATATCCATTCACTTTCCCAAATGTGTAATTTTTAATATTCTATTAAGATATTTGGAATTGCTATGGGACCACTTTCACCAATTGCCTAATTTAATTTTAATTTAGTGCAAGGTGCACGACACAAAATTTATTTATTAACAGGTATATTCGGCAGCAGTTTGCTTTCACGCGGAGTAATATTTTTATTAAAAGAAGTAGGCGGTGTAGATAATTTCTGTAATTGAAACAGCTAAATTTTATTCCGTGAAAAAGAACCGATAGCTAAAGCAACATCTTGAATAACATCTCTGCAAAGACTAGCAATTTACATATTACCCGTAATCTATACATACAGGAGGGTAAGTAAACCAAATAAAAAATTTATGAGTATAACGTTTTCCGATACTTATTTATTAATTTTATTATACAAAAGAAAAAAGATAAATAAGCTTGACAACATAGTTGCAAATACTTTGTTAGAGTAAATCGAAGTGTAATTTAGATTTATAGACTCCTTTCTGATTTCTTTTACAAATCCTTTAGAAATTTTTAAATGTTTACGTAAATAATATTTCGTCTACTAAAATTTATTACGATTTGCTCCAAATCAGCTACTACTTGACGTATAGTGAATGAATTAAATACATAGTTTGAATACAGTAATGAATTAAATAGTTTGAACACAAACGCAGAAATTTAGATAAAATAAAATAAATAAATCAAATACACCGAAAGGTTACTCGATTGCCAATTACAAAAGCAAAATTTGGTAAGGCGAAGTATTCTTCATAAATTTTTGTTGCATATATCTTGACTTAATCACTTCTTCCAAAATATATGCAAAGGCCTCACGCTATTGTCTAATGATTTTATTGGTAGATTACCTAATTCTACCTGAATATACTTCCAAAGGGAAAATTAAGCCTCAGAGAGAAATTTTGTTGAATTTTTTTCAAAACACAGCTGTCTAACGATTTCGTAGAAATTTTGGAACACTGTGTTTTATCTAAATATATCAAACAAGTAATTTCATAAGCAGCAGTTGTTTCATTAAGAGCATTCAGCACCGAATGTAACAGATTCCTTGTGTAAGAGTAATAACAGATGGGTAACTTAAATACATAATACTTTTCCTTCGTATATTGATACACATGCTCGTCGAGATCGTGACAACGCAATGCTTACGATAACTAGGTCATAACACACCATTTTATTCTCTTGCGGATTGACGGTGTCGCTTATGCGGTAACTTGCTTTCTTTCAATCGTACAGAAAGCATAGCAAGGTATCACCCGCACATATACGGCTTCAACAACGCTTAAATGGCGTTCCAGCGTAACGTTTTATAGGTGGAGATCGCAGACACCTTCGCGCTTAAAGGAAAGCAATTGTTTCGCACCGATAGTTTTTGTTTCCGCGTCAAGGATATCTTGATCCTCGTACTTAAATTTAACTCATGCACAGTTTTTACAACGGTTTATGTGTACGGATTCGAACGTATTTATCTAGCTTAACGAGTAGAATCATCGCTGTATGTATAAAATACGATTTCAGAGTACATTATCGGATACTTTTGTTAAGATCTCCAACATTGCGTTAGATTTCTATAGTAGAAGACCATGGAGCGTAGAACATCATCGGCTATATCTCCTAAATTGCTCGTGAATACATTTAATTGTATGGTTCACTGAAAATCGCCTTGGTTTAAGGTTACTTTCGTTCCTGTTCAGAGAAGTAAGATGTTTCTAATAATAATATTTATTACATACCCAAAATTACAAAATCCGAAAAAGGGTATAAAAGTAGTAACTACAAGTATGGGAGACTGGTGTCAATTGTAACAAAATTTAAACTTTCATTTTTTCCTACTAATCCATCCATAGTTTTCAGTTTTCTCTTTCTCTGCAAGAACTGATGATATGTGCTATAACTTATTTAATTTTTATAATTTACTCGAAGGCGACTATTTTGAAGTGCCGTGCATATAAACAATGGGGTCAATTGTAACGGGGCTGGTGTCGATTGTAATAGTCATAATAGTTACGTAAGTATACTATATAAGTACACCTACAACTTTATTATCAACATAATATAAATACAAGGCAACACATATAAAATCCAAAACATTATACAATGTAACAAAATTCTAAATACAAATCAAATGAAACAAAATATTCTGTAGAAAAGCGAAATAATAAACAAAATTTAGTCGGACAGACAGTTCAAACACAAAAAGAAAGGACTTCTATCAGTGTAACTGATATGAGCCCGCTGCCGACAGCTCCTGCATTGAAGCCAGTCCTCCTTGCTGCTAGAATAAGGGCCGCAGGTGTGTTCGTCATAATAGCTGTTTTCCCTTTACTTCTTCGCCCTCTCGGAGATCTTTGAAATTCTGCCTTGGGCAGTGGTCTGATAACTTCTGGTGTTAAATTTTGCGAAATTGAAGTTGATGGTGCTTGGAATGTTTCACATGATGTGCTAGTGCTTTGGTCCATGTTTGTAGGTGTATTCATTTTCCGCTGCGCCATGCGCGTTAGGCAAGTCTTCTTTTTCGTTTGCATTCAATGGTTTATCGGTGACAGTGGATGGTACGAATTCAGCGTCGCTGAATATTTCTTTATTGAATAGCCAAATACCAGTACAATGAAATCCAGCCAAGATATTTCGAGATGTGGATGCCAGAGGCAGTGCCTGCTTGATTATAGATGGCAAATCATATATTAAAAACTCCCCTATCTAAGAGTTTTAGCTTTTGCGACGTATGAGGGGGAAACGTCAAAAGTGTTATATAGTTATCTTTGCAAAACTCTATCACTGGTATTGAAGTATGGGAAGAATGATTACCGAAAATGAGAAGGATTTTATTATTTTCGCTTGGATTGGCGTATTTTTCAAAATGCTTGACAAAGAGTAGAAAGTGAGGTTTTTGCATCCACCCAGACTTGTTGCCACTTCCTACACATCCATCCAGGCCAACTCTTATAAAAAAATCCTGGAATTTTAACCGAGTAAAAACAAAACACCGGTGGTATCGTATTGCCATAGGCACTTAGAGCGAGACACATAGTAATTAGTGTCTCTCTTTCCTGGGACGTGATGGACCCTACTTGTTTGGTGCCTTTCTGAGCAATAACTTTGACTGGCTTTTGCACTGTATTTATTCCTGTTTCATCAGCATTGTATGTATTTTGAGGTTCAAGATGAAATCGTTCAAAGACGGTAGCTAAATTGTTGAAGAATTTATCAACATTATTTATGTTGAAATTAATCGCTTGATTAAGACTTGCAGCCTGAGGTGCCCGCAAAGCACGATTTGGATTTATTCTCATGAATGCTATAAGCCAGTCTGCACTAGCAAGCTCAGTTTCTTTCCATTTGTGTGGACATTTTTACTTATTTAGGTAGGCAAATTGGAATGCAACTTTTCTTAAATCTTTCGTGCTTAAACCGAAATATAGGTTGACTGAAGTTTTGCAATACTCTACTAATTGCCTTTTTTGCTCTTCGTTAAATACTCGATTGTGTGGATTGTTTCCCGACTTTTGGAATTTACTTCGGTCAAGGCTTTTACTTGAATTGTCACCTTTTTTAAAAATTGGTGAAATTCTGGCAATCTTCCAGATATCGGGAAAGATGGACGTACTTAAAGCCAAATTGAATATTTTATATAAAAGCATAGCAAAACTGTGGGCACAATGGCCAGCTGTTAATTTATTTTTTAATTTTTTTATAGCACGGGTTGCGTCATCTCCCAAAAAGGAGAGTAAGTGTAATGGTGGCAAATTTGAGTTTATATCGGGTAGTTCAGCGTTTAATGCCGAATAGGTACTAGGAAATGTTGTGGCGAACGCATTAACAATAGAAAGCGGATCTTCGTACTCACTTTCTGAATCATAACCATGAACCTTACCAGGAATTTCAGTTATACCTTGTTTAGAACGACCAATCTGCCAAAGAGTACGTGGATTAGTAATTAGGATCGAATCTGTGCTATGAATGTATGCGATGTACGCAGAACTAATGTCAGCCTTTACAAGTCGGCGAAGTCTTTGAAACTCAGGCCTAAAATAACCGTTTTTGGTAGTTTTCCATTTTCCGTGGCAGCATGATTTTAATTTTGTTTTCCTTAATGGTAATCGAGAACTAAATAGGGTAAAGGCTTCTATGGTTTGAACCCGAAATAGGAACAAATTCATCTAATGTATCATATATTTTACTATAAAAATCATCAAGGCCCGTTTTGACATTATCATGATTACCAAGAAAAGACCAATCCGCAGTAGATAAATCGAAGTAAAGTTTAATAAAATTGGTCATGCGGAAATTGTATCTGGTATTGTTATTAGATGGGAAAGTGATTTGCTTGAGTCGCTTAGTGTTAGATACCGAAATAATCAACGCCGGGTGGTGATTGTCTTCAAGAATAAGCAGTTGTGAATCATATCTGACCCAAATTTCATTCGTAAAATTAGCCAGAACTAGGTCTAGTGTCCTGTTCATAACTTCAGCTATCATTTAATAGGTTAATAGTTTTAGGGAGTTAAATTAGTTTCTGCATATCTAATGCAAGAAATGTATAACTACCACTTGAACAACCCTATGAATTAACGCTTGGAATTTAATTCTCTAGAGTTGTGTAGCGAGAAGCCATTTCCAATATATCCACCTCTGCTTTTAGTAGGTTCCAAAACCTCATATTTCCATACCTTTCCGAGTCTTCCTCTCTTTTTGTTTGTACTTTCCTAGCTAAGTAAAACATATTTTATTTTTTTCATTAATTCTGACATGTTCTACGGTTATAACTGTAATATAGCAAAATATGTGTACTTTGGAGCAAAGGCAGTGCAATGGAATTAAAGACCAATCATTAAATTTGTAAATATAATTCAGATAATCAGATTCTATGTTTTCCTGCTAAATACAGCATGTGAGTTGTAACTTCAGCACTGAAATAGATTTTTGAAAATATGAAAGTATTATCCGTAATAAAAGCAAACTTCAAAGAACTTTTGAAGATAATCCCATTTGTCAAACGTCAAATTGAACAAAACCAACAATGCAATTTTTACATTGGGACCGGAAGAATTTAAATTCAATTTTTTGGAACAACATATTATTGTATATTTTCAATCTAGCAGCATACTTTCTTATGACCACTTTTTTCTTGACTTAAAGGTCATAGATTACTCGTTATATAACTAATTAGTAAATATACATATATTACTTAATATATTTAAGAATTAGAACTAATGAGCGCTACGTACTAAACTCTCTTAAACTAACAACAGTATACAGACAACTAGTACAGAGGTATCTCGGTTAACGGAATTAATTGGTTCCAAAAAACATTTCGTAATCCGAAATTTCGTAACTGGAATCAAACGTTCTTATAAGCTTAAATGTTAAAATTATGATTGAATTTAAAAGGAAATAACTTCACTTGCATGCAATACCTTTAATAAGGACTCTCTTTGGGGTATAGAAGGCGACGAGGGCGAGGTGGTTATTTCGTGTATACAATATTAGCGACGCGACAAATGAGGAATCGTTTGATGGTAATTGTAGAACTTCCAACTTTGTTCTTTGAAAAAGATTTTACACAAATATAAAACGAATTTCCAATAAAGTAAGAATAATATTCACTATGAATTCAAGAAGCGGTGGAATACATTACATTGTTTATAACTATCCCTTGCTAGCACATACACGAGTCGCGCGTAAATTCTGCCGAATCTGTAAAAGTTGTAACCTGCGGTTCGTATCCGGCAGCAGTCTTCGGTTTCCGAAACAAAAATTCATCCAAATTTTCTTTCGTAACCCGAGAATTCTATAACACGATACTATCGTAAACCGAGGTACCACTGTACCTAAAATGTTATATTTGCATTTAGTTCAGAAGAAGAAAGGAATTGTATGGTACGTTTCGTTTTCTAGTACAATTAACATATCGCAACAGCTTGTAAGACATAGTACAATAAATTAACAAAATATACCCGTTTAGTAGCACTCAATGGTTAAAATATTTTTCCTACATTTCTAATATCTGAATATATCTACATCGCTTGAACAATATGTTGAAATGAGAAAAATGTTTGATACATGACATGAAATCCATAACAAACATTATCACATATTTACCTCGTATACTCCTTCTGACATATAATGTAACCTAACGGTCCCTATATGTCTCGCACAAAGGATGGTGTGCGAAATGTGAAAGGCTTGTTTCGGTTATACAGGCAGACATGAGGAGAAATGTAAATTACATGTGACTATTTTTTATAATGACGTAATCTTTTAAAATAAGGCGCTTTCCTTTACCGTGTTTAGAATTCTCTCTATGATGTTACTTACCTAGAGCAGACAACCTGTTTTCTCGGTTCCCTAAGACATGAATAAAGCAAAGAAACGAAGTGCGTGAATAGCGTACAGTCCTCTTTTGAAATTGAAACTTGAAAGCACTCTACTTACAGCTAGGAATTTGTTTGTGGTTTAGTGATACATAAATCGTCATGTATCTGATTTTCAAAATAGAAACAGTACAATTTATAAGTTGTAATGTGAAAAAGAATTACAAAGCAAGTAAATGGCCCAGCATATTTGAAATAATTTTACATATTAAATTATATTGTACGATGGTAGTATGAAGAGTTTCAACCCTCAAAATAAAAATGGAATTACTCATATATTGACTGAAGATTTGGGCATGAAAAAGTTAACCGCGCGTTGGATGCTGCGTTTACTCACTCAGGACCAACTCATTCGAATGGACATTTCTAAAGCCCTGTTGAAGCAGTTTAAACGAAATAAGTCGGAGTTTTGGCGTAGATTAGTAGCTGTAGATGAAACATGGCCAGTACACTGCTGAACCCAAGACGCAGCCGAAACAGGGACTGCGAAGGGTAAATCGGTTCAGAAAGAAGGGAAAACTGTTCCATCGGCCGGGAATGTGCTGGTGACTGCTTTTTGGGATGGTGATGGAGTTGTGATAATCGACTCTCTTGAAAAGGAAAAACAATAACGGGGGCAAGTTTTGTTCCACCAAGAAATCACACCGTCTCACACATCAGTGGTCGCCATGGTAAAAATTCAAGACTTGGGGTTCGAATTTGTGGACCACCCACCTTATTCACCAAATCTGGCCCCAGCGACTTATTTCTGTTTCCTAGGCTCAAGTTTCGCTCGAAAGACAGAGATTTTCATATTTTGCAGAACAAGATGACAACTACGATTTGGACGAATCGAAGAGATGGGGACATCGCTGAGAAAAGAGATGGGAACGTCGCAAAGAGACTGTGTTGAGAAATAAAACTGAATTTGACAAATAAAAATACTTGCTTCTGTGTTTGGAAGATTTTCAGGCGACCCTCATGTACTTTATAACAACAGATAAAATAAATACACTTTGTACTAAAGCAAAAACGATGACGTTGCTATATATACATACAATAAATACAATGTTCGTTAATTCTATGCATATATGAATAAATTATCATCTAACAACCTCGAAGAAAATAACGGTAGGTAACGAATCAGTAGGTTACAAATAATTTCAATTTAGCTGTCGGATAGGTTCTGAGTTAGGAAATTCAAAATTTGTGAAAACGAGTATAATTATTAAACTTAATAAAACTGTAGTTTTAAAAATTATTTGATTTGACTTAAATCTATTCAGCAAACTTCAAAATCTTTTATTAGATCCTACTCATTTGATATTTCAATTTAACGTAGTACAATATATTCATATATGAATAGTGGATTTGCTTTCAAAGTTTGAAATTTTGCTATTGGCGACATTTTGTTCTTTTCTTTTTGAAATTCAAACAAAATGTTAAATTAAGTTGGGACGTAATTTACTTAGTAAATTTTGGATTTTTAATCTTTGAACACCATTTTTGCTTGCACGATAATTTATCGTATTAGCCATGGAATTTGCTTTATCTTCACCAAGGAAATATACAATTTTTTTGTGGTTATAATAATTTATACAAATTTGTTTCCGAATCAAAATTTAAAAGACTCAGTGCGCAAATTTTAATTAATTAATTAAACACATGTTTCACAAAAGCATGCGGGATGTAACACACAATAGCTTTTGTAGTATATCAAAAGCTGTCAGAACCTGTCCTGGATCTTAACATAAAACATTCCTCTGGGTTGCTTTTGTATATATTGAAAAATTGTTTGCAAATAATCGTTTATAACGAATTCATCATCCTATAATTAAAAGCCATCTCTTTATTACCACAGCTACAGTATTTAATGCTATATCACAAGTCTATCACTTTTTTGTTAGCGTTTTGAAGTAGCTCTCGGAACCAATTATACTCTACTAATTAAAAGTGGAAAAAGGCAACATGACGAAACATATTTTATGCATCCTATAAGTATACTTGATGTAGTTACAGACTGGTACATCGTGAGCACGTCATACACAGAGTGGTAAAGTGGTAGCGCGCGATGCTTATAATTTGTTGAATATTGTCTCCATGAAAATGTATCCTGAACAAAAGCCGTTCGGTAATTTATTTTCTATTATCCAGATTAAAGACTATTACTTTACCTTCAGTTGTTTAGTTATCATAATGGACAGCTTGTTTATTTTTGTTGACGGCGTACTTTTTTTTCTTTACATTTTAGAAGATTGTTTATAATTACATCATTTCCCATTCGCTTTATAACTCTAATTCTTTAATAATATTTGTTTACAACTTTTTTGTTTCAAAAATTGATCTTAAGTAAAAGAAAAGAAGTAACTGAAACATAATAGGCTTACCTACTTAACTTTTCCTTTCTACCACTAGGTATAAAGCGGTTTTGTGTCCGTTGTTTCTTATACTTGTTTGAAGTCCTGATTACCGTCCACTTTGTTCCCATTTTGCGGCCACTTTTCTAATTCCACTCATCCGTGTTGCTCTTGACCATTTACTTTTATTTTCTGCGTTTTAATTACCTTTTTGTAAGGCTATGGCGACACGCGGCACACACGATCAAACCATCTTATGTGGTTTTACTTCAAAAGTTTGATTTGCAGATTCTGTCCTTTCTCCATTTCCCTTTATTTTGCAAATAGGAAAAGGTTTATTACGCATCACATCGCACATTTAATTAGTAAATTCCTTTGATTCATCATTATTTCTTCTTACCACGTTCTAGTTTTATATGTGGTTTTTACTATACACTGGGTCCGCCTCGTGCGTGGGCCGAAGGTAATTCCTTAACACTCCAAACACCAGTTTATCTCTATTAAATTTGCATAAGCATTTCAATAATATCTGATTGAATACGTTTAAAAATATATGGTGGAAAAGAATTTATCGCAACTTGACTCACATGATGATAAACTTAATGTATTCGTAAATGTTCTAAACGATATCAAAGATATTTTAGCACACCACTTATGAATTTTTTAACACAAACAGGAATACTTTGTGGGAGATATATACATATATTGAAATGTGTTTTTCTCAGGGATTTTGTAAAAAAATTGGAATTTTGCAAGTTATCTAAATTTTAGCTTAACCAGGATTGATGAATTTATTGGCGTCCCTTTTCAACAATGGCGATTGTTTCTTTCCACAGCAAATTTTGATGATCTACCCGAATACAATCTAACCAGAAATTTTTGCTAAATAAAGTTGTTTTTAGACTTAACATGAGAGAATGAACGTGGTGACGCTATTAGATGACGAATCTATGCTCTAAAATATAACTGACAACACAAATATGACAAATTAACTGACGATTTACTTAGTAACTTTACAACAGGTATTTAATTTACGAAACCCTACTAGAAATACTTCTGAATTAACCCTATTGTTTGTTTTAGGAGAATTTTACATTAATTTTGAAGATTTGCGAAATTAGGAAAATAAAAAGAAGAGTAGTTTTGTCTTCGATCATCTAAGATCGTCGTTATCTGGACTTATATATTTTATTTAATGTCCACACTCCAAGGCCAGTCGGCCTGGGGGAATATTGTGGATTTCGAAAAATAGCTTTTATCCGACAGAGGGACTTTCATTACTATCGGGTGGCTATCCGGAATATATAAAAATTATGAAATTTGCAAAGAAATAATGGGATGAGAGGTTGCTTTCCTACACAAATATTTGTTATAGGGAAAATATTTACGCCATCGTTAAGAGCATGTAAAACAGTTTAAATGTTATCTTAACTTTTTTTTGATATCCCTTATAGTTTCTAAGTGAGTCAGATAGCGTAGAGTAGTGTTAAGCTTAGGGTGCTTTACGCCCCGCCAGTGTGCGATGGGGCAGCTAAGATAGACAAATTTATAAATTAATGATGTTATTATCAATAAATCCCAATTTGTTGATCAATTCAGGTGTCTATACTACTTTTAACGAAATTGCACCTGAGGTTAATCCAATTAACTTCAGTCAAATTGTAAATTTGTTTTTCTTGAGGAGGTACTTGAACATCAAGGTGTGTAGAAATTGTCCTAAAAATGTTGAAGATTGTAAGTTAAAGAGTTCAGTTCATACACGTTAAATCTTAAGTGCAACTCTTATGCAAGCAGTACAGGCGTTTAACGATAGAAATATTGGTTCACTAATTTTTTTATCCGTTAGTTCATTGTGATTCGCTTAGTTTCTATGCTTTTACGAATTTATTACCATGATTTTTTTCAAACATGTCATTAAACGCCATTAAAAATTATATAGTTATAGAGAGGAATAAACTATTTTTCAAATGATAGAAAAATCTGTCATATAACTAGCTGGTTTGTCACAGTAACGAAACTGTTGTAAATACAATAATTATTATAGTAATATTAAGAAATAAATTACTGAATAGCTTTTATTCAATACATTTTCCATGTGAGCAGCATTTAACAGCTCATAAGCAGTGTACTCTAAGTGTTTCCCACTCTGTAGAAGAAACAATGCATACACAGCAATCGAATCTCTTCGCTTCTTTCCCATTTCTCATTAGCGAACCGGCAGACCTCTCACGTCCATTTAATAAAGACGGTGTCGGACTGTTTATATAAAAGGCGCGATTAAATAAATCGGTTCCGTACGGAGGTGTTCTCTATTTAATTGAAACCGCGCATGCTATTCGAACAAATCAACGTGGTCACGCATAAACCGCGCCAATTAAATATTTATAAATATCAGGTTGAAGAATCGTCGCGTGATGGAAGCGTTGGATTCTCGTTAGCGTTAACGTTGGCATTAACGAACGAGATGAGAATGGTTGCTGTGGTTTTGTAATTTTCAAATTATTGAAAGTGATTAGCTTGGGACTCGTGCACTAACTCTTTGCGATTAGTTTCTCTTTTGCTCATACTACGCAATATTAAGTAGAAAAATAGTATATGGAGATTTAAACCTATCTGATGATACCGCGCTTTTGTATGCATGACACTATATTGAATAAGTAGCAACATTTTAGTCACATTTCATCAACAAAAACAAATTGGCAAAAGTTGAGCGAATTAAAAAAGTAGAAAAACAATTTCGCTCTACTAACATCTAACATGAAGTTACCGTGGTTTTTATAGTCGAGTCTCCTACTTTTTTCCATTCCAAGGGTTTTAGTCTGCAGCGAACAATCCCGGGGAAACGAGATCATACCTAATTTCTCTTCGTCCTATATTCGGATGGTAATTTTCAAATTTAAAGTAACTTGATCCACAAAACATATACAGAATTCTATTTGGGCTATTTCAACCCGACCCGGCCTGGCCCGCGGGCCAGGCTGCGCCAAGACGGGCTGGCCCGGATCATTCGCACGTCCGGTCTAATCAACAACCTTTAACGTGCAAACCAAAATTCACCATCGGAAACATAATTATATTTCTTAAATTCAAAATTGATTAAATGTGTTGAAACCATATCAAACTTCTAAATTTTGCAGGATCACCATAGAAGCGAAATACATTTTGGTGTGTATATTGGATTCTTGAAGGTTGTTATTCGATTTTATTTATAAACTGAACTTTAGTTGTGTATTCGAAAACAAGAGAAGATAAGAATACATAATTTTTGATTGAACGACAACGTTCTAAATTCTTTAAATGATAAAAATTGCACATAAATATCAAAGTACGAGGGTAAGTCAAATATTATCTACACTTTCGCCATAACAAGCTTTGAAGGTTATCGTAGTGCGCCGCTTGCGCATGCGTTGAGTTGGCGCCTCTGTGGTCATGTGTGCGGAATTTAATCACGATCGCGTCATTTGTCTGCTAGCTACAACAGCATAAGCATTTAGCTATTAATTTGCACCAAACAGGAACAACGAGCAGTGATCCGATTTTTGTGGTCAGAAGGTGTGAAAGCTGCTGAAATTCACCGGAGACTTTTGTCACAATACGGGGACAGTGCGTTATCTCGTAAAAGCGTTTTTTTGTGGATCGAAATGTTTCAAAGTGGCCGCACGAGCGTAACACAAAAAGAGGGAACATTTATTTGTATATATATATATATATACAGGGTGTCCATGGATGGGGTTCAAAGGGGAAAAAACCTTTTTAATAGGGTTTTTTAAAAAAAATTTGTTTCCTCAAAACTTTCCCAAAAACATAAGAAGATTGATGCAGAGTCCCATATTATAAGTTCGATATTATTGCAGCTGATCCCTTTTATTTTCAATTAAAACAATCACGCTTTGAATGAACAAGTAAAAAAAGTACTTTTGGTATTTTACGTTTATGTTTAAAATAACACTTGTAAATTTTTAAAAATAAGTTTGACGAAACTGGTTTAGTAAGGTTTTAAAAAAAGAACAAAAGAGTATGACGAAAAGACGCTGCACATTATTAGCAAAGAATTTGGTGGGGGAAAAAACCCAAAGGTTGTTTTGAGGAAACGTCGCGAGAGTTAAAGGTTTTTTTTTACCAAAAATTTATAAAATAATAAAATCTTGCCTTATAGACCCAGAAAACCCATACACTTGGAAATGGAGGTGATCAAAAAGGTTAGATTTTGTTTAGGGGTTTGGAGAGAAGTTTGTTGACCAGAAAAAACCTTTTATAGAAAAAAAGAACACACGATAATTTTTTGGGCGAGAAGTATTGAAGACGTAGTTCTATTGAATGTCAATTTTATCAATTCGTAGGGAAAATACAATTCACTCGCCAGGCGGAATTTGGGTACCCCAATGTATGCGTCATCCGCATCCCTGAGCGTATCTCAGCCCCCCTAAGAGTACGGTTTTGTTTTTCGACGTTAAAAAAAATCACCCGAAGCCATCGTACATCCCTAGTTTTCCCTTAAGGCCTTTTTGGCCCCCACGCGTTTCAAATTTCCCACCAAGCCAAGTACAATCCTTCGCACGCGTTTCAAAAGGGCGGGCCTATGAATTTAGCCGAAGAGGAGTGGGGAGGATAAAAAGAAAATTTGGGGCCTATGGTAAATTTTTATGGAATTTTGGCACAACTTCTAGATATCTACTTATTAGAAATAAATTTTCGTTTTAATTTTGAAAATATGAAAAAAATTATCATTAACCCCCTCGAAGAAAAAGATTTGTGATGGATTTTTTAAAAAGAAGCCGAAAAAAGGGCCCCGTTTTCAAATATAAGAGTGCTATCAAAATAATTACCTTTAAATTATTTATAAATAAAATTGAAACAAAATGAGCAATAAAAAAAACGTCAATATAAACTTTTTATTTGCAAAAAGGGGAATTTAAAAAAAACGTTTAAAACAAAAAAGCAAAGAATACTCTCTTTTTTTGGTAAGTGGAAAAAGAATACCTTTTATTTCTTTAAAAAATTCATCTTTATAATTTTAAATTTTTTAAAGAAAAATTGCGTTCAAACTCAATTTTTAGTTTTTAAACATTTTGCGCTACTACTCCTTTGTTCCACCATTTTTCCATTTAGTCGTGTTATTGTCTACTTGGAAGCGCTAAAACAAAAGGGTTTTATTTTCGTTTGGGTGCAATTAAAAAAACCCTTAAAAAGTTTTTCTTCACGAAGCCCGTCAGGCTAGATACCGTTTCTTTCCCTTTTGAGCCCTTTCTGTTTTACATTTACTGGATAGGAATTTATTATTAAAACAAAAGTTAGAATGAAAAATCCATTTTCCGTTACATTTACGGTTTTAAAAACGCTCACAACAAAAGTAATTGAAACCCCAATGTATACACGAGTAGGTCCCTAGGGTGTCCCCCTTTTCGCTTTTTCACCGTCGCCGACCTTCCCCTTTTTCTTCGATTTGGTCCAAAGAGGGAAAAGAGCAAGGGAGAAAAAATAATTTGAAATTTTTCGCAAGGGTTTGTGCGTTTTTTTATCCGAAAAATACGGGCCTATTGTGAATGGTTTACAGCTAAAATTGTTGGGGAAGGTCATTTGTGCAGGAGGGTCTCGGTTTGATTGTACTTTAAAGTCTTTGTATTCATTATTTGTTGTTCACCCCAAAAATGATTTTTTTTAAAGGGAAAAATTTCTGATATTTTTAAAACACCACCAACATTTTTTAAAATTGGTGTAATTTTTTTTTACTAAATTTTTTTTTTTACATCGTATTTCCTTTTTCAGTTTACCATGTTGTCCAAGATTCGATCCTCTAAAACCAACCCCAAATATGATGACAGGGGGAGGGGGAGCAAAAGAAATTTTCCCTGTTTATTGTTTTGGAAAAAAAAGGGGGAAGAAAGAAAAAAAAAAATTCTTTTTAAAAATTGAAACAACAATTTTTTAATAAAATCCCAAAAAATAACTTGACCAAAAAACCATTACCTTTTTTTACAAAAAGTTTCGGTAGGAACTTGAAAATTTTTTTTGAAATTAGGGTTTCAAATAACACAGCTGTGGGGGTTAATGTAATTTACCGCAAAAAGCAATTTGGGTGCCCCAAAAAAACGCTGCCCCCGAAAACTTTTGCCACAAAATATTACGATCAGCAGGCAGAGATGGATAATATTTTCAAATGGGTGTACATTTTTTTTCTTCAATACTTTGCTCAAAAAAACTCCCCAGCCACAAAAAACTGGAGATTGTTTTTTTAAAAGGCAAATAAATTTTCTGGCTTTTCGGTTAACAAATACGCCAAAAATTGTAAATATCACAAATACACCCAAACGAAACCAGATCGACACAGCAAAAATGAATAACTGACGGCACTTTTATAATAAAAAAATTTTTCTTAGTGGTTTCTTTCAAAAATTGCGATTTTGATTACACCCCAATTATTTTCCTGTTCTAAGTCTTTTTAATTATATTTCTAGAAAATTAATGTTATTTTAAAGGGGCTGCATAATATATTATATATTATCTAAGCGTAAATTTTCACAATGAAAATATTTTTTCGGGTTTATGAATTTTTTAAAACCCAAAATTTTATTTAAAAATTTTTGAAAATTTCAAGTTTTCTTGTTTTTGCAAGTTATTGGAAATCTTTTTAAAAATTTATTTTTTAATGATCAAAAAAAAAACAAAAATTAACAAGTCGTGGTGGGTTCCCTAGTGGGCCACAGTAGGGGGAAGTATCTAAAAGGTTAACTATTTTAAAAAACCATATCCAATAGTTTACATGATGTGGTGAGTTTTTTTTTTTTTTGAAATTCACCTGACTTTAAACAAGTTCCCTTTTGGGACTTCAAGTGACCCACACCAAGCAAAAAGGTGTCAAAGTTTGGGGGTTTGGGTTTTTCTACACAACCGTGTTTTAAAATATCATGTTTTAATTTTATTTTAAATTTTTTTATAAATTTTTAAGTTATTTACAACTTTAAAAACTTTGCATCCAAATTATTCAACGTTTGATTTTACTGATTTTAGGGACTTAAAAATAAAAGATTTACACTATTTTATTTTTCGTTAAAAATTTTGGAAAAAAAATTATACAGCAAAGCCTTTATTTTAATTTTTTAATTTTTTTGCAATTCCAAAGTGAGCGGGGGTTTTAGGGAAGGACCCCAAAATATTCCTTCAACCATGAAGTTTGTTTTTATTTGAAGCTTTATCTATGGAAAATAGATCAGTTATATTTTAACAAAATTTTTGGCTAACTTTCAAGTCAGAATTCAAAAAAAAAAAAAATTCTGGTAATTATTTTTTTAAAAATACATATTTCTTTATTGAAGCAAGTTTTATGCATAATTACAAAATTTTAATTAAGCATTATCGAAAAGAAACACAAACCATTTGAGTCAACGCTAAAAGTCAGTGAATGTTTAGCTTGGTCCAGTAAAAAAAAGTTTTTAGAAAAAAACTTACAACTCCCGGAAAGAAATATTTAGTTGTCTATCAAAAGAAAGAAATAGCCATCTTTAAATTAAGAAAAAAAGTGATTTATGGGGGTTTAAAAAAAATTATCATAATTATACGATGACCAAAAAAAATAATGTAATTTTCTCGTACATTGTTTTGGGGAAAAAAATTCCCCCAATATATGATTATTTAAAAAATTTTTTTTTGGTTATGTTATAGGCATTTTTTTTGTGTATAATTATACGATGCTTCAATATTGTTGCCCTTAAATGCGTTGTTTTATTAACAATATATAAAAATTTTCTATTTTACCTTGTTTTATTTCAAAGATGTTTTTAACTGAAAAAATCATTTCGAAGTCTTCATTCATTGAATTTTGCCGACGCTTTTTCTTGGGGTTTTTTTTTTCATTTTTCCGATTTCGGTTTCTGCCTGGCCACGTCCACGGTTTTACGGGAACCCTGTGTTTCCTTCATTTTCGATCACTAGGTTTTCACTGGGGTAACTTGGGGAACCCTTTTTAAATTTTATTCCATCGTGAGGGTTCGATTTTTTCCCCCCCAATTTTTAAGTAGTTAATCGTCCCCTTCCTTTTAACCTGTGTTTTTACACGTATTTAAAAATCCCCTTTTCCCCAATATGAGAAATTTTTTCTTCAAAAATTTTAAACGCTGCTTACTTTCACAAAAATTACTCCAAAACAATTTACTATGATAGACCTTTTGTATCGAAAAATAAAAAATTTCATGTTTTTTTTTACCCCAAATTGAACTCAAAAACGGACTTATCCAATATCGGTAAAGCATTCCCCGATTATGTTTCTTCCCTTTTTTCCCAGTGGCCCAAAAAATTTACCTCCCCGATTGTTTTAATTCCCAAATAGATACTGCCGCCCCAAAATCGAAAACCTTATAGTTCCCTCGCTCAAGCATGTAGCATTGCTGTTTTGATCCCATTTTACGGCGGGGGTTCCCTCAAAAATATTGGGGGAGCTTCATTACTGGTGCGACTGGGGTGGGGATTCCCAGTATCGCTTTCCCTTTTTAAAGTTTTTTTGTGAATTATCACATTTTGAATCATATTTCTGCAATCTCTTGCCTGTCCCGCTTGAAAACATCTAAAACATTTTTGATTTGATGAGTTTTGAAGTCCCTTTGAAATTGGGGTTTTTTCCGCAATTAAAAACATTTTATTTGTAATTTTTTCCGGGTTTTTCCCTTTTTTTCTGAGACCCTTTGGTTGTGCCATTTTTCCCATCTTTTATTCCTCCCCCATTGGAGATTTTGAAAAAAAAGGGGGGGGTTTTACTATTTAGTGGTTTGTTGTAGGGCCCGGTTAAATTATTAATTCCTCCCGACTTGTGAGGTTCGCAAAAGCTTCTCTTTTCATTTTTCTTACTGTAGCTTCAACCTTACTTTTCCGTTTTCAGGGGAAAGAAAAAAAGCGAGTATTCGCGTTTTAGCCAACGCAAAAAAATGTGATTTCCAATACAAAAGATCGATTTGGCCCCAAATTCTTATAAACCCCACAGAGCTAAACCTGCAACTTTTAAATTTAACCCATATTTTTACAGTTTCCCCCTTTTCTTTGAAAAATGACCCAAAAGTCTAGCTGCCTGTTTGGATTTTGGGTTAAAATTTAATTTAATATTTAAATTAATTTTAAATTTCCGAGTTTGGATTTAAACCTAATTTAACCTAAAAAAGAATACGAAAAGTCAATAAATCAAAAGATTAACGCAAAGTAAGTTTCTGTGATGTCTGTAGGTATCCAATCAGAAATTCTAATTACTCTTAGTAAATCTTTTTCTATACTTTTTTAAATTTATTAAAAAAAAAATTTACAACTGAATCAACAGCTAAAATATATTTGAAGCATCCTTCCCAAAGCATTAGTAGCGGGTGGGGCCAAACCCAACAACAGAATATTTACGCCACAAAACATTCTCGCATGTAAATTGTTTTTCACGGCGCCTTATATTCCCCCTAGGGATTTGGGCACACGATTTTCGTTGGATTTAATAGCTAAATGTAAATACTCCCCCCAGCCGTGACAGGTCAAAAACTCTAATTCACGTATCAAAATTTCATACTACGCGGTAGTAATGGAAATTTCATCTTCTTAAATGAATAATATGGCGTTACATTTTTGTGTGGTTTTTTTTATTTTTATTATATATAAAAAATATTTAATAGGGAAAAAAATCTGCTTTCCTTTATTTTTAAATTTTCCTTTTAAAAGATTTTTTTATTTGTTACAGTAAATGGGGTGTTTATAGTGTTTGTTTTTTCTTTTTAAGAGTCCTGTTTTTTTTTTTCAGCAGTATCAATCCAAACCTCTTTTAAAACCCTTTGATGCTTCTCGATAAAATTTTTTTTTGTTTGACTCTTAAAATTTGTTTTTTTGATTAAATACTCTCATTATTATTTGAAAAAAGGTAAGTTTTTGAGGACCCCTTTTGAAAAAATAAAGCCATTTGCGGGATTAAATTTTCTTTTTTTTTTCTACCCCGAAAATAAAAGGAACCCCCCAAACAATATTTAGGAAACAAAAAAATAGAAAGAGTTAAAATATGAGTATTTGAACGTTTTGGTTTGTGTAATAAGAAATATTTTAAATCACCCTTTATCCATTTAACGAAAGGTCTTCAAAAACTTTTTTTAAAGTTGCCCAAAAAAAATTGCCTTTCTTTAAAAAATATAAAAAAATTTTTTAGCGGATTTTAGCCCCAGTAGTAACATAAAAAATCGGGATTTAAAAATTTTCATTTGGATTAAGTTATTGGGCAGACAAAAAGATAAAATTAGGTAGTACGGAGAGACGGCTCATTTTAAAATCTAGAAGGTTTGATAAATGTAATTTTTGCCCTCATAGCGGGAAAAATAATCAAAATTTTGAACTATAAAGTTATTTGGGAACGTAAAACAGCATTTTAATTAAATTATTATGAAGGCAGGGAAAATTTTACAAAAAAAAAGCATAATTTTAATGAATTCAGTTTTGGAAAACCCTAGCCATAAAAAGGTAAAAGTTTTACCCGTTATATCAGTATAATTGAAGTTCGTTATCTGTAACTTTAAATTTTGCATAATTTAGGATTTGCATAATTTAAAATTAAATTATTAAGTTAGTTTTCCGCTTAGTCTGTTAGTTCCGTTTTACTGCTGATGATGATAGCTTGGCTATTGAAACGTGCGTTCAATGCGAGTGAAATATTGTGGTAAGGGTTTTAATAATAATAATAATAATAATAATAATAATAATAATAATAATAATAATAATAACAATACTATATTGATTCAAGGTATCCAAAAGGATAATAAAATCAAAAGTCAAATACAAAATAATAAAGGGAAAACAAAAATTCAAACAAACAAAAAAACAAGAAAAGGTTAATTAAACAAAGAAACGGAAACAAAAACAAAATAAAAATTAATACTAAACATGTGAGTAAAGATAAACCGTAACGTTGGGATGGCTTAACCCTGTAGGTTAATTACTGAAGTTGAGAAAGTCTTCTACACTGTGCTCTATTAAATACCTTTTAGTGGACTGCTTAAATCTGGCACTAACTCTTATTTCACGAGGTAGTTTATTGTATAGTTTTTTTCCCAGTGCTCGTTAATCCTCTATCAGTAATATACAACGCACATCTTGATCTTTCATAGAGAAGGTGAAGTGTTTCAATAAAAATGGAAAAGTGTAAAAGGTTTTCTATTAAGAAGGAAGGAATCACAATAACAACGATTGCTCAATAACTCATCAATTTCAGCGTACTAAACATTTTGTTCCTAATTTATATGCTTTTTAAATCAATAAAAATATCGTAAACACTATATTCAACCAAATGTCATTATAGAGACTAGTCCTCCCTAAAGCTTGAGAGATATCTAAAAATAGTATGGTGCATGCACTTGGTTGGGTAGGTGAAAGAGCTATCACCTACCCAACCAAGTTTTGATGTGGTAAAAACCAATTTATTATGTCACACCCCTATAACAATTAAGTCGTTGCTTAATGGAAGTCGTCACGAGTAATCACAATTACAAAAACTTTCATGTACTCAGTGGGTGAAGCGGGTTGTAAATTACATATGGTCTTTGACTTATATTAGTATTCCTACCTAGAACGTTACATAACTCTAACAACCATTTGTACTGCGAGGATGCTATTACATAAAGTGCATATTTTACAATAAATTAAAAAAAACAGCGATTACATGCGCATAACAAAGATATTAACTCCGTGTAGCATTCAAATTTTTATTGCTCTATCTCCAAATAAAGAAATGTTTATAAATAACAAAGATGAAGTTTCCACCAATAATCAAGAATATCTTCGAATGTGACACTGCAGATACAGAAATGGAGCGGACGCTCTGTAGGAAGCTGATAATTTTTTCCTCTTTTATTTAAGTTCTCTCTTTTATTTAAGTTCAAACTATTCGTCGCATATAAAATCGGTTCTTGCATATGTTTAATAATAAGAAGAAATGAATAAACATCGCTTCGATATCATTAAGGTATGCTTAATATAATTAATAAGAGCAAGTACAGCATATACAGAATACCCAAGCGACGTTATTTGTAATGATTCTGGTACACGATTCCGGTAGCATCCGGTATTATAGTCGTCTCACGTATTTCCGGTAATGTGTCACTTGTGCTGCGAGTCATTGACGCAATAGAAGAGAGAAATTGCTTCTTGAATCTAAGCTTAACCCAATACATCCATCTATGAATACAGGGTATACCAAAAACTGGAATGCAAAAGATACTGGAATCTTCGACTGGAATGCTATCTTTTGCATAAAAACAATTATCTCAAATAATTTAGGGAACAGTTTTACCAAACCTTTAAAAAAATTAAGTCTCTACATAATCTTAACTTGTCAAAAAAAAGCAGTTGAAGACATTACTGGCATTTTCTCTTATCAAATTAAATTAAATCATTGCAGAGACTATGTGTTTCAGATAATAAACACACCTTCCCTTAAAACAACAATAAATAGGATTAATATGAAAGACTTCGTACAATATCCTTTAATATTCTTTCTTTTTAGAAAATTGATCAGTTTAATGATCCACTCCTCATACCAGATCTAGACCTTTGGCCTTTAAGCTCCCTTGTTACAAAATAACAAGTCAAATCGCTCTGTCCAAGTTTCTAGATGTTTCTCACCCTAGCACAGGTAATTTCGTCACTATTAAGAACCTTAATCCTTTGCCCACTCTGTAAAGTTTTAATCCTATGGATATTTTCGCCAACAAGAATTTCAGCGAGTTTTTAATGAGAGAATAATGGCTAATCCGAACCCTGGGATTAAACAGGTAAATTGAAACCAAAGATGAGACTAGAGTAGAGGGTGGGATAATATTTATGTGTTGATTTAATATTTTAATTCGGTGTATGTAATTTCGTTACCAAAGTCATTAAGCGCTTAATCCTACAGGTAATTTCGTAAGCAATATTTTGCAACTCCCTCATGCCGCTTCTTATTTACCTGGAACTAAAGAAATATTTTACAATAATCCCTCATGTAGTTTCATTATCGCTTCTCATTTACTTGGAATTTATTATTTCTGGATTCAATGAAAACGTCTCAAGCTAGATTATTTATATATTATTATTTATTATACATATTAAACATTTGTTACTAATAATGCCACTAAATATTTATGAAGGCGATTATGAACATATCACATATAAAAATTACAGTTCGTCAGAACAATGAAACGTCGTGTAGATTCTGCCAGACGGTAGAAGAGACTGCCGTCCACGTGCTGTGCGATTGTACACCACTAGCAGGAATACGGCTTTTAGAAGTGGGATTGGAATGTCCAAAAGCTGAAACCTACGCAGAGGGATCACTCACAAGGCTGCTAGGTTTGGTGAAAAAGACAAAGCTAGCGTAATTGATCTAATGATAGAAGAACCACAATAGATTTGAAAAGAATGAAGTGGAATACGTCAAGAACCACCTCGATATTAAATCCAATCTAATCTAATCTAATTTAACAATGAAATGATAAACATTAAAAAAAAATTAGTTTACTTATGCTACCGTTTTCTAACTTTTCAATAGTACACGCTATGAACTTTTGACGATTCACGTTATGGATCTTAGCTGGGATACTGATACTATTAGTTTTTTGTAGGTGTCAATTTAGAATTCTTTAGGTTCTTCGAGAAACACGTAAAGATTTGGATGGGGCTGATACAAACTTTTATTAAAATGGCTATGAAAGGATTCACAAGCATTTGTTGTACGACTAAGATCACAAGACTGTTTCGCCCAAATATGTGGGGGAAACATAGCTTCTTCTGATATATACGTATCCACGAGGTAGTCAGCATATTCTTGCACTCTAGCATCCTGGGCCATTTCTTCGAAGAGATCTATCGCAAAGCATTCTCCGACTTCAACGACTAATTGGATTAGATTTGTCATTGTATTCCTTAGACAAACCACACTTCTGGGTTTTTCGGTACTAAGCTTGTCCAAGATGAAACCGGCAGCCAACGATTTCGAATGTTATATTATATTTTGTTTCACATTCACTTTTTATTAATGTTAAAAGCGATTTGTAGATGGCAGCTTCTTTGTCTTTCAATAAACAAAAAAGCAATGGAATATAATGTCCATTGAAATAGCGGTGGATGGTGAACAATTGACAAAAGTACAAAGTGCAATAATTAAAAGTTTCATCTAAATAATTTTTTTTCGAAGTACACAGAAGGTGAACATTACTTTCATGCAATGTTACTTATTGTAGAATGTATTTCGTCGATGTTGATAGGAAATGTAGGAAAAACTTATCGCCTAGCATATTTCTTCCTTTGTTGTTAATGTTTACGGTATCCCATCTTTCAGTGATAGATGAATTATTTTAGAGGGCTTTTCAACCAAATCATACACAGCCTTTCTTTTGCACGTAACACTTATAATTTGTTGGTTCAACACGGCTAAATTAACGTTATATGAATGTTCTAAATTACACTTCGTTATAAATATGTCACTGTCATATTCATCGAGGGTGTGTACTGAACACGAGCCCTTTCGATTTACACACTTCCATAGCGATTCCCCAATAATTTTCAGTTGTTTGAGAAAATTAAACATAAAATTATTTATAACTAATAAAGGTTTTCCTCTGATACTGTCTACGAACTAAACATCCATGATGCGCACTTTTAAACCTTGCAGTTGATAAAACTGATATGCAACTAATGGAAAAATGAAAAGAAAGTACTTTTATATTAAACATAGTCATCAAATTCTGGGAGTTACCTTTAACATACCCCATCGAAGATTAGTTCGGCTGGTGACGAAACTACCTGCAGGATTAAGAAATTTTCCTTAATGCACATATTTTACACCCCCGAAGATTATTTCGGTTGGTGACGAAATTACCTGTAGGATTAAGGCGTCTTAATATAAGTGACGCGGTTAAAGATGATTGGTAACGAAATTATATATGGCCTTTTAATTTGTTGCCTATTATTTGCTCATTACTGCCTTGGTGTCAATAGGGCAAACACTACAGCACGGACGTAAAAGTCAAAATAAGCAATTGACAATTATAAGTTTAGTTTCTATAAAACAATAAAATCAACTGACGAAAAATTGTGGATATGCAACAATCGAAAGAACAAGTGCACAGTTTACACTCTCGGCGAATTTAATACAAGTCTTGTAATATAAAAAGTGAACGGAGAACATTGCCATGTAACAGACTTGGGTGCTCTGAATCGACACATTCTTAGTGTGGCATGCAAAAGAAAAGCTGCCGAAGAATTGGCTGAAAAACCAGCCAAAATTATTAGAAACACACCGAAAGAAAACTTGCCACCAACAATAACCACCGCGGACATCGAAAATATGAGAAAAAATATGTACAACGCTCGCCAAATTTTGTTTCCACGGGTTCCCGCAAGTACGAATGAAGTGCACCGTGTTTTAGGTGGTCTTTGTGTCAAAAAAACAATCATGACGAAATTATTTTCGTTTTCTCATGTGAAACAAATATTCGTATATTAAACACTGTAACAAGAATTTACGTTGATGACACTTTTGATTATTGTACTCAAGGTTTTTGCCAGTTTTTCATCATCCGCGGGTTTAAAAATGGTCATTATGTGCCTTTGTTATATTGTTTGTTACCAAATAAGCAAGCCTAGACATACAAAAGGTTATTTGAGTTAATTCAAAGTAAATATCAACTATCTTTAAATATTCTTTAAACAGTAGCAGATTTCAAAAAAGCCATTCACAAAGCCATTAAAGAAACTTGGCCTAATATTCGTATTATTGGCTGTCGGTTCCATATACTTCAAGCCCGGTACCGGAAAATTCAGGAAAACGGCTTAATTGAAGAATGTAATCATAAAAATTGTTTAACTGGGCAGTGGTTACGAACAACGTTCGCACGACGTATTTAAACCCTTTCGAAGTTGGTGACTGTTTTGCCATGGAGTTATTTGAGGAGATCCTCGAAGATTCCAGATTATTTAGTTGAAAATTATATTTCAAAAGACCTACTTTTTCCGCCAACAATTTGGGCTAAAAATTCTGTATGTATTACTCGAACCACAAACGGGTGTGAATCTTTCCATAGTGATTGGCAGAACTATACAACATATCCAAATTTGTATATATTTCTAGAAAAAGTTTCAGATAAAAACTTATGTTAAAATTCAGAGTCTCGATTTGACTGTAACAATTCAAAATAAACATGTAAAAAATAAACAAAAATTCATTAACGATTTTATACAACGTTATCAAAATAACCAAATAGGGAGACTAAATTTTTTAGAGTGTATATCTTTTCATTGTACGTAGATAAATAATTTATCTTAGCTAAGAAGTTTTTTGTATAAGTTACGTTACAACATAATATTTGCTTTATTTTTTCTGGTCTAGAATCAATTTTTCTTTCTATTTGTTCCTTTTTGTTTTCATATGTTTAATACATCTATATTTGCAGGAATGTGTTTTCTTATTGTTCATTATTTTCAATTACCCAAAAAAAAATGAAATTTTGTATTTCAACATTTTAGTGATCGATATTTATCTTACACTTTCTGTGATAATGTTTATTTTTAAATACTGAATAAATAAAGTGGCTAAGTGATAAGTAAACAGTTAGATGACTAAATAGTTCAGGTCATTATGACAAGTAGAGTGGCAAAATTACCGGCAGGATTAGTCCGCCGTAGAACGGCAGTGGCGAAATTACCTATTGCATTACTGGCCTAATGGGTCTTGGTGGCGAAATTAGAAACACCCATTTCAGGAGGAATGTAAATAATTTAGGAGTGGCTATTTTAAATAAAAGAACTCCATATGAACTTATGTTGAATTCGCAATGGTTACAGGAATGTAAATGTTTAAAGTTAACGCGTAAATATCGCATACACAGGCACATTGAATCTGTGAATATATTTGAGTTATAATTTGAAACCATTTGATGTTGCAATTATGATTAATAAACAGTTTTACAACCGTTTATATTAATATACGAAATTTCTTCAAATCATAATGCTAGGGGTTTTGTAATCGAAATGCGCTTCCTATACTGTCACGAAGATTTGAAAGTACATTGAAATCAGTATACTGGATTTTTTCAACGCCCACTTATAATTCATGTGAAATGTAATGAAATTTTTTGGGCCCTTTGTAATATTCAGTCAGCCTGTACCTCCGTAACCATTATGAACTAACATTTTGGTCACAGTAGCCATTACTATTACCCAAGTAGAACACAAACGTTGGACCAATATCAAAAATATATTGGTTGTATATTGTAATGAGTTATCAGATTAAAATGTGAACATTTTGTAAACTTAATACAATATTGTTACAGAACATATAGCTGCGTATTGAAGAACTGTGTTAGGCTGGAAACTTTTCAGACTGCCCTCGTATCCTTTACTACAACATAGAATAAATACACTTTGTACTAAAGCAAAAACAATGACGTTATTGTATATATATATATATATATATATATATATATAGTAAGTTTATTGTATAAATATACAATAAACACAATTTTCGTTAATTCTATGCATATACGAATAAATTATCTAATTACCTCGAAGAAAATAACGGTAGTTAAACGAATCAGTAGGTGGCAAATTATTAAGCGTACATGCTACTCCCATTATTTTGTCAGAATGATGAACAGTAGATTTACTGGATTCCGTACGTCCTTGCAAAGAGCCCCGGTCATAGGGACGGGAAGTAATATACTATGATGAATGAAAACCACTAATGAAACAATTAGCATTTACATATAATACAAGACAGCGGGGACCGTTGGCCAACAATTCAAACTATACGTAATAAATACGAAAACATATAACAAGTTGCCTAGCAAACGTTTACGTACGGATAGAAACTTGTATGTAAGCGAAACGCGTGATTTACGGTTGGTTTTAACTCGCAAAGTTCAAGGATAAAATGAAGCGATACTCACGAACAAACTGTTTCGATTAATGCACATCATAATTTTATGATTTCCACGATTTTGACGCTGCGCAGGAGTTTTTTTGTGCTGTTCCTGAAGACAGTACATTTTCGCTAGTTGAAACATTTAAGGTAGTGTCTTAACGTAAATCACATCCAGAAATATTAGATAACCACTACTATTCGTGAAAATGATTGGCATTATAGCGTCGGTACTTCCAGCTTGTCCAGAAAATTGTTTGCAAGTGAAAATGGCGTTCAAAAGTATCTGATTAGCAGTGTATTCAGTTTAGAAACTTGAAGAATTGTTTCTTTTTTTAACATACACACATGTATATGTATATTGTAATATAAATATCATAAATTGGTTTTCTAAATAAATGAAATTAGTTTTCACGGTCGGTAGGTCCGCGAGCGTCCCCTAGGTACTCTTTCGGCAGTTTAAATTAAAATAAGGAGCAAACATTAATGTTTTACACAGCCCTAAATTAATATAAGAAAGACTAACCTCGAACTTTCATATTATGCGAACTCTCTAATAACGTGTTACGTGAGATAAACTCCGCGTACTTTTGAATAATCAAAACTTGAATTAACTTCGTATTTCAAGTATAATTTAAACACTAAAACACTTGGATTTACTAGAAAACTAAAACATTTAACTAAATACGTTTTCACTCGATGGCGATTTTAACTAAACAGAAAGACTGTGGTAGCGTCCATTTGCTTCTTTGTTCACGATGGCATTTGTCAAATAACATGGCCAATTACGATACACATAATAGACAATATTTTATATTATTTCAATCAGCTAAAAATATCATATTACAGCGTGTAGTATGCCATGCGAGTTCGCAATCTAAAGCGTACATTTCGTACATAACTTGACGACTTATTACGGAGTGATATTTAATTTGAGAAGTTATTGTAAATGTAGAATAGGGTTTATTCTGTACCTATTTGTAGGAAAATGTTACATTACATACAAACATTTACGACAATAATGATAGCAAGGAGTGTGGGGTAGTATGGCAAACAGTAAAGTATTGGCACACTCCTCACCACACAAGTTATTTTATTAATTAGGAACAATCGTTTCGAGAATTCGTGGGTTCCCATTGTCAGGCGTACGACCGAACTGGTGACGAATGTGTCGATACTTTAGTATTTAAACACTTACGACGTAAAAAAAATGGAGCGAAGACGAGTTATATTACCTAATAAAACGCCAGGGACCAGGAGAAGGTCCCGAGTCGCTAGAGAAACCATAAAAAGAGTCAGAACGACTTACCCCTGCTAGTTGTTGATAGAGTGAAATTTAGCTGAGCGACACTGCGCATGGCGCTAATGACAGCTACTTCTCAAGATGTATCTATCATAATGCGTACAATACATCAGGATTAAAATAAAAGGTCATATAAATGGAAAAGGTTCCAAGTTTCAAACGTCCTATATCATTTTACGTCCTGCAATATTTGTTTACCATCATGGTATATTTACAATTTGAACATAGAAAGAATTAGATAATTGAAAGGTCTTGCATAGCCAGTAAATTAAATTCTATTGATAACTAATTGTCTTTCTTGCAAGGATCAATTTCGTAGAACAATGCCCAGTCAATTATTCTGGATACTGTAATTTCTAAACATAAACGTTGCGCTATTGATGTCATACAGCAAAGTAAATAACCCCTAAGCAATTGCTTGCAAATTGTTACTATACTATTATTCCATTGGGAACCCTGCTTGTTTGTGGGCCGATAAACACTATCCTATTTATATAGCGGAAATACTTTTCGCCGGTTAAAAGGGCAATGCCGTCGTAACGTACACGCTTACATCACCGTTTTCTTTTTTATTATTACTAAGCCTCGTGATGATAGTAATAATTTCTTTGGATGCGGATAACGCTCGCTGAGTCGGTTCCTCTTCTGCGGTACCTGCCGGTAAGGATAAGCATCGTTAAATCGAGTTGATGGTACGATGATGATTTTTTAGCGTGACCGTTTCGGTAAAAACCGTTACGAAGAAACCAAGAGTCGTTTGGTCGGACTCACTCGAACGCGTAGTTGTACGTTTCGCTTTTATTACACTCCGTGGCTGGCGAGTAAAAGGAACAACGGTTTAAGGAGGACTTTACATGCCAATGAATGTGTTTAAGCAAAAAGTAAAAAGAAAAACGCGTGAAGCTGGTTAAAGGCATTAACTTCATAAATTCTTGCATGGGAAGAAAAAGCTTTTAGATGTATAAAAGTTACAGTTAAAGAATGAGATCAATTTTAATTATATATGGCCAAAATTTCATAATTAATCAAGTACATTTTCAGAAATGTTTTACATTAAATTATTTTTGGGATTCCTTTACTACTTACTTACTTTTTGTCTTAAATATGGTAAAGGATTGCTAAAATTTTATATGGTTCTTTGTGTCGTTCAACAATGATTAATTTGGTTTTATTTTGTTTTTATTACCTCGCTTTACTTTCATCAAAGAAAGCATTAAGACATTGTTAAGGAATTGTACTTTATTCCAGATGCAATTGTTGCATAAACGTTTCAAAACAGTGGTGAAGATTTCAAACGTTTTTAAACTATTAGAGATATCGCAGTTCTTCTTCGATAATAAGCCCATTTTCTTAGATCGTATGAAGTTAAGTGGTATGAACTACGGCAACTATGATCCTACTCGTGATTTTAATATTAGGTTCCTATTCTACTCCACTTTGCTTATATTAAACCGGGTGGTCGGAGGCGATCCGAACCCTATGGTTGAATGCTGCACTGCGAAGCTGCCACGTGCAGGCATGCATGTTTTCTTATTGGGACATGAGAGTGTCATTAAAAACAGGATTATTCCGAGAATTGGATTGAATTGCGGTTTTACTGATTTCTAAAAGGCATTGTTAATTCTTGTACCTGTAAAGATATTCATTTCGAATGAAGAAAGTTTCTGGTTGATTTAACGTAGAAATCACAACTAACGTTGTTTTTTGTTTGTTCTTTCGGATGCGACGGATCAACTACAAAGCAAATTCCCGTATAAATATTGTACCCACCCGATTGATATACTGGAATATGCTTTATTGGTCTACTCTACAACTTATAATAAAACAGTTCAACGGTACTTCATAAATTACTTACAATTTAAAATTGTTAATATTTCCGGAAAGAAGAATTAACTACAATTATATTGAGATCTATTGCTGGAGCGTCTTGGTTTGTGAGGAACGTCCAGCTCCAACAAGACTTTAACATCCCATGTCTGACTCAATTCACCAGGGAGCTAGGCTAAAGGCACATGCTAATATCTCCGACAATTCCCTTCTTACCAGAGTCGTTGAAGAGCCCCAGTACCGACCTCTCCCCAGGACCAGGGTCGACCGAATAGCTGATAAAATTCCTTTGGATGACCCGGTGAATCCGCCCTAATTCGTTCAATATTCATTTTCCAACCAGCCCGTAATTAGATACCACCATTACATATCCATAGTGACCGAGAAGTAGGTCATGAAAAGTGACAGACGAGCTTGCAGGTCTCGGCCTAGTTCGGGAATGAGAAGTTCGATTCCAAAACTACAAATATATTAGATTTTTATTTTATTATCTATTGGTGGAATTATTAAATAACAAGAGAGGTTCTCCGTGATTGTTGAATAAAACTAATGATAATGTCCCCAGAATGAAATCCCGTTATGAATGTAAACTTTATTGCGAAGAAATAGAGCAAGTGTTTTGGTTACCACACCTCCATGTATTTTGTAATTTCTGTAATGGGATCAGCATTATAATTCATTGAAATCTAACGTGATTACTACGATTATTACATGGAAAAACAAGTGGACCAGTTCCTCTGAGTCATTGAAAAGTACGGCCGAAAACTATGAAAAAGTTGAGATCTATCAGGAAATCTTCGGCGATACCTCTAGATACCTGAAGACCATTACCATCACAGACTTTTAAACATAGACTACGCTACATGACCTAATCTAAACTTAGAACTGCACTAAACTCATCCATTTTGAGAACTGTCAATTTCATTTTTTCAAACTATGTTGTTCAGGTTTTAAATATAGGCTACTAGATGACCTAATCCATATACATGCGATCATAATTAATCATTTCTAAATCAATAAAATTTTAATCTGTTGTAGCTCTGTAATTAGAAAAAAATAGTACCTCTGTTCATATAACATTTTTTTTGGTTCAAATCGCTTCCTGAACAAGATGTCAGTCTTGTCAGTGATTTAGGTATAATAGGTATAAGACTATTATACCTAAATCATCCTGTATATTTACTCATAGTTAGGGCTTTGGTTAGAAGAAGCATTTTGCTGCAAGTTTAAAAAGACAAAAAGATTTACGATCCGACTATTCCAGCATCAAAAATAAACGAATTGCTATGCTTTACCGCTTCACAACAAGCTTGAGTTTAACATACGTACCATAATGAAACATTTGGAGCGCTGTATGACCATAACTGACGTTTTATCTCAACTGCATGCGGTAATTATTGCTAATTACCATCCTGTAAAGTGTACTTCATCCCCTACGCCCTACTTGCTCTGTGCCCGTTCCGTACCTGTCTTCGCAAATAAAGGAACGTATACTTCAGCCAGCCATGGTTTTCTTCTCTTTGCTTCTTGATGTAGAATTAATTTCTAACCGGTATTGTACACTCGTACGTTCCTGACACATAGAGGCAATATGAATTTATTGGTCATAATGGTCGGTTCGGTTGCCAGCGCAATAAATAAGCTAGTACTGTTAGCCAGAATTTATAACGCACATAGCGAATATGAGGATGTATGTATATGTTTGTACGTGATACATTTATACTATGTAAGTTACGATGCTAGTTTGAATGTCGGTGTTGACACGGTAGAAGTTCATGTGGGGGTCTTTTCTTTCTTACAGGATATTCTCATCTCAGAATCTTAACGATGGAACACAAAAAGTTTATCAAACTAATATTTCGTCGATTTCTTACGTCATTCTTACTTCTATATAACAAAAATGATCAGATGTTGTTACCAACGTGATCAATATAAATACCGCATCTTGTTTCGTAAAACAATTTTTTGAAAGCGGAAATTTGTTACGTCAATCTCAGTAATCTCAATAAAGATACAGTAGCTGATGGTTTTAATTTTTGCAAATCATTGTTTACAATCATTAAGTAAGTTAATTAATTAGGTTCAATAACTCTTCGTGGAGTGATGGCTGGTGGTGATATAAAAGAGAGGTCAAGGACAGGGCTTCGATTACCTCGTGTATTTCCACTGCATATTATGCTCATTGTACTTATACCAGCAAATCGAAGCGTTGTCCTTGACTACTCATTTACTCATTTAACCACCAGCCGCCACTATCTTCATCTTAAAAATGCATTTTGCATGCAAACGTCAAAGTGCATTAAAAAATCTTCTTATCTATATTTTGTGAGAATCTATTCGCTATTTGCAACTATGGATGCAATTGCTTTCCTAGATGTATATATTACGACATTTCTTAGCGAACACTGATTCTAACTAACAAAGCAAATTTATCAAAAAATTGTATGTATTTTAATAATTATTTCACTAAGCAAAGATAAACCATTTACTGGGATAAAATTCAAAAATTATGGTGATTTATTGCAGGAGTAGAAACTATTTAATGAAGAGTTATGTCGCGCTTTAGTTAGTGCTGATAAGTTGAATAATACAAACTTTAAATTGTTTCTTCAAAAATATTGTACACATAACACTCCCGGTGAAAGTACCTTAAGAAAAGGTGAAGGACAGTAAACAAAATAAGAAAATGAATCGGAGACAATCGTTTTTATATAGCAGTCGATGAGACAACGGATAATGCTGGGCGTTACATAGCTCACCTTCTGATTGGAATCTTCTAGGACGCGACACCATATATGGTTCGAACTGCGTACAATTTGAAAGCATTCTATCCCAACCTATTTCATGTCACATGCCTTGCTTATGGCCTCAACAGGGTTGCTGAAGAAATACGGAACCAATTTCCTCTGGTCAATGAATTAATTAGTAATGTGAAGAAAGTGTTTTTAAAGGCTCCGCTACGTATGCAGATGAACAAAGACCGATTGCCAGATACACGACTTCCTCCTTAACCTGTAACTACAAGATGGGGGCATGATTGAATGCTGCCATATTCTTTTCGATGTGTTACGGAATCGGATAGATTTTTCAGCGAGAAACTACTGCCCCAGCAATTGTCATTCATTAAATGCAACTATAGTTTTGTTCCAGCAACTATTTTAGCATTGGAGAACACAACTTTGAGTTTAACAGAATCCGTTGAATTTGTCAACAATCATATACTAAAGTGCAGGGTAAAATCGGACTAACCATAAATAAAAAATGTGACAATGTGATTTCGAAAAATACGGGATACGGTATGTTAAAAGAAGTTGCTAACCTATTAAAAGGTGATTTTAACGGAACATGTAGCTTGTGCGGAAACCATATGTAGACTAAAAAATGCGCCAATAACTTCAGTAGATGTGGAAAGGACATTTTCAGTGTATAAACGTTTGTATATTCACAGATAAACGACTAGTAGGAAATGTTGAGAAATATTTAGTAATAAAATGCTTTTATAATAAAAATTCATAATTAATTAATCATGTTTGTTAATATTTTGATGTATTTTAAGATCTTCTTAGAAGTTAGTGCAGTTTTAAATGTGTTAGTTTGTTACCTGCATTATAATATATTATCTTAGTACGCCATGTTTGTTTTTAATAAACCTGAATTACATTTTTATTTGGAACTTTCAATTGCATATTTGTTCGGTTTTGTTGCATATTTTGACGAAAAAACGTGCATATATATGCACATATTTATAGGTTTTTTTTTGTGCATATAATCTGATCTTTACTTATCATATACAATACACTTAATAAGAATCAATTACAATACAATACGAATCGAACTCAACTCTAAAGTAACATAAACAATAGAAAGGAGCGTTGTACTAATTTCAAATCAGCGAAGTTACGTGAGCAAATTTCCATCATTGTGTGCATTGTAGATAGCTGACAGATCTTTGTAAATGATTTCAACATTACCTGCTCACATATTCATCAATGCATTGACAAAAAACTAGGTTAATCACAATCTGACAAAGCGAAGTATACCTGGATTAAATATGCATGTGAGTTCCTAAAAACCTTAATGAAAGTTATTTGTCAATTAATAGGCACAGAGGCAACGTATGCAAGCAACCATACCAAATTTTATATTTTAACAAAATAAAAAAGACTAAGGAAACCCTTTACGTCGACAAAGATGTGGTATAGTGCAATGTGAACTTAAAATAAAGATTACTTTTCCGGTAGAAGAGTCATTGTTGCTTCGAAATCTAAAGCGATCAGAATTTTCAAACCGGATAAATAAATAATCGTTAGACGCGCGCAATTTTAATTTCAGGAAACAGGCCGTTTAAAATATAGTTTCCGACTTATCAATATCATCTAAGCAAATCGTTTCATCTAAAGAACATTATGATTGAGAGTAACGCGGAGACGTGTAATTGCTTCGATAAATCAAGTTTATTTCCTCTAGTTTCTGCATAATTCTAAAGATTCATATCAAAAAATATGTATTTACACATATAATTCTGTCGATTTGCTTGAATCGCTTAATACAGCGCTACTTCCTACATCACGAAACGAGTTTAAAACAAAAGTGAGGATGTTCCACTTTATACACTACAAGGAAATCGTGCAAGTATACCGTTTCTTTTAGTAAATTAATGACAACGTGAAATATTTTTCTCTGTAAACTATGGGAAAACAAGTATGATAAACACAGGCCTCAGTATGAGTATGAAATAACAGTGACCTTACCTGACATGTTTCTTAATACAACCAGATTATTTTTTTGAAATGCTGACTGAAAAAATGTTTTTATTCGCAGGGCGATGTAAGGAAAGGTTAGTGCTTCTTAATGCTTTTGGTCACATTAGGAACAGAAGTTAAATATAAGCTGCAAGCATACAGATGTTGAGTGTATCTGTGTCTTAAATGGAAAAACTTGTTTTATAGAGAAAATTAGTTCATTCCACGATGGAAGTGTAATAAGATAAATGAATGTTAAGATTAATAACGCTGATTTTAATTTAAATTTCGTGTTGAATTCTTACTTCGTGTTAAATACTTACTTACGAATACTTACGAACATTGTGATCCTCTTGTTTTAAATCTACTGGTTTTAGTAGTGATAAATTGTTCAAGCATATTTTAAATAAATAACATTAACGCTAAATTGACAAACGTCAAGATATTCAATTCCATACGATAACAGTAAACCTTTGATAACCCCACAGCACAAAGTTTGTTGACCTAGCACTTTGAGCCGTTTATATAATATTATAACGTACAGGTGCCAGATTTTTTTCCCAATTGAACGATACTCGACCAACAGCTCGACCCCCACACATAATTTAGCACTGACGTTAACCATCTTCACGTTGGACAAGTTCGGACTTACGGTTCTTCTTCCGCCGGCTTACTATCATTCCTAAAAATAACCTTCGCGTAACTCGTGCTTACATAAATAAAGAAGAAATATATAATCTTAAACTGCTCGAGGAAACTTTGTCAGAGGAAAGAATGAAACGTCCAGCTTCAGTTGGCAGGTTTATTAATCTTGAAACGAAGTGGATGGCGCCCAAACTAAAGTTGCCAAATATGGTAACGCCTAATTAATATTAATGATGTTCAAAGTTAATGTTCTGGAGCTATGTTTTACTGTTTTACTCCTGCAAACGCTCAGCATTCAAGAACATTTTTGTTCTTCTTGTACACATGTACAAGGTTCGTCGACAGTTCGGCAAAGTGAATTTACTTTCCAAGCAAAGATAATATTAAAATTCTACATATACAGACGTGTACCGCGTTGGAAATTACGCATCTAGAGGCGCTAATCCTACACATATAACAAATAACGTTGTCGTCTATGTTAGGCACGCACTCCTCACTCCTCAGTTTTCCTTGACAACCCCACACACTCATAACTTACGATTAGTCAACTACTATAAGCGCTCAACATCAGTGCAGGTTTTAGAAAATACGTAATACAGCTTATTTGACAAGTTATTTTCTATTATTTCCATCATTTGTGATTTTCTTTCAAATTACTTCTTATGGTATATTTTGTTAATGGTAACTAACATTTTTTAGCAGATTTGGAATCCTTATAAATTTTTTAAAATGGATATGTATTGTTTTGAGGGAGTTAAATAACAAAAATATTGAGAAGAAAATACAAAAAATTAAAGAATTAAATTAACTGTTCAAATTGAAGTCCCTGTATGGTCTGATCGTGTCCTAGACGTTCCCAAAAATTTCGAATAGTATTTTGAAACCTATTAGATGATATGGCTTGTACCTTACGTCTAATTTTCATTCTTAAATCTTCTAAATTTTAAGATTTCTCCTTGTATACTTTTGTTTTTAAGTGACCTCACCGAAAGAAATCCAATGGGTTTAAACAGGGTGTGCCATTCAATAAAACTCCGACGTCCAATCCAACGACCGGAAAAAATAGTATCTAAGTACTGTCAAACATTAACTGCATAATGTGGTGGAGCCCCATCTTGTTGAAATAATAAGTTACGGTTTGGCATGTCTGGTTGATTACCATTAGGAAGCAGATTCAAAATATCTGGTACAATGTGGTTACGCAATAAGTTTAAGTAACCATCCCCTATTAAGCTGCTTTCTAAGAAATATAGACCTATGATTCGTTGCCCAACAAAGCCAACCCACACATAAAGTTTTGGGGATGCTGTGAATGATTGTCCATCATTCAGTGTCGACTCTCAATCTACCAATTATGCCTATTCACAAATCCGTAAAATAAAATATTATTGAAAAAATTTGGATCATTATTAAACATTTCCACCATTGTTCCACAAAATTGCATTCGCCTCTCCAGATCATTTTCGTTAAGCTCATGTAGAACATGCATCTTATAAAGCTTGTATTTGTTTTTTCTCAATACTCGGGCAGCAGATCTCGAGCTTATATCATGTTCTAATGCCAGTTGAGTGGCTAACCTTATCCGTTACAGTAAGTAACACATCTATAGATCGGTCTTCATTAGTAGATGATTTGGGGCGGCCGACTTTAGGAATATCTTTAACATCGCCCGTTTCTCTAAAGTTAGCAATCAATCTCGAAATCGAAATGATTGGGCTATAGTTCACTCCGGATGAACATCGTTGAATAAACGGCAAATTTCGTTATGAGAACGTTACCTGTCAACATATTCCAAGCATCATAAGGATTTCGATTTTTGTAGTTAATTTCACCATTTTCACACAAACTAATGAAAAACGCCACTTTTGCGGTGCGAACTATTTTATTGAGATACCTCAATAATTCTTTGATAGATGTTTTACCTAATTAGATTAACCCCAATACACAAACAATCGGTTAAACCAACAATGTTGTGCTGCCATTATCGTGTAATAACGGTAAGAACGAATGGGACTCAATATTTAAATATTCTTAAATGTTTTTTTTGTTATCTAATCCCATGGAAACAATACATACCCATATCAAGAAATTTATAAGGATTCCAAATCTCCCAACAAATTTTACTGTTACCATTTTTTAAAAAATATTTTCTTTGTCACCATAGGAAGCATTTGAGAAAAAATCACAAATAGTGGAAAATAGAAAATAACTTGTCAAATAAATTTTGTTAATAACATTTGTTTTAAGTTCATATTTACAGAGATGTTGGACTAGTGCGTTACCTTTGCCGAACCCTGTATTATTGATGTACTCAAACGATCGTTGATTATTTTCAGGTAAATACTTAATGGTAATATTGTCGTGTATGAAGCAAAGAAGTCCTCCTCAATCTAAAAGGAAAGATAATGAATTCCATAAATAAATAGAACCTCTAATTATAAAATAACTAAATTACATTTTTTTTATTTCCAAATGTATATTAAATGTTCAAATTACAGTAAATGCATAAGAAATACATAAATTTTAGCAGATAGGTACATAGGCACATGGTTAACAAAAATTTGTTGAAATATGTGATACATTCAAAATAAGTGAATTATTATCGATCGAAGTTTGTTCAGGTCGGCAATTTATTTACAATATCCTGTATGACCTCGTAATGGTAGTGACGCACCACGTGCAGTATACTAGCTGTCTACCACAGGATTTAGTCCTTGTATACTGCTCAACGCTGCGTTGTTATTATAAGGACCTTTGTACACATTTACAAAACAGAATTTTAAAAAATGAGATAATTATTCGAAAGTGTATTTATTTTTATTTACTTACATTTGAAACTGAGGTTATTTACATTCTTAGTTGCATATGGTTGCAAGTTTGCGAGGCGAAGCAGTACTGATGACCTCTTCCCTCGACTTTCCCCCAGATTCATTTTTTGTCTTTGTCTTACACATGTAGGTAAGAGACTCATTTTTGTTTTTTTAAGAAAAGAAAGTCCAGTAAACAACATTTAATGCGCAAAACAAAATTCATCATCGGAAACTTTCATTGTATTTCTTAAATTCAGAACTAAATAAATTCATTGTGTAGCATTTAAAATACAATAGTAAATATGGTAAATTATACAGCGTGTCCCACTAAGACCGGGGACCAGCGATATCTTGGAAACTACAATAGCTATAGTGATGGGAAAAAAAATGTTCGAAATTAAAGTGGTAAACAGAAATTAAACTAAAATATTTTTAAATTCCAAACATGAGCGCTAGGGGGCGCAGTTGTTAGGGTCGACCGTAAATTTGAAATTAGTCGGTAAAAGTTCCCGGATTAACTATGATTTTAAATGCTTTATTAAAAAGCTTAGTTAATTACGTACCACTTTGGTTAAATACCATTTGTCATATTGTGAATAATAAGTGTAGTAGGCGTTGCCGAATCATGTAAAATGAAACCTGCTATAACTTCCGCAGTTTTTACTCCAATTAAAGAAGTGTGAACTTGTTTGAAAGGGCGTGAAAGGGCACCTGTTAATGTTCAAGAAATCTACTAGATGGCGTAACTGTACGAGTTTTTCTCAATTACCTCTAAAAATTCAAATGTAACAATATGCTTTTCTTATGATGTGTTTGAAAAGTGTTGACAGACTAAAGTAGTGGCGAAAACCGCATAGTGACATATTTTTCCTTTTTCCAGATAATAACGAAAGCAGTCTATTATCAGTAATAATTTCCGTATCAGTTACAAATACCTACTTAATAATATCGAAACCTATCTTAGTTGGCTATGAAACAAAGGAATAATAACTTTTACTCTTTTACACACAAAATTGTACCGGTATTTGTTTAATATGACTGTTTGTTTTTGATCACTTTTAAAATAAAGGTAACAAAATCTAGTATGATTAAAATACAACAGCAGAATTTCGCATGCTATGGAAACAATTGTTTATTTGACAATCGTGACAAGTACATAGAATTTTACTGCGAACTGGGCCTTAAAGATTGCAGCTTAGCCGTTGAATGATAACAAATTTCGTGTTCTAATACAGAGACGTATGCTATGCTTGCAGTGTATTTTAAACGTTTTGAAAACGCGTGTATTATTGAACGTGAATATGCCGTTAAGTATCCAGAAAGAAAACATTTCAGCCGAGAAGTGTTCTAACGTTTGGCGACACGATTACGTGAAACAGGGTATGTTCAACCTCGTGGAAATCATACTAGAGCACGTATAGCTAGAACTGAAGCTAATGTGATAAATGTCCTCGTATATGTTGAAGTTCATCCTCGCACAGGCACTAGAGAAGTATCTTCCGTTGTAGGTATAAGTAAGTCATTAATTCATCGCATCCTAATAGACAACACGTCACACCCACACAGATTTTGACCATAGATTCAATAATTGTAATTGGTTAAAAGATACTTACCACAAAGATGCTGCCTTCCTACACAGCGTGTTGTGGACTGATGAAGCTACTTTTGCTAATGATGGGCGGGCAAATTTGCATTACTGGTTCAGAGAAAATCTTCAATGGATGAGAGAGGTTGATCATCAACATAGGTGGAGTATAAATGTTTAGTGTAGCATTTTAGGTGACAAAGTTATTGGATCATTTATTTTTGAAGGCAACTTAAACAGCGGAATATACTTAAACATTTTACATAACGAATTAACAATACTTTTAGAAGATGTTTCGTTGGAAACTCGAAAAACACGGTGGTTTCAGCATGACGGCTGTCTAGCCTGTTGTTTACTAATCGTTCGTGACTATCTTCATAGTACGTTTCCATATGAGTGGATTGGAAGAGGATCTATTTTTCCATGGCCAGCTAAATCCCCAGTTCTGACTGTGTTTTACTTTTATTTAAGGGGAAGGATAAAAGGTCTGGTTTACCAGACACGTCCACAATGAAAGCTGATTCAAGCGATTCATAATAATATCGCCAGCCTACCAAGAGTAGAAATCGAAGCAGCCGTTACTAGCACTCATCATAGACTAAGCCTGCGTATAAATATGGACAGCAAACAGTTTAAATGTTTAAAATAAATTTAAATCATTGTTATTTTAATTTTAAGTAACACTATATTATGTACTGTTGGCATTAGGTTTGTTCGTTTGTCAATTAGTGCAATACGGAGTAGCTCGAATTTCTAAGTTGCGTGTTCGTTTGTAAAAAGAACTGGCAATCCGATGTTCGTTTGTATATGTTGGGCAGCTTCCGACAGTTTTGAACTGCACAAACATACACCTCCTCAGGAGGTGGAGTAAGTTTGTGCAGTTCAATGCAGCTGTCATTCTATTATTTGCCTAACCCAACTTTACTTCATATTCATACAAAATGACATCCATTGTAATAATTGAAAGTGAAATACAACAATTAATAAACAATAAGGATTTTTTAATGCTATCGTGATTGCCAATTGCCACCATTCTCAATCTTTTAGGTTATGTATACTGTATAAATACCAATTTGTACTGTTTGTTTGTATCCATTTAGAGTAGTTTTGAGCAATCAAAACGATCACGTGATCTTAATCCTATCACACTCTAGAACTAATGCGAGCAAGACAAAGGAACAAACCTATTGTCTTGGTTTTACATTGTTCTGATTTATTTGTTTATTTTGTAACTGCTATATTTTGTTATTATTATCATTCCTTTGTTTCATGGCCAACTAAGATAAGTTTCGATATTATCGAGTAGGTATTTGTAATTAATAGGGAAATTATTACTGATAATGAGCTGTTTTCGTTATTATCTGGAAAAAGGAAAAAGATATCACTACGCGGTTTTCACCACTACTTTAGTCTGTCAAAACTCTTCAAACACAACATAAGAAAAGCATATTGTTGCATTTGAATTTTTAGAGATAACTGAGAAAAACTTGTACAGTTGGGGTTTCTTGAACTTTAGCGAGTGGCACAAATTACAGCGTCTAAAACACCGCTGAATGCCCTTTCAAACAAGTCCACATTTTTTTAATTCGGGTAAAAACTACAGAAGTTATAGCAAGTTTAGTTTTACATGATTCGGCAACGCCTACTACACTTAGTATTCACAATATGGCAAAACGTGTTTAACCAAAGTGTTGCATAATTAACTAGGCTTTTTGATAAAGCATTTAAAATCATACCCCATCATAACTTTTACCTGCTAATTTAAAATTTACTGTTTACCCTAGCAACCACGCCCTTTAGTGGTCAAGTTTGAAATTTAAAAATATTTTCATTAAGTTTCCCTTTGCCACTTTAGTCATAAACAATTTTTTTACCATCACTATAGGCTGTTGTAGTTTCCAAGATATCGCCGGTCCCCACTCTTAGTGGGACACGCCGTATAATATACCGTACGATAATAAGTAATTATCGTACTTCAGAATTTCGATATGCATCATCACCATAGAAGCGAAAGACATTTTGGTGAACATTGGAATCAGAAATGTTATTTGATTTAATTCATAGAGTAAGCTTTGGAGTGGGTATTCGAAAACAAAAGTAGATGAGATAAAGTAATTTTTTGACAAAGACGAAAATTCCAAAATTCTTTGAATGAACTAAAGTTACAAATAAATGTGAGACTATATCTACAATAAAGTACAAACATTGTTTACTGAATCGTTTTTGGATCCTTTACTTTGAAAACTACGAAAATATAAATAAGATTTAAAGAAAGAACAAACATTTGGAAACGGCAGGGATATTCGCTAAAAACATCGTGCAACATTGTCACCGGAAGAACTACTGTGAGAGGCTAAAAATTCGTTATTTGGCAAAAAATGTCAAAAACATTTTAATTAAATAAATTATTAAATAAAAATAGTTGTCGATTTAGGAAACTGTAAAATTTGAAAGTTTTGTGGAAAGAAATATAATTATTAGACATTAATAAAACTCTATTGGCATTAAAAATTATTTAATTTTGGTTTGACTCTATTCAAAATTAAGTTATATCCCACTTAACCAAAAAATTAATACATAGCTCATGGTATTGGTGAAATCATTTCTGGCAAAAAGCAAAGCGAGGGAAAGGGACAGCGTAAACCCGCGAACATGTTTGTGCCTACCGAGCGTCATCAGCGCGGTTCCGTACGTGTCCTTCTCCCTCGCTATTGTTTTTCACGTCTCGAGTATATGTTGCTATTCTCCACGAACAGAATCACGATATATCTCCCCTCGCCACCTAGCGTCAAGAAACATAGTCATGCCGTCTAGAGAATAACGACAACAACTCGGGATGCAGACTCCTGCTCTGTCCCTTTCCCTCGCTTTGTTTTTTGCCGGGAATGATTCCACCAATACCATAAGCTATATTAGCATTAATTTTTTGGTTATTGTTACTAGGCAATCTTTTCACGTGTATTTTAATATATCCCACTTATTTAATATTTTAACCAAGGTTTTTCCTGAGGAATTCACTTCTTTTCAAAAGAGTCTCATTCCCTTTACAATATATAATGCACTCTTATTAAAAATATTTAGATGGTTGTGTAGAGTACAAAAATGATGGTGTTCCATTATCTCGGTTATGCCACTCTGTAAATAATTTTTTTGTCAAATTACAAATATTATTAGATTATACCCTGATAGTTACTAGATATGTCAAGTTTTAATCTTATTTTTGTTTGGAGCATAAACGGACATTGGCAATGTCAATGTGAACCTATTTTGTAATGAACCTCTTTCAGGTGTATACATACCACTTTGCAATTGTAAATAACATTTTTACGTTTCAAAGTAAACGAGTATTTATCTAACCCCTTTATATAATTGAAATAAGAAACGATTTTTATATTATTTTTCAATAAATATGTTCCTATTACTGACGTAAGATATAAAAATATTAAAATTTCCTAATTGTGTCCTTATTGAGTCGAATAAAAGACTTCGTTTGTAAATTTCAATTCGGTAAAGGTCCCAACTGAATTTGTTCTATATAAAAAACGTGCTGTAGGAGTTGACAATAAGCAGTGAAGCTGTGACGTCGGAATGAGATAAGTAGTTCAAGATACTGTCCAATGACATTGACTGAAATACGAGTGCGGCCTTCACTTAAATAAGTTGATATCGATTGACCAATGAAGTCATACATCAACATGTTAGACATAACGTAAATGTTGACTGTTGAATGTAAACACTAGGCATCCGACCTGTACTCATGTTCAGATTAAACTGACAATGTAATTAACGATATCATCGCATATTATATTCTCTATTTCTTTTTAATGTTACGCTGCATGAATATCATTTGAAACTAAGTAATAGCGATGTTTTATTGTATTGAAAGATCGATTGATTAGAATAAAGGGGCATTCACATAAGGTAGTGCCAAATTAGTGCGAAAATTTGCACAATGCAAATTAATACAACCGGTCGCATAGCGGTGTAGTGCAAAATTAAGAATTAGTGTAATGGGAAACCATACACACACCCCCACGATATTGTATCAATTCTTTCTATATTTGTTTTGGAATTTGTATGCCATGGTTGCTTCAAAAACCGCTAATAAACATACCATACAACGTTTCTGTATAATTCCGTGCATTATTAGAGATATTTAGGTTATGACAAAGTAAATCATTGGTGTCATTTGTCGAATTAGTGCGAAATGCACTAATTTCACACTAATTCTTACACTAATTTCGCACTACCCTATAAGATCGCGGCATTAGGAACAATATCAATGAAATTACAACATTTGATAAATGTATTTTCCCTGTTTTGCCAAATTCATTTATATCATTTCGTAATATTATCAATTGGCGCTAATTTCATTGAATTCGAATACTTAAATGATAAACTGCAAATACAACATTGAGATATTTCACGTCATACTAAAGCAGACGTTCAATTCTAACCAAATCTATAAATCGATACGGTCAGGAATAACAAGGCAAAAAGAATACCTTATCTTATTCAGCTGCTTAAATTGTCTTTAAAAATGTATTAACGCCACCTTTGATGTCATGTTAATGTTGCATACTAATTTAGCTCCCAAACGAATATAACGGTAATTACAAATGGAATTAAGATACCACGGCGCTACCATAAAACAGTTTAATGTGGGATGCTTACATAAATATAATGTTATTTCGGTATCGCGTGTTGGAAACCTGTATAACGGTCAAAAATAACAATTAAGAATACATAAAACCAAACTCCAAGTACAATATTTATATGTAGGAAGTTGCATTGTTAATTACTTGCTGCTGGACATATTGTTAAATAATTACAAGCAGCTGTGACAGAGTTTATAAATTAATGACGATCTTACTAAATTTAAATCAAAAAGTCACTACAGAAGATTTTACCCATGAGAGATAGATATTGTTACCTAACCTAAACTATAGCTAGTACATACATATATCTCTAGATGATTCTTTTCCATCACCGGCAGTTCAATCTCAGCTGTTACAGGATTACAACTTGCATTTGTTAGAAATTCCGTGCAACCAAATAAGTACATTTTTCCTCAAGTATTTTCTTTTTATTTGTCAAAGACCACCAGCCTACATATATAATACACATTCAACTAACAGCGACTATAACGTTAATTGGCTTTAATTCGACCTTAGTTGTGTATTATGTAATGCAGAATTCAAACATACTATAGGTTTCCATTTCCTTTTGCCGTTCTAGCATCATCCTTACAATAACGCAATGCAGTTACGTCAATATTGCATTAAGACGGATTCTGTGCTAAGGTTTGCGTGAGTGCACGCGCGTGTGTGTAGAAGGCGCAAAAGTCGACCCATGCGAAAATTAACTGTTGATGTAAGTAATTTTAGCGTTGATAAAATGGTTCTCGGACTTCGGGCAAGGTATAGTTAAATGGATTGTTGGAATGTACGAACCATTTCCGGGATTGATGCCTCGTCGCTTAAAAATTGGGTTTTAATGCCGTGAACTTATAAAGGCTATTTTTTATATTTTAACCATTTCGAATTTGATTTTGTAATACTCTAAGAAGTATTGGGGCACTAGCTTCAATAATTTTCCAAACGTAACCGTTTAAAAATACACATGGAAAGAATGCCTAGTAACAATAACCAAAAACTAATGCTAATATAGCTCATGGTATTGGTGAAATCATTCCCGGCAAAAACAATGTAGCAGAGAAAATAGCACTAACACACGAACATGTTTCTGCCTACCCGGCGTCATTATCTGAGCTCAATTTTCTGCTGTTACAATTGCGTTTGCCTCTCGGTTTATGCTGCTAATCTCCAAAACAGCACTGAATATGTCTTTCGGCGACACCTATTGCCAAGAGACACAGTCACGCCGTTCCAAAGGGTAGCAAGACAAACCGGAGTGTAGATGTCCACCACCTATCGGGCAGCTCCTGGGTTGCCAAACGCAAGGGGGCGTTGTGCTTAGGCACAGCGACATCTATACATGAAAATGATCCCTCAGGCTTACCATAATGGATAATTTTTATACATCATAGCTATATTACAATAAATTTTTGGTAACCGTCTAACTTTAAAAGTCTTTTAACCAAACCATATTTAAAGAAGCTTACCGTTATATTAAACATTTGAACAGACTTAAATTGTAGGTCTGAGCAAACTTATAATAACAAAATCAAAACCATTAGAAGTACTAAGACAATTGCCCAATATCTATAGAAATTTAAATACTGTTTCTCCTGGTTCCTGTCAAGTGTTACTCTTGACGAAAAGCTCTGGGGCAAGGTGAACTCATGGGCAGCAAAGCATAGAGCATAAAGAGTAATATGGGACAAAACCGTAATGAAACTAAGTGACCTAGTAACATTAGCCGTGAAACCCTGCCTCTATGAATGAACTTTCAATTTTTAGGGTGTCAAAATTTTACTTTGCATTTTAAAATTACCTTTAACTGGGGCCACACTAACATCTAATGCCGTTTAATTATCGCGTTATCTGACATTAAACAAACGAAGCTTGGTAAAATAAATTCTACACATCAAGATTCGACTCAAAACCTATGAAATATCATCCATGTGCGCAAATGAAGAATGGCAGTATGTGAAAGATGACCTAGGATTTTACATAAAAGAAAATATTTTGTACCATGTTTAATTGCCATGAATATTGTTTATTTGCATTAAATGCTATTTTTCATTTTTAGCTTTCTATAATGTGCTGTGTGACGTGAGTTTTCCCGGAGTACTTTTTATGTATGAAGAAAGCTATATGGCTGTGGTCCGGTAAGCTTCTGAATTTATTGTAACTTGCGTTGTTAGTAGCAAACAAAATTGGAGTATTATAAATTAGAATTTCTCAGCTATTAACTGTTAGATAAATGTAAAACGAGTCATAGACTCTGATTTATATGAACTTCGTTTAATTATTTTTATTACTATAATTATAATGAAATAAAAAGCGACGCACAGGAAAAGTGTTACAGCAAGCATCTATCATAGGCCATAAGCAACATTGCCACTCTTAATGACCTACGAAGTTAAACGATCCATATAACGTTCGGTATACCATTGAAAATCTACTTCACCTATCACCGTTTAATGGTCGGCGTATACCGTTCAGCTTAACCTGTTGCTTAATTAATGGAGACGTTAGGTATCGGCTTATTCTTCCATCAAATTGACGATTCTCAATTTGCGTGGATGGAACTTTTTCCGTTAGATTGACCGCGCAGATGCGTCGAATAATCTGTAAATATTCAATCGGTAGAGACTGGAACTATCGCCACTCAAAGAGTATTAATGTCAATGTCAATAGACTTACACAATACCAGCCAATGAAAAATGCGTATTAAATATATTAAGTTTAATATTGAACATTTTTTAACTATTTGAATGTATCTACAGTACATACACTCACCTATAAAGTCATGAAATATACGTAAAAAAAGGACCGGTTTGCTAAAACAGCAATGAGTTAAAGTTTTGATTACCGTATTGATAATGTATTAACGGTCATGTTTTGGATTATTGAATCAATAGCAATTAACTGTTCTTTAAAAAATTGTTTCAAATTTATGTATAAATCCAGCACAACATGCCTTATAGTATCAAGGCTTAAGTTGCCATAAGTTCACTTCCCACAACTGTTCCTCAACGATGCGTTTGTTTTGCCACAGATTCCAAATCTTTACCAACAGCTGATGCAGGTTTTTTTCACTATTTCTAGCTAACAAGCAAGATATTCCTCTCTTTTCCTTTAATCTCACCGCGTCCCCAGATATTGTATTCTCAGAGAGTCCCATTAATTATACAGCAACATAATCTCCTCACCAAATCTCTCCGTGCTTTTCCTCCGACAATTTTCTTACGCAAGTTCCTCTACCAAGATTCCACTTTCAGTACATTATTGGGATTAAAAGTTTGCGCATTAAAACCATAGGTCACTGTTGGTTTTATAATTGTCAAAACCTAGAAATGATCAGTGTACAGGTTGTTTGTTTAGTTTTGATGAAGAAACGGGTTACATTTATTTTCGAGAGAAAACAGCGTAGACAGATGAAGATATCGAGTAAATAGCCAGAAAAATACAGAAAGAAAGCAAAGCGCTTCGTATACTTTAATATTACATCAAAGAAGATTTCAAGTGCCGTTAGGATAAGAGTCTACCAGACAACTGGTTTTAAAATTTGTACTAGCAGTACGTCTTTCCGGGCTTATAGGCCGTGGTCTTGAAATGGTGTAAGTCGATGTTTCGCCAGGCACTGCGGCTGACATCTTCAGGATGATGTTGATGGTTCACTAGTCGTCTGAGGAATGGTGCTTCGATTGGGACCGTTCCGCAATAAATAGCCGTGACGCGCGCTGGTTGTCCTAACACCGTGTTGAGCGTACGGCGTTGATTAGGTGGCCGCTGACTAAGTTCCTATATCCGTCCATGTAGTGTGTCGTGTTTCTTATCGCCGGAATTCAGATGTTGTTGATTCGTAGAGCTTCTTTTTTCCGATTGAAATTATTTTTGTGTATAGTAGTGTCGTGTGGTATCGATAATCCATGTATCTCAGAAGTTTATATATGTTCTTGCTGCAGCAAAGAATGTTCAGCGATCGCATATTTAGTGGAATAGCCCAGCCTGCAACATCTTTTGTGTTCAGCTACCCGGGTCGAAACGCTTAATATTGCAAGCTTAATTTGAAATTAAAGGAATTGATAGACAAAGTAATGATCGTTTTCCTCTTCCAATCCTAACAAAAATTTTAATTAATCCGGAGTGCTTGGATACAGTTTTCTTAGCATTACTATCCCAAAAACACAGTCTATTGGCATTTTCAACTGTGATGGTGCTAATATCCATGACTGTAGGATTTATGGCGTCGATTAATATCCAAACCGTTTCAATTATACAATTTTGTTGTGCCAAACTCACGAAATAACACTATTCACAACATCTACATGTGGAGTGGTTCATTACTATAATTACCTGCAAAGGCTGCTGCGGTTATGACAAGCTTTAAAAAAAGCGTACATACTCCGTTGGGCCGTCACCACAAGTTGAAAAAGTCACAATACAAAAGCATCATCACAAACGCTCTTATCGCACATCCACGATAATCTTCAGAATTTTAATAGTAATTTACTTGTCCTTATATCTAGTTCTTTCTTTGACAAAATTTCTTCCCTATCTCAAGATTACGTTAGCTAGACCTCAATTCTGTAATAAAACTTCCACAATATCTTCTTTAGTTCCCTTGCAGCATTTCTTTTAATCTCAGTCCTGTTATGTTCATTTCGACAAATTGTCTATATCACCATTATTATTTCTTTATGTACATCAATATTTCTTATTCTACAGTTAGCAACATCTTTTGCCATCAAATTATATGTAACAATGTTACCAACGCAGTCTGTAATATTTTATACTCCAAAACTTAATGAAAAGTAATTCGAAAAATTGAATTACCATCAAGCGTATAACGTCACGGACATTACGAATTTTTATGCCAAAGCAGTTCATGGTAAAATTAAAAAAGCATTTCAAAATTTATTATACCATAAAACTTTTATTCAAAATTTTAAGATATAATTAACGCGTCTATTCGAAGATCGACTAAAGGAGATTATCTACATTCTAACTGTATAATTGTTTTTCGGTATATTAAAACATACATTTCTGTTAGAGTTGCTTACTAAGAATGCTAAAGGTATTTTAATGGATGTGAGATGCGAACTGAACGCTTTGTAATCTTTGTAGGCACTTCTCTTTGTCAAATATCTTTATTTAACTGCTATGATATATTATACGACGCTTTAGGAATAAATCAATTATAAATAGCTAATAAAACTAAATCTTCACTAAAATGGTTCAAGCTACTGAAATCAGAAAAAAGTATGATAAGCGACAGCAAAAACTACTGTTTTATATTTATATACATAGAAAAAAATGTTAGAATAACTTCTACAATTGTAACAAATGTCACTACAAATAGTTATAGGATCCTTGACGCGGACAATTTGTAGCAATTAGTGAAACAATATTGTAGGAAATAAGAGTGGCGCAAAACTTGCATATTTTTTAACAATTATGTAAGTGTATGTGTCCTACTTATTGAAACAATGAATTTTAGCAGTTACTACATTAGATTACAGAAATTGCAATTAAAACATTCTCTATTAAACTACCACAAATTATAATTATAACGGTTGAAAGAGCAAGTAAATGAAATAACAATAACTGTTCCATATTTTCCCATCTCCAAAAGCTTTCCCCATTTATAGGGAAGCATTGGCCGCCTATAAGAATATGACTAGAGCCATGTAGCAGGGAGCCGTGCCATAGCCGTACCTGCCTAGTATACAAAAACAATAGTAAGAAAATAGAAAAAAAATAGCAGATCTAATACATAATTATAATATGTGAAAAGTAGTGAAACATTCATCCTTTTAAGCAGCCTTGGCTACGGAACAGTAAAACTAGAAGCACCATTATCAGTATTAATTAACATCATATGGATAAGAGTGGCAAAAAGTTGACACCATTAGATGTGTTGCCACTGTTGTCCTCGGTGAGCGATGTTCGCCGTGGTGAGAAAATGAGTTTATATTTTGAAAAAGAGCGTTCAACATCTACCGATGTTATACATGCATGATTAAAATACTCTTTGTACTTAGTCAGTGGATTATTCGATACACCATCACAAATTTGTTTTAGTGTGCTAAAATCGGGATCTTTCTGTAGCACACTCTCGAACTTTTCTAAAACGCGATTATATTTTGTGTCATGTACAGTCAGTAGCTGTGTATGCACTCCGTCCATAATTTGCAGAGACTCCAATAATGATAACGATCTATTTTGTAATCGGTCTATTGCGTCAGCTAATCCTTTATAGTAGCTACGAATATTTTTTAAATCTGTTTCAACGGAAATATCTTGAAATTTCGACTGGCTCTCCTTGATAGCTGCAGCTTCGGCAGGATTGAATTGTGCAACAACAGCTTTTACTATTTTAAAATGTTCAGCATAATAAAAAGCCGCCTGCAACCATGTTCCCCAACGTGTAAGAATTGGCTCCGGTGGTTGACGAATACCAGGACACTCTGTGTGAAATGATCGTAGACGTTTGGGAGATTTCAAAAATACTTTTTTGTGTTGCTATTAATGCTCTACCTCGGAGAGCTTTCGAATGTTCTGCACAAATGTAAAGTATGCGCTTTACACGTAACATATAAACACTTGCAACCATGTTCAAGAAGAGAACGGCCTACCGAACGCATTATCGCTGCGCCATCGCTCATAAACATCAACACTTTATTTTTTGAAATTTGAAATTTTTCCAACGTACTAAATACAACCTTCGTAGTTGCTGCAGCAGTACAGTCTTGTAGTCTTCGGCTAGTTAGTAAGAGTGGTAATGTAGGTTTACTAGGGTCTAGTATGCGTACCATAATATTTACAATTGAATTTTTTTTACAGTCTGTTGTCTTGTCAACACATAACCAAAGAAACTGTTTTTTCAATATGCGTTTCATTTTCTTTTCCACGTTATCGCGTACAAATGCAACATGCTTATGTGCCGTTTTTTCCGTTGGCAACCGCAACTCGAGATTGTATTTGTACCAAAAGTCTTTAAACAGTTGTTTATCGAGTCTAGTGGCAAATTACAGTTTATCAACATAAGAATTACATAAAAAAAATGCACTTCTCGGTGGCATGCTCAATTTTCGTATCCTATGCTGTGCTGAATTTACGTGTCTTGTACACTTCTTATTTGACATCAAATGTATTTTGCACACTTTACAAACTATCTTACTCCCGTTATAAAACAAATCGGGAAAGTCAGAAATAAACTTATTTACTATGTCTTGAAAGGGTCGTTTTTTAGCCTTCGACATGTTCACTAAAAACTACAATTAATAACTACGTCTATATCAATAAAATCAACACGCCCTATCCGCTATCCAATGCTAAACTGAACTGAGCGATGATGATTTGTCGTGTCGTATCATAATCGACCCCCCCCCCTCCCTTGATTTTTGTCAGATAAACTTCCTTAATGTTTATTAAATGTCAAAACAGTATATTCCTTAACTCGAGTATTAGGAACTATACTACATTTTGTGAATGTTCGCTAATTCTAAAGCAAATTTTACTATAATAAAATTACTCCAATACTTTAATGAAAATTACTCTTTAAAGATGGCGCAGTTTTGTATAATTACGTGAATTTTCAATACAAAATCGTTGCTACAACGTTGTTGCGATTATCTTAACATGATTTTTTTCTGTGTAGTTTTACAAAAACTGCTGTAAACGTATTCTTTATTCAACAGGTCCTCTTTACTCAATCATTTTGAGATAAATGGAAGTAAACTTCTTGATGCTTTTAACAACACACACCAAACTTGCTCAAAGAGTTTTTCTAAGTACAAATGCGGATATCAGTTTAGTAAAAATAACAAGTCACGAAGTTTGTAGTGTACGTTTATACTATCTAGTCTAGTATATCTAACATGTATGCACATTGTAGTTAGCGTTGATGTACAGTTTGAAATATTTTTTCCGGATCATATTGGTTGTAGTTGTTGCAGTGTAGTTGTTGCAGTTGCGGCTTAATATATATACCGTACCCTTTGCAAATAGGTTATAGATACTAACAATAAATATACTATTTATTATGATACAAAAGCTCTGTACACAGCTGGGTGCAAGAAATATATATATACTCTCAGATGACTCATGATGTCCTTTGGTGATTGTCGACTGTCTATGTCTTGAAGGTAAAAAGGCAAGTTAAAGTTAGATACTCGGAGAACGTAAACTTAAGGAATACCGGTTTGTATGAGAAACGGCGGATCACATCTTACTTAATATTTGTATGTAAAGTACAATAGAGAAGATCCTGGGTAATGAAACGCAACTACTTTTCTTTAATACCTGATCCATTAGCATACATTGTTAATAAAATTCTCTCTAAAAATCTTCTGGCACGTCCTTCTATATATCGCTCCTTTTAAACTTTGAATGGGAGTAATAATTTCTTCATGCTCGGTAACAAAACCTCAATTCTTGACCACTTGCTCAATTTCATAGTTTTATGTAGGCTGAATAACATCTAGGTATTAAAACGTGATTTCGTTCCTGGCATAAGACCTCGTGGTGTAGTGGTTAGCACTCCTGTCCGGCAAACGGGAGATGCGTTTTTTTTTAGCACAGTGTATGTACGTACTTTTATTGCTGAGATCGTACAATTTTTCGTTTTATTTTGGAAGTTTTGCACTTTATTTTTCTTTTAAACTGTGACAAGCTCTTAAATTTCAGTCACACTGTACAGTGTGACTAAAATTTAGGAGCTTGTAAGGTAAGCAAAACTATGTTTCCCTTTAAAATTTATCGGCTTAACCTTCTTTCGCAACCCTCGTTAGATTTTTGACATTTTAGTTTATTGCGATATGCGTGTACTCTCCTGTTGTTGGAGATCTTGTTTATTTATGGCATTTCCTTTTAGTTATTTATCCTTTTGTTATTCTTTCTGCTACTTTGGTTATCGGATACTTCATTGGATCTGCTTTTCACAATGATGTTAATTTTCTTATAGCTAGAATAGAGTTAAAATTAGCGTTTTATTTTTTTTTTGAGGATCTATACTTCCCCCGCTCCGTGTTTTAGTAAACCCTTTTGTGTTTTCTCTTATTATTTTCCTCTTCAATTGGAAGTGTTTCTATTTTGGGGATTTTTGAGTCAATCAGCTGCTTGCAAGATTGACAGGTCTAGGCACGTTCTGTAACTTCTTCGAGCAGCGCGTTCGTTCGATGATAAGTGCACCCAGCTTCGATGTTTTCGATAGTTTTTATTGCACCCAGATCTTTTGTTAAGCTTGATTTTTCTTATTTTGATTATTTAATTTTCATTCAACCTTGTTTACGTATTGTTCCATTTTAATTATTCAGTTTAGCATCTTCCGTATTCTGATCTTTGTGGTTGATCCACGTAGTTTAGAGCACTGCACGGGCTAGGAAAAGCCTTTCCCGGCTCGGCCCGCGCGGGCCCGCGGGCGGGTTCGCGCGGGCCTCGTCTCTTTTCATTGCAGGCCGGGCCTAAAATTGTACGGGCCTGAGGGGCCGAGAATGTTTTATTAACTACATCGAATGGATATAACGTATACAGTAAATGCTGTTTAGTTTGTACGCTATCGTTTTGTATTAACAATTTTAATGTATGCAATGTTATGTTACGTTTTCTTTTGGTTTCATACAATATAGTATACAAGAACAAACAAAATAAATGTTTCATTCTACTCATTATAATGTAGTAATTAAAAAATGATTAGAAATAGACGGTACAGATATAATTATTTAAACAGGCTAAAATAATTAAACGGGCCTAAATTTCCTAACGGGCCGGGCCGGGCCGAGCGGCCCTTGTGCCGAGGTAATGAACGCAACAGGCGGGCCGGGCGGGCCTACTTCATACTGTAACGGGCTACTGGCGGGCCGGGTCGTGAAAAATAGGCCCGTGCAGTGCTCTAACGTAGTTCTGTAACGTATTTCCGATTGGGGAGAATTGTGTTTTCCACTGTATTTCCGACTTTTGGTCGTTGTATTTGAGCACTTGTGGCCTTGTTGTGTAGTTGAGACGTTGTGTGTGGCAGTGTTTCCGAATTTATAGTATTTGGAATTAATCACGTTGAGTGGATATTTTGGAAACCTACCTGTAATTTCCGTTGACGTTATTTGGTTTTGGTTATTGGATTGGAAATTATGGATGGTTATGGGTTGCTGCGAAACAAGATTTGAATACGTCTCTAACATCCATCTTGGATTTGCCAAGTGGGCTCAAGTTCTTTGTTTGTCCCCATCTTATTAATCGTTTTCCCCGTTTTAACGGTAAGCTTTCAATTTAGGGGATTCGTTTATTTCTTTCTAGAGGTTTTTCGGGTACACATATATCGTCGTCGAGTATATCAGTTGGATACCACATTTTCAATTCAACCGTTTTCGGAATTACTGTTTTTGGACACATCGTGTTGGCTCTACCTGCTTTTGGAAGTACGATTTTGGAATTACGTTTCGCACCTACCCCTGAACCACTTCGACCACACTACCAGCGAAGTTTGAAACTTCTTAGTATTAAAATTACCTTCCCTTGTCTTGAACCTTTAAGTTTGACCATTAATCACTATATTCAATATTTGTTTGCCTTTAATTTAATGCTATAAACAGTAGTCATTTTCTCTTGGTTGTAATAGCATTTTGTTTGACTCTTCGATTCATGTCCTTTAGATTATCATTTGTTACTTTTTTTTTAATTCTAGATTTGCATAATTTTGAGAATTTTTATTTATATAGAAATTTATTTTGTGTAACGTCAGGATATTTTAAGCGAATTAATTTTAACCGGAAACACTTTATCTATTTTAGATTAGAATTTCTTACAAGGAATGTTTGCATTTTGTGAACCATAGCGCGTTGACCATAGCGATCGGTGTTTTTTTAAACTTTATTATTGTTACTTTTGATAAGTTTTAATCAGGATAGTACTCTGGTCCAATTTCGTTACGCATATATACTTTTTTTTATGAATTATTGATTTGCTTTTTTCGTAATCGTACTCTATGTGTGAGATTAAAGGAGTTTACTCCTTCAACGTTAAATTTGTGGGTTTTATATATTTTTTTTAACTTAATTCAAATCTTCCTTTTCCTCATTTAATTTTTGATCACCATCTCGAGGGTTCCTGTTTACCCCGATTGCATGACAGTGTTATTTTAAACAGGTGGCGCCTCCATAAAATTAAATTGCCTTGGTGAGTGTATAAACCCACTCCCTCGCCGATGAGCGGGCTGGCACCCTGAATGAAGGATTCGTTATTTATTAAATTACGGCGATAGTTGTTTGCGTATCCTTTCGTTATTTTAGTTTCTTTTTTTCCAATTTCAAGGCGCTAAAACGTAGCAATATCAGGTTCGATTCCTTACTGGGGAGAAATTTTTTCAAATAGTTAATCACGTCGGAAATACCAAGAAAATAATATCGCCAGTTATTTAGAAGTAGCGTAAAAGTAGCATACAGTAGCAACAACATTTCCATACGTTAAAACTATCAGCAAGAGAATAGCAATGAAAAATAAAAGTACAAAGCTAAATAGATACTTGTTCATAATGAAGACGATTCCATTTATTACATATTCCTCAACAATCTTCGTTGTTACCAATTTTCCAAAATGGAAGAAAGCAATAGACTCGCATGTAATGAAGACTCGGTTGTTAAAGGATAAGTTATCTATTTAAATTATTTACTACATATTCTCTACCGATTACTTAGTTAATTAATAGTGCTAGAAATACAGAAAACAAATAGACACTACAATTGTTGAATTGCAACAATTATTTAAAGTAATTAGTAAAATGTTAGTTATTCTAATTCACACACTCGCAGATCTTCCATGAAACTGGATCTACGTTTCTAAAAGGGATGGGAAACTTGATTTCTCAGTTGATTAAGTGATAATGATCTAATTGCAAGTATATGTATGCATTATCAGCATTAGCTTGAATCATTTTCAAGATATTTGAATCTCAATATCTGAATGGTCAGCGAAATGAGTAGTCATAAAGATATTCATTTCATTGTTTCAAAATTACTACATATTTGGCAATTTAAAGCTTTTAACCTCAAAAAGGGGAAGAAAATTGTTTTTTCCAGTAGTCTTTGATCAAGAAAACATTCAGAATCACTGCATTAGATGATTACACGTTTTTCCCACTCGTCTCAAAGTTTCATTTATAAAGTAAAACCATTCTGATTCACACACTTGCAGTTTTCTCGTGGTACTTTGAATTTAACGTAGCTGAAAACAAATTTCATGCTTGTTTAAATTTTATGAAGATCTACTATACAATTTGTGTGATAAATTCGAAATCTTGAGCATCTATAAAGTAGATGGGATTGAAAATGTTGTATATTAATATAATGGATTATTGGCAGTAAAAGTAATGTATGCATATTACATACACGTAATAATAGAGAAACTGCTTTATGTCTGTTGGTCTTTTATTGTTCAAGGTAAGCGAAAGGACCTTAGCATATGTTTCATTGATTTGCCGCGTCCTGTTAATCGACAATCCCCATAAATTTCCTTTTATAGATTTTTATTTGTTGCTCAAACTACGTGATGGTAGGGCTTTTAAAAAGGTACTTCATTTACGAACGAAGCTATTAATGGCGCAACATGTTACAACATAAAGAAGACTGTGGTACACGTGGCGCCCTGAGCTAATGACGCATCAATAAATTCTCATACGTTCTCTCTTCTAACATTCCCATATAATGGTATAGCTTAGAAGAAAGAAATAATATGCGTTAATCTTATTACTGTAGTTGGTATACGAATTCTCAAATAGCAATGGATCAGGGATTGAATTATGTTCTGCCTTGTATGGCTTCGAATGCTAATAAATAGTATCCAAAGCTACAAAATTGTCTCCAGATGTACTATAAATTTGTGCTTACCTCATTGTAATGCTTTCGCTTAATTAAATCTTATAGATTAGCATGAATATTTGATGACAATACGTATAGAAGCTATTGATTTATCATCGTAGAATAGGCACAACATAATTAAAAAAATTTTTACTAGTAGTATTTCATAATTCACCGACCAATACGCACAAAACCGAACCAACTTGATTTGTTATTACCAAAGCAGCCGACATAACTGCTGCAACATTAACGATGTTATCGATAAACCAGTGAGTATAAGTTATAATCATTTATATGATGTGCAAAGCTGACCCAGTTATAATAAAAAATCCACAATGAAGAACATAACAGCTCTAGATGCAAACAATAGCAGAACACTCAATCGTTTACATATATGTTAAGGCTACACGACAACTATTGGCTGCTTTCGACTCTCTCGAATGTAATATCACTGCTGCAGCATTCATTGGTGGCAGCTTTAGTTACTACTTCTTACTTAAGTTATTTTTTTCTCTAACTGTATCATATATAATAGCAGGTAATTATGAGACCACACAAATGTATACGACATTCCGGATTTTGTATCCATCTAAAGGTATTTGTAAAATGCTAAAATTAAGTTACTTATAAAATGTTGATCTAAGCTGTATAAAGAACAACACAAAAGGAACAGAGCTTATAGGTTAATTGGCACGGAAATTTATCACTCTATTACTAAAAGCAGTAAGCAAATAATAGCCTGATTGGGCAGAGTTAGAGGCTGTGCATCCGAGTCCCTTCTTCTTCTTAATGTGGCTTCTTTATTTACCGCGGCTCTGAACAACTCAATAGAGGAACACCCAAACCACTCTCGGAGGTTTTTAAGCCAAGACATTCTGCGTCTACCTATGGATCGTTTACCCTCTATTTTGCCTTGCATTATAAGTTGGAGTATTGTATGTCTTTCCGCAGGCATCACATGTCCCATGTATTTCAGTTTTCTTCTTTTGACTATTGTTACCAATTCCTTGGTTTTCATCATACGACGTAGCACCTCTTCGTTTGCTCGATCCATGATATTTTTAGGATTTGTCTGTATACTCACATCTCGAAGGCCTCGAGTTTATTTATGATTGTCTTCTTTACAGTCCAGGTCTCCATTCCATATACCATCCTAATAGCGTTGAAAAAACGTAGCAGCGCACCATTCTCATTCTTAACTCCAGAGAGAAATCTCGATTCGTGAAAAGTTTTTTCATTCTTATAAAGATTGTTCTTGACATTTCAATTTTCCGGTTTATTTCAGTGTTATGATGATTATTATTGCTAATTATTGCTCCTAAGTATTGGTATTTTGTAACTCTTTCGATTTGAGTATTTTCTATTGTTATTCCGCTATTAATGTTTCATCACGTTTATTTCTTTGGCCACGACCAAAAGGACCTACACATTCCTGCACACTGCCCTTCCCGACCTTAGCATCGAAATCTCCCATCAACATTGTAACTTTCTGTTTCTGTATGTGTTTCATTAAACTCTCAAGATGGTTATAGAATTCTTGGATGTCTGTACCATTTTTATCGGCAGTCGGTGCGTATACTTGAATAATGTTAATATTTCTTTTCAGTACTTGTGAATAGAGTTGGATCATTATTATCCTATCAAAATAATTAATAACATTCTTAACGTTATATTTAAATCTGTTCTTTGCAACTCCATACCCGTGATTTGGGTCATTTCCGCTTGAGTAATAGACTTGATGTTCGTTTATGGAGAATTCCCCTTTATTTGGCCATTGTATGTCACTAATATGCCAACAATATTATTTTAGCGTATCATTTTGCTATCCATTGTACATTTCCTGTTATACAAACTTTGGACATTCTAGTTGCTATTTCATGGGCCGTTCGATGAGACTTACTTCTTCCTGTTATTGTTCACCCCGTTTTACAGCTATGACGGCATCATCTTTTTCTTTGAATTGTAATTTTCGAACTAAAATGAATTTTCTATTATTTTCCGACTATAATGATACTTACTCTGTGCGTCAGTACCCCTTACCGTTTATCAGATACCTAAATTCACAAGGCGACGAGAAGCAATTCAGTGACCAGCTTGTTCGTTTATTTAAGTCTACTGGATTTCTTTTTGTGTTGCACTGCAAAAATCATTTTTCGTAAATATTTCGAATATACTTGACGGTAGACATAGGTAATCCTATACAAAGAGATCCTAGATTCTAAAGTAGAAAAGAAATATGCCCTAGTATACAGGGCCTTCCATTTCAAAGAATATAACTTCGATACGCAACATGTTTTTCGTTCACGCTGTATATATCAAAATAATTTTGAACTGTGCTACTAATATCTGTCTTCCTATGCATATTCTCCTATTACCAATAGTAAAGATGATACCGAGGAATCTCGCACTGTACGCAACTAGCCTGTATACATGCTTCCAATATGCTTCCAAGGTAGAAGTAAATATTGACGGTTTGCAAGCGCACTTTTTATAATTTTCTGTTAATTACAATCATTCGTTGATAGGTGCTATTGGTTTCCTTAATCAGCATGGTATTTAACAATATCTGAGATTTTTTTCTAGCAATCTAGCAACTTTTTGTAATAGCGATGATCTAATACGACCTCCTCCATTTTTTGCTGTGTTTTTAAAACTGCTTAACGAAGGAGTAAATATTCAAAAACTGGTAATTTCCAAATATAGTGTATCTAGTAAGATATTTCATTCGGTTACGCCTGTAATATAACGTTTGGTGCTTGATTACTGTTACTAGTCAATGCCAACGAATGAACGGTTAATGCAAATTTAATATTAATATTAAAGCGCCAGTTAAATCATCTCATTGCATATGAATCTATGAAAGCATGAGTTTGCCATTTAAGACTCCACTATAAAAAACAAGATCGTCCATGTAGATAAAATAGCGCTTCTCAAACGAAGCGTTGTTTTAGCTTTGTGACATCATTTGCTGGCAAAAGTGGAAAGCCGTACAACGATCGACATTCCCTCGTTTAATCCAAGCATAGAAAACTATGTGCAGCACAGATCTTGACGATTATTCGCTAAATTACGTGCGTTATGTCGTTTAAGAGCAAGGCTAGGTATTGAAGATAGCCTAAGCACCCAAAGCCTGAACGGGTTTCCTTCTTTAACTATATAGTTGTTGCTGTAGTATAACGATTTTATCTCGGCTTGATTGTTGGTTTTGTTTGCCTCATATCGTAGGTAGTGGTCATGCGGAAGTCGAACCGATTGCTTTTAAATAATTTAATTTATTAAAATTGAAAGTTCTTGTTACGTGATTAACAAACCGATAAAGATAATGAAATAGTAGGTTGACTAAAGGTACCGAAACGAGTACCTATGAAGATAGAATTAAGATTTGTAGCAAATGTGTGAAATTCTTAAAAGCAAACTCTATTATCTGTGTTTGGAAATTACTAGCTTCTTCGTCTAAAAGACACAGAAAGGTAGGTACCACACTTTTTGTTTGATTTCAACATACTTATTGTTCGTTATTCAAACGCGCAGCTGCAGTTTTTTGTAAGATTGATCATGCGCAGATATGTAAAAAACTATTATATCGAGTTGCATACAAACAATGAAGTAAAGTTGTTACAGTTTAACATTCTGTCAGCGTTTTCATTTATTTGTACCATACTTAAGATATATAATAATCACAACATTTTGTGGTCCTTCAAGTCACGGATGGAGTTGACAGTGCCTAGCATCTAGAAAAGTGAGTCGCATTCCATATTATTTTACATATATTCATTTCCTTTGTCCGTCTTATGTCCTCTATTTTACACGCACATAATAACATTTAAAATGTCTATCGATCAGAAAATACCTAATTTAGAGAGGAAATTAGCCACACTGAAAGGGAAAGCAACTAGATTTAAGAATCATTTGAATGGGTTATCAAACAAACCTGTTGATGTAGAAGAACTGAAATTAAGGTTAACCAAATTCGAACCATGTTTAACTGAATTTGAAGATATTTACTATGAGTTACAAGGTGAGACAAAGGATGAGAATACAATAGATCTAGATGAGTTTGAAGATAGGTACTATAAGTTAATATCAACAGCACGTAGTCATATTTCAGAACCGCATGTATCAAAGGTCAATGACCCTGTCAAATTACCTATGTTGAATATGCCAGTTTTTGATGAAAGCTACGGTTACTTTTTTATGATACATTTTCGTCTGTAATAGATAAAAATACAAGTCCCTCAGCCATACAGAAGTTTCAGTATTTATCGTCGTTGTTATCGAAGGCACTGGAAGAAATACAATCATTGGAACCTTCAGCAGCCAATTACGACATTGCATGGGATCTATTTAAACAACGTTTCCAAAATACAAATACACATATGAAGCCATTATTTAATATCACTCCAGTACAAAAGGAGAATTTTACATCACTGAGACAATTATTAGATAACTTGTTACATCATTTGCAAGCATTAAAATCACAAGAACATCCTACGGACACGGGATGCAACTCTAGTATATCTTGTGACCACAAAATTATACAATTTAACGTTGCGGGAATGAGAAGGTGGTTCTTATTCAGCAACCAATAAACCAAAAATAGATGATACGAGGCATCCTCCATTTACGCAAATGACTAAGTGATTATAAACAGAAATGATTTGCAAAGTGATTACAATCTGAACTTGTTCAGTATCTTAGCAATTGCACTAAAATTGAATATTTGTAAATGGAACGCGATCAGCGTCAAACTGATTATATGGCGATTTTGAATCAATAAATAGGGTAAAAGCAGGACACCTATGATTAAATTTTTACAATCTAGATGTCAAATACTAAAAACCTTGCAACAAAGTTACACTCATAAATCAAATTTTATAACTAAATCACAGCATACACAGGACTTGTCAAAAAAGTCAAACAAGAGTCATACTTCAAATAAGTCAACACATTTTGCACCAGGAAATTCAAATTGTCTGCTTCGCAAGGAGTCACATGAATTATTTAGTTATAACAAATTTTTAAAATTGTCACCACATGACCGACTAAAGGAAGTAAAACACTTAAATATAACTATGTTTTAATTGCCGGACATCCGATCACTTAGTGTCAAAATGCAAGGCACTTTGAAAACCCGTCAGTGGTAAATGAGACTGCCATTAGTTTCAAATTGTTCCAATGTATGGAACAGCAGTTCACAAATTTTACTGGCTACAGCGATTGTTGAAGTAGTCAACCAACATGGGGAGACATTAAATTGTCGAGGACTTTTGGAATCGGTATCTCAGTAGAATTTTATTACGCAGCTTCTAAGAAACTAGGATTCAAATTATATGCTACAAGTCAATCCGTGATGGGTATAAGTGGTTCTGCATCCAAAGTACTATATAAAACAAATACAACTATTCGATCTAAGGTGTATTCTTGCTCAAAATCTCTTACTTTCAATGTTGTTCCAAAGATCACTGAGAATTTACCGCTTGTTACTTTAAGAAAAATACACTGGTCAATACCAGAACATATACAGTTAGCAGACCCAGAATTTTATAGATCAAATGAAATAGATTTCTTAATTGGGGCAGAAGTCTTTTATTGTTTGTTATGCATTGGGCGGTTTCAATTGGTCAACATTTCAGCTGAATTACCCAAAAAAAACCTGTTGGGATGGATAATACCAGGAGAAATGCCATCAGATTTACAACATGTAACCATTTGTAATTTAAGCATGAATACCAGATCAGAATGATTTCAAAGGATTTTGGGAAATCCAGGTCATGTCTCAAAAAATGATTGCATTTCACCGTTTCATGTAGAAAATACTTTATAAGTCAGGGCATTCCTGCCATTTACAATTTGTACATACGGGCTGCAGCAAACTATTTTCACAGGAATAAAAACTTTTTAACAAACGCTGTTCATTCCTGTAATACAAGAAATCCCAATTTTGTGAGATCTGACAGGTTAAACTCCACAGCGTATCGTTGGTCTATACACGTCGGTCCAGATACGAACGGGATATTGCCTTTGTGAATGGCAACAGAGCATTCGAGTCTCACTAATAGATCGCATCCAATCGCAGTATATCATAAAGCGAGCAGTGGTATGCACGCTTGTCCGCTCAATCACGTAATATTATAATTCAACGCCTTCTGACAAAATGTGTTAATACAGAATACTGCGTAATTTTTCTGTATTCTTAGATTAAGTTAGAAATTACAGTTTCTTATGTTCATTTTGTTGCTGCTATAAGATGTAGAAGAATGAAAAAGTAATTCTAAGTACAAAAATAAACAAGGATTCTTATAAAATTAAGAAAAATAAATTCTATAATCACACAAAATAAATTTAAATTCAAACAATGTTACCTTATTAAGGGAAAAAATCTCCTGGCAATATTGAAGTTTATAACTTTTGTATTTGTTGCGTTTCAAAATACGTTTTACGGTACTTCTACTAATACCGATTTCGTCTGAAATTTGCCGGCTAAAGCAAGGTTCGCCCATTTCAACTAACGAACAAACCTTCACTTCTCTCTCCTCCCGCTCGGGATGCGTTAGAGGGATTTGAGGCTGTCCGTCTATTTGTAGGCATTTACGGCAATTCGCAAAATACCATTTAATGATCTATCATCTCCGCTGTTATATAAACTAACATAATGTATTTAAAATCCTTGCAAGAACCTTACGAGCGCACAGAAAGGCAAAGACTGCGTCAGATAGGTTACAGCAGTTGCGCGCGGCGTGGCTGGCCGGCGGGGATAAATGCAAGTATGCCAGATCGTGCTACGTACAATATCTCTCGCACCCCAACTTGTATGTCGGTAGCAAGATATACAATCATTTGCCTAACAATTTGAAATTATTGTCACGACGGGAATTTGGATCCAAACTTAACTTTTACATCATCGAGAAATTCTATCAATCTACATTGTAACAATTACGGTTGGTGTGCTTGGATGTTGAGGTACACAATTGTGATTAATGTATTTTAATACACATATGTGTTTTTATGTTTTACTCTATTTTGATATATATTGTATCATTTTCGACACCTCTGGTTTTGAATAAAGCTTCTATTTTATTCTAACCGCGTATATGATCAAAGCTCGCAGATTACTAACGTGTGTTGCTCACAGTCTTCACCGCATTTGTGAGTATATTAGAAATGAATTTGAAACCGTTGGCAGATTAACAACTTTGATAATTTTTTTATGTATCATTGCGGATTGCAATGTACATATAGAGAAAAATTCATTTCATTTAAAATTATTGGGAGGGTATTCGTGGGGACAAAGGTGTAAACGCCACAACGCTGATTCATAGGTCTAAGAATGTTCCCTTTACAGTAAAAGTAGATGTGTTTTTGGAAATCTTTGTTTTCATTTTAGTTTCTGAAATATCTCAGATGAATCGTATTACACCGTATAACAAAATTCATATTCATTCCACTTCACTGATAACTTATTTCTTCTCTATAGTTTCTACTACTCCAAATTCACTGCACTTACAAGTCTATTGCAATAAACATAAACAACGTAACTGTCAAACATGTATACCGCGTTAGTAAGTTCCGTAGTAAAGTGAACCGCTAAAATATATGGACAGTGTTACAACGTTTGCCCGCTATGAAAGTATTAGGTGAGGAGCGCGCGAAGCGAATCAAGGACGCTTCTAGCACAAGCGACAACATTATTCGCTAGATGTATGGGACTTGCGCCTATAAATGAATCCTTACGTACCCTAGTATATAATATATAACTAATATGCTTCATGAATAATTATGTAAATTAATTTCTGCTATTCCGTATCATTATATTCAAATTTCACCGATGTAAAATTAACTTAGCCGAACATCTTGCACGTTGAATTACCTTACTTACTATGCTCAGTATTACGTACCATTTACAATACCCCTGTGTTCATATATTGTTACAATGTATGAATTACATTTGATGTATAAATGACTTTAATCTATGATGCCCCTGAGATATTTGCTGTAAGTATCTCTAGTTTGGTTTTAATTCATTTACACAAACGTACAATCCTTGTTGTGTTATACTTACTACATTGGTTTAAAATATCCAATTTATTCTATCTTCTGTTTCAGGTGAGTTCCTTATTTGCTTTCGATGGATATCCTGCAAAATCAAGTGTAAGTTTCCACCTCATTTCAAGTACACTTTTTGCACGTGTACTACGTATAAACTGCTTAATTATACACACTAAATTATATTTTTTTAAAGACATTTAAGTAAACATGCAAAAGCTTTTCTTGCAACATGAAAGAATACGTTTTATCAGTGCGACCAAATTCTAATTAGATGTCTGAAGCCCTATAACAGCGAAATATCTCGCCCTCCCGCATTTTTTCATGAATATATTATCGAACACGTCGAACTTTCTATAACATTCTTCAAGTAGTGCCACAACTATTTAATCTCACTTACTATCCCATCAACTCAGTAGTGTATCAATTTCTTTGAATGACAATGCAGAATCTACTTGGAGTCGTCATTATTTAAGCGAGCAAATAGAAAAATTGGACTAGATCCTGTCATTAAAATAAGCTACATGCGTAGATAGAAGATTAATAGAAGAAACGATTGAGTTAATAGTGATTATACCTCCTATCTACACTTAAGAATTACGTTCTAATAGGATGGAGCGTCTTTTATAAATTCGGAATTTCAAGAATTAATTAAAATGTTAAGTTGTTACAGAAAAATGTGTTTCTTTATAAACTAAAAAGCATACACGTATGCATCTATATGTAAATGCAATTAGCTTCCATCTTTGTACGTTTAAAATAATAATAACAATAATAATAGCAAACAACACTAAAGTATCACTCTGTGCCACACAAATTAATTAATTCAGTCATACGGTTGAGGATGGGGACCCACAAATCCTTGTAACGGCTGTTCCGAATTAATTAATAACTTGTATGGCGCGAAATGTGCCGATACTTTAGTGTTGTTTGCCATACTATCCCACAGTCCTTGCTATCATTATTAACAATAATAATGACAATAATAATAGTAGTAATAATAATAGCAATAATAATAATAATTAATATCATCAATTCCTTCTATATTTTGCATGACTATTGCTTTCAAATCTATGATGGAGTTTCCATTACTTAAGACGGGCTGTGTTGCAACAATAATATGTCTCCTTTCAATTTTCGCTACTGCTGCGCCTGTAACATCTTTGAGTATGAGTTGTAATTAACACTCCCACACTCAAAATTTCACACCCACCCATACATTCTTATCCAGTAAATTAATTTTCGTCCTTTTTGCTGTAAAAATGTTACTTGCAGACTGAATACTGCTAAAAGCTTACACTTACGTGTATACAGGATGTGTAAAAGTATTGCATGTAGTGGAATAGCCTGCTAACGATAATTCATTTAGGATTGATGTCTGATAGCGTTAATCTCTTTATCACAACCCACTTTTTGATATAAGTTTCACTTGTTTTGTGCAACTGGTATTTGCAGGATGTCACCATCTTTTTTTCTCAAATAGGAACGAGTGCTTAACTTTATGTCATTCGAAAGCTATTTGTTCTACAAATACAGAAAAGTACATCATAAGGTTGTCTATTGAGAAATAGTAAAAAGGGTCGTGAAAAATACAAATCATTCTAGACAACGAAGTATAAGTAGCGATAAACAAACGAACCCATCGTAACTGTTTAAATATTACCTTCCTGGCAGAAATAAAGCCGCCTTACAAAGGTTTTCAATGAATAATGAAGGTATTCTGTAGGAATATTTGTTGTCACGTTCTTCCTAATCCGAGCTTCTAAATTATCCAATATTGTTGCTCTATTAACATACACCAAACTTTGTAAATGTCCCCAGAAGAAAAAGTCCATTGGGGTCATGCCTGAAGACCGAGTAGGTCATACAATCTGATCTGTTCATCCAATTCAATTCTCGGGAAACGTGTGATTCAAATAATCACGAACTTGTTGCCCAGAGAGTTTTTCATGAAAAGATTATTTAATATTTGCTTTTGAAATTGTCCTTTCAAAATAATCAATCTTTTGTGCTAACACACTACAATAAAACTATTACAGTTGTAACAATTTTTAAAATCTGCCTAATGGATGGCTCTGTGGCCAATGCTGGGTCATCATCTTGTTGAAACTAGAAGTTGTGGATTCACTGGATTGGGCTTAATTCTCTTTGTTCGTAGGTTTGTGGTAGTTTTAAGGTAGATAGCTGACGTTACACGTACCAATGATTTTTCCATTTGTTATATCACCCCATCACGCCATACATAAACCTTTCCTTGTTGTTATGTATGAACTATGAGGCTTCCATATGGATTGTTAGTATGCCAATATCTAGAATTGTGCTTGTTTACAGAACCGTTTAACATTAACATAGCTTCATCCGAAAAAACGATATTATTAATAAAACTTTCATTAATTTCAATTTCCGCGGCTCCCACCCTACGTCTTCTGATAGTTCTTGCATTAAATGTGGCTATGACTGCAATTTAGACCGTTTTAGTATTTTTCTTACTGATACACAGAGAAAAATGTTGGGACAGCAACTCTTGCATTTTTAAAATAGGGACAATTTATACCAAGAATTACAACTCGCTTATTTAATCTAACAAAATACGTAGTTGTAGTAACACTTTATGTTAAATCCAACTGCAATTGTTGTTAGGGCAACTACATGTTTTGTTAGCTAAAAAAAAAACGGGTTGTAATTCTTAGTGTAAACTGTTCTTATTTTTAAAGTACAAGGGTTGCTGTGCCAAAGTTTTTCTCTGTGACTGGTGGATAATTTATCAAAAACATCAAGTGAAAAATGTAATATCATCATCAGTTATCTATTGATGTACTAATTAGAGGTCTGTTTGCGTGAATATCATTAAACACATGACGAGCCTTCAAATGAGTTCTTCTGCGGTCACCAAAATCAACAATTATTAGTAATTCGACACGTTAAATTTCAGTTAAACCTCAAAATTAACGCTAATACTAGGACAATAATACGAGATACACAAAATAATTGCTTTACAAAAACAATTTATCATTGATAATAACAAAAAACCCAAATTTTTTTGTTACATTATTTTAAAATAGCGATCTCTATTATTTAGAATTGATATTTTATTTTCTGCTTTTCTTCTATATTTTAGAACAGAATAATAATGTACTTTTTTATATTTGAAGTAAATATCTTTCAGACGCAAAGTTAAACTCTTGTTCATATTAAAAAAAAACAAAACAAGAGGGCGGCATCCTGCAAACACCAGTTGCACAAAAATAGTTTAACGCTACCAAATATCAAATCTAAATGTGTTGCCTACCGTTCGCACGTTATTCTACTTGGTGCAAATTATTAAAGCAAGCATTTTGAGGTATGAATGCATAATTAACGTTGCTTAAAATATGAACCATCATGTGCAGTTATCATAATTAGTACTGCAGTTAGTTAATTTATTGTAATATTTCGTACCTGTACAAATAAACAATACAAACTGTACTCTACAAAGTAAACTTGACATGCCTATTAATGTCGAATATTTTGTTGACTCTGGTTGGTAAGCAAAAGATTTTACATTACAGAGATACTATTTTAAGGCACTAAATGAGCTTAATAAAATGTATGCATTTGATTTAATTTCTTAAACTAATTCTTTCAAAGAAGGCTACTATACTGCAATTTAATGCCCAAAGTAATGAGCAAAAATTACGCCAGCCGTATATTTTCCTCTCAATACACTCTAGAATACATCACTAGAGAGCGGAATTATATGCATCGGAAATCGCCAAAATATGTGCATACATATGCAGAAAATTCTTCTAAATATGCACAATTTTTGCAGTTTTGGTAGTTTTATGCACATATGCTTCTGATACCGATTAACTTCTTGTTAAATGTTATAAAACAAAAATAATCACAACGAAGCATTTTACAAACGTTTATTGTTCTTACATTATTCCCACTTACATTTTAAAATCACAATTATATAAACACATACGTACTTAAAATTTGCTAAAATACATACTTAGATACTTATTATTAAAACAATTTACAATTAGGTGCTTTTCTAAATTTTCTAATGAAAAATTATGTCGCCTATCTGTGAGAATGCATTTATATATCGAAAAACTTCTTTCAACATCAACGGAAGTTATTGGTGCGCACTTTAATGCATTCATAATCTCAAGACTTAATTCTATACTTGTTTCTGTTTTATCCATTTTTAATTCACCAGTTAAAATCAAACTGATTTTTGCTAAACTTTTGTATCCTACATTTTTATTAATTATTTCTTTAAACTTTTGACTTATTGAGTTTTCTATTCTACCCGGAATATTTGAAACACTATTTTCTAAATCATTGATTAATTTATCTGATTCAGTTAGTGGCAGCGATTCTTTTTCAAGTTTTCTTATTGTCAAAGAAACAAATTCATAGTTGGCTTTAATAAATATCAATTCATTAGGCAAAGAAGAGTTTTTCAAAGTTGTTTACATTTTACAATAGAATTGCAGTTGTCAGTAGAGAATTCTGAAATAATGTTTTTGATCTCTAGATAACGGTTTGCATAAAATATTGCGGCATTTAACCAAGTACCCCACCAATGACGGGTTCAGGTGGTAAAGGAGTATCCGGCAGCTTTTCTCTATAAATCTGAACTCTCAATGGTGACTTTAAGAAAATATTCTTAACGTTACTGATTAATGTATTTACTGCTGGAAATTGCTGCCGAATTTCCTCAGCCACCCTATTTAATCCATGAGCCAAACAAGTAACACGTATTAAATTAGGGTACAAAAGTTTAAGTTTTTTTATCTACCAGGCTATTTATTATTTAGATGACCAATTAATAAATTTGCTATATAGCGGCCACAGGAATCTGTCGTTTCATCAACTGTAAAATATATATGCTCCTGTTTAACAATTTCCCTAATGCTATTGATCGTTTCAGAATAAATATCGGTTACGTAACATTTTCTGAGCAAACTTTCATCCGGAATACTCTTTTGGCAGTAATTTTCTAAAAATTGCCGAAAACACGGATTTTGCAGTTTTTTGAGCGGTATATTGGCAGTAACCATTCTGTTCGGTTCGAATAGTTTAATGTTGCCTATTTTATTGTACAGTTCCTGGCAAAAGATTTTCGTGCAAATGACGGCTAAGTTTTGAATTTAGAAGTCGACAGTTTTCCTATGGCTATTTTCAGTTGAACTGTTGGACGATTAAATTAGAACAGTTCACATGCACCGAGAAAAGATTATCATCCAAAACACTTACTAGACAATCGTAGGTCACAATTACTAATTATCTAGTGTATAAGCCCAAAACATAGTCAGCATTTTTCCGAATGCCTTTGTGCAAGAACAAGACTCTTTAACTCGTTAAATAAGTAAACATTATTGATCACGAAGACAATAAAAAAAATATGTATGCTATTGTTGCTTTGTTTCTTACTGAACGTATTCTCTCTCAAAATGTTAAGTTATTAAATGAATAGAGGTAGTACCTCACATTTCCATGATCACACGTGCGGAATGGGGGTTTTTTGATTTTAATTACGCAAATTTTATATGTCGTATTTTGTGGCTCACTTGAGGCGGCTTAGTTTTACAGAAGGTAGGTTCTTTATCGAATCTAAATCGTTTTCAGAAAAAAGAGGCTGAATGAATTTAATAACATAGTTGGTCAGTTATAAAATCGCTTTAAAAGTTTGGATCGTTTTACTTTAATGTGAATAACAAATAAAGTTAAAAGAAAATATTTTATGTTCTAAATATTTGCATAAACCATATGAGGAGATAGTATTTGAAACAATATGAATAATTGCAATATTGCAAAAAAAATGAAATAGGCAAAGATATGGCTGCATAAACTTAATACGTTCTTAAAATCAATTAAGATAAGGGTTAACATAGTATGAACATTTGCTTGTCTATAAAAATATGAGATATACAAATTGCATAAATTCCGCTCTCTATACATCACAATCAAAGCATTGTGTGAAGTTGTTTTACTTTGAAAATTGGAAGACGTCATTAAGAAGTGGTTTTATGTATGTATATTTTTAGAGACACTTCTCCTTTTATGTGTTATTGCAAAATAATACATGGCTACTTCTAGACTGTTGATCATTAATGTTACTAACAAATAACCAAGAAATTATGCTCATATTATCGATGGAGGTAAAATAAATGAATGCCTTTAGAACTGTCAATATTACTGTTAACGGTTCCGAATTCTGAGTTTAAATAAGTGCCTAATTTTACTATGTACAATGTCCTGCATAACATTTTACGAGCAACAGATGTAACCAAGACTTTTACTTTAGAATAATTTATCACGTACTGAGCTATATTATCCGTTAATCGTTACAGTATTATTAGAACACTACATCGTCTCCGAGGAAGTATTGCATTCGCATAAACATTTTCTCGTTATGCACATTAGGTCATCAATACTAATGTAGCAATCATAGTACCGTTATGAAGCCTCAAACATATGGTGCAGCATTTTTTTCCGAATGCTACTTTCGTGACTGCTAAATGAACTCACAAGGAACTCTTTAACCGGTAAAAGTATACCTTCATACACTAGAATGACGACTAAGACAATAAAAAAAATATGTAAGTGTATGGTAATGTTCTGTCCGTTCTGTATCTAACGTTTCTCTCTCGGATGAAGATGTTTAAGTACTGTTAAATGTAATAGAGGAAGTACCGCACATATGCATGCTACCGTGCTGAGAACATGAAGACGCGGACTTTCCTTGATTTTAATTACGCAAGATTATTCGCAATGATGCTTCGTATTTTTGTTTGGCTCAATTTGAGCGGGTTTAAGTATTTTAAGAACGGGAAGGAAAATTTCTTATCAATCTAAATCGTTTCTATATAAATATATAATGACGATAGCTGGAATGAATTTAATGGAAATCTATTAAGTATAATGGATCAGATCGTTATAGAAATCACCACTTCAAAAAGTAATAGAGGGATCGTTTTACTGTTAATTGTTGACATTAATCAAACTAAATGACGCGTTAATAATGAAACTATTTTTAGTGTTTTCTACCAATATTTTCCACTATATACCATATGATAAGATGTATGTATAGGTTATTTTTGAAATTCAATATGATAAATATGCAATATCTGCAAAGCAAAAAATGAAAATAGCATTATATGTATAATGGCGTGCATTTGAAACATAAACGATTCTTTAGAAGGAATCAATTTAAGTAAGGGTTAACTATTTAGTAATAGCAGAGTTCCTTTCAATTTTGCGCTAGTAATATATTCTATAATAAGAGCAGAATACAAATAAACACAGATTATATAAAAGGTTTAAGAAATTGCATGTTGTAGTAAATGGCTCCTCTGGATAACTACACTTCTACTTATTAAAATTCCTCTATCAATATTATTAACATTTTCTTTTTCAACTCAAGTTAAATATAACCAGAGGTAGTGTTTTACGCTCCTTGGGTGTTGAAGTTATTATGGTGTGAATATAGTTAATGAGGATTGCTATGAAAACATTACGTATTTAAGAAGAAATCAAAAGCTCATAAAAATAATACAATTTTTACAGTATGTGATATTAAGCACATTAAACAATTACTTGTACTATATGAGGCAATATTCTATATGCAAAGAATCTAAAAAACGAAGGGATATTACACCAACCTACTACAATTCCTAATTTTAGCTAAATTTCTTGTTGGCGACTAATGAATTTTATTCAAATTTTGATTTTCCTGATATGAACACTGTTACTACTGAATTCTGTCTTGCTTAGTTTTAGTCCAAAATTTCAATGGGTACTTTCCAAATGGCAGCATTATTCTCCGATTTCAACCCGGCACACAGTCAAAATTCTTTATTTTTCAGTGTTAACATACAATATTAGTGTGTCATAGGTTTCATTAACAATATACTGGAAGGATGTAAATTTCAATCATTTACATCATAAATCATTCTTTATTATATCTCTGCACGCAATCAGTGCACACTTTTCATTTTACTCTGGTTGTTAGAGATTTGTACTCCATCTGTGGTGATTGCTGCATGTTTCCAAAAATGCAACTGCTATTGGATTCGATAATATTAACTTGCGTGTGTTAAATTAATGCTTTCCTCACACTATCAATGTTTGCGTTTCAAATTAAAGCTGCAAAGTTAGCTGATATTATACCTTTTGCCAAAATAAACGCTCCCACCGAATTCAAAGATCTACATCCAATTAGTCTCCTACCAGTATTATCAAACGCCCTGGAGAAAGCTCAAAATGCCCAATCTTATATTGTAATATTTGAAAATCAATACATTACCTGACAAACAATTTAAAAAAGGCTACAGTTGCAACACCAGGCTTTTAAGCATTTCTGATGATATATTGAAAGCTATAAACGTACGCAAAATTACTATTCTGATATTACTTTGATTGATTTTTCAAAGGCTTTTGACGTAATAAACCACAAACTATTCTAAAAATTCTACACTATATTGAATTGGACAGTGCAGCCGTGGTTTTATTTTTTCAATATTTCAGCAATGGAAGTCAAGCTGTTATTCTAGACGCCATTAAATCATTTGATCTTCGTATCAGCTCGGAGGTTCCTCATGGATCCATTTTGGGTCCTACATTGTATTCCATTTGTACCAGTAGCTTGGCAACATGTTTAAAAGTTTGTGATCATCACTTTCATGCAGACAATTCCCAACTATATACCCTGTTTTTCCTTAACGAAATCGATAGAGTACGTGAAAATATTCAAGATATTGAACGATTTGTTAACTCGTGTTCTGATCACGCATTAATACCAAACCAATAGCCACATAATCAATTATTAGTAAGCAAAGTTTCCTCTAAATTGCCATCTACAGAAAATCAACATATTGGTAATTAGGTAAAAAAAGACACTGTAGAATACTTCCAGATAAGTGCAAATACAGTATTCAACATTCATTTTCTCAAATAATACTAAAGTATCGGCACACTTCGCACCACTCAAGTTAAGTAGTAGGACCGAATTCGGTCTTACGGTTGAAGATGAGAATTTACGAATTCTCGAAACGGCTGTTCCGGATTAATCAAATAATAACTTGTGTGGTGCGGAGTGTGCTAATGCGTTAGTATCATTTGCCATGCTATCCCACAGTCCTTGCTATCATTATTCATTTTCTCATTCTGCGTAGTTTAAAATTGGAATAACACCCAAGTTGAGATAAGGCTGAAGAAAAATATGAAATACTTAGTATATGTCTTACTTTAATAGCGATAATAACAATTTGTTAAAAAATACAATGCATTAGCCGGCTATTTATTTTATTGTTTCATTTTTGTGTTGGAACAACTGGTGGGTGTGCAAGAGCACGAATCGTCCATTTTTCTAGCATAATTGCTGTATTTACCAATTAGCAAGGGAACCAGCGCAGATGTTAGGCTTAGCGATTGCCTCAACTAAAACTTCTTAAACGTAATTATAGTACTTGTCGGCTGTTGGCCATCCGTGCAACTGCCTTCGCTATCCAGTTATTGTTCTGGATTGTACTTTCTGTGACTTTTTCTAAGGTGTAAATCTTCTCTAATTAAAGAAACGATCCCGGCAAACGATAGGGGAAGTATCGTAGCGGTTGGCGTTGACTAAATTCAACGAATAAGCTTTAGTGTTGGTCGTGCAATGGTTGAGAGTATGTAAAAATCAGGAAGAACCTGTTTTAAAAAGCTTCCGTGTAATTAATTCAAGATGTTTTGGTAACTGTTTAATCAGATTATCCCTATAATTAATTATGTAATTAATGCAATAATTTACCACATGAACTTGAGTTGCCCTTGTACTTTAAGCTAACATTGTATGGAGCCTGTATCTTCTTCTCGTAATGAAAAATCCCGTTTTTGTTTCAACAGATTTAATAAAACCAACTGCTTAAGTTACTTTGTATGATGTTGCATATTCACATAGGATTTGCTCTGATTTACTTATTGCCTTCTTCTTTTTTAAATCTTGATGTATTTATTATATACTTTCCGCATTAATATATACCTCCAAAAGCACTTACACTCAAGGTAAAATTGGATATTAGCCTTTTCAATAGAAGTAGGCGGTACGGCATTTTAGCCATACTACTTGGGTATATAAACAGACCATTTCAATATTTGTCTTTTCTATACTTTTTCGAAATTAGACCACTACCCTTGACTTTACAGAATCTCCAGGAATGGCAACCCTGATTAATAATTTTTAAATACATTTTTTCGTGTCCTAAAATACACTTTTTCACTGACGTACCCTGCAATAATAATAATACTGGTTACTTGCAGTATTCCTATACTAATTAATATAGAAATTCAACTTTAATATATACTAATCCGCGATAAAAATTCATGTTTGTTAACAATAGGACGGTTCAATTTGGTCTATAGTTCATTTTTAACTTTCGATTTACATTCCTTTTAAATTTATTTGCCCTAAGTATTGAGCCTTATGGACCGCGTCTTTAACTAAACACCTTTATTTCTTCATTTTCCTTGCATTTTTTGAGCACGCCTCCCACGGCCAGATTCTTTTCAATGGTATTACCAGAGTCGGTGCTTTGGTCTCATAATAGCCATCGCCTGTTAATGATGTACCCAATAAAAACGTTAATCTTTAGTGCTGAATTTAAGAATTCCATCGAGTTGCTCATTTTCTTTTAACACTTTTGTAATCAAAAGACAGAAAATAAAAAACTCACAAACCGCACTTAAATCTGAGTATTTTGGTAGCTGATAAATTCGAGTAACAACAATAACGTTGCTTATTCTAATTGACTGGTTGGCCAGAAATAGGGTTTGTATGAATTGAGCGGTTCTCTTCGACATTTAAGGTAAATGTGCAATTATGTCCGTGTACTAACGGTAATATCAAAGCAAAAAGATTTCTTTTAAATTCTTACTCAGAATGCTTAGTAATGATAGGTATAAGGATAGGAATTATATTAACCAAGTGACTTAAGTATTCACACCGCGAGCAGACACCAATTAAAATAGTTGTAGTAGTTGAAACTAAAAATATTTTGTGATTACGTTTTAAAATAGACTTTCAATGATTACAATCAGTTATTGCTTTCACTACCTGTAAATATTCTGAGACTAAATTATAATTAAGTTAAGGTACAAAAGACATTTATCTGAACATTTCCAGGGAGGTAGGGTGATGAATATTTTAGAAAGCAAGAAAAAGTACGTAGCATACAAAAGTCTTTACGATAACATTTGAGGAGGTACATTGCAAAACGCAGTTCTTGAGTTGTGTATTTTTCTATAAATAGCATAGATTAACTGCACGTGTCCTAAATAAAATATATTTTTTGCAAATGCTACTACGTTGTGTAAGATGGGAGATACTAATGTAGAAATTTTAGAAATATTGCACGTTCTTTTAACTTACCAGGGGCACATATAAACAAATAAATAAATACAGTGGAACCTCTCTTGGTCGAACACCAGAGGTAATTACTTTGACTGCTCGAAGGAAGTGTCAGTTGTAAAATCGGCCCAAAAAGAAATGACGTAGCTTCGTTAAAGGGAGATCTCCCGAAGGTTGCCGAGGTTGTACCCTGTAGGGAGGTTACCGCCAATAGCCTCCTAAAAGGAATGCGTACAGCGAAAAATGTGGGTGTCAGAGCGAGCAAGTGAGAGCATACTTACTTACGCGCGTGTAGGAGAGGGCGCGAAAATAGTGCCAAGAGAGCCGTAGTCCTATGCACGTACTCCCTTCTCGCAGGTATGTTAAGAAAATCGTCAAAATCTACTAGAAGGGAACAGCATAGACAAGGAAAGCGATAGCTCTCACGGCCTTTGATTTATGGGCTGCAATAAAATTATAAATAGACACTCATATTACAGAATTTTTGAGAATGCACTTATTCTGGAGCTAGCTTGTTACCAATCTATCGGCTTCGAAGAACAATAGATCTGTATACATTAGTAAATTTGATGATCATTAATTCCAGACGTGTAGATACAATACAAAAGCGGGCTAACAAATTGTTTTAATACGATCCAGACTCAATACAGATATTAAATAACTAAAAAAAGGTTAGAATAAGGATTTATGTTAGGAACTTTACATCTATAAATTATGTATTAAATTATCGAAAAAGAAGCAATAAACATGGGCATACGACGAAATATAACTGTTATAGTAAAAATATAAACTAGATTTAATTAAACAAGTGTAAATTCTGATCTTACTGTAATATTTTTGACTGGTGAGAATAGGAAAACACTAACTTGCAGAATACTCCTTTAATAATATGTATAACAAATATTTAGTACAACCACTCAATACCCAATGTTGGTAGAATGTATATTGTTAAGGTTGTCTCGGTTTAAAAACAGCCTGCGCAAGTAATGTCGTCGGTGGTTACAGAATATAGAACATATTATATTCATCAAATTAAACGTTACGTTTATTTTACTTGATGTTTAAAATTAAAAGTTTCTCAATAATTTTAGTACAATTCTTAATGAATTAATACCTTATCATTATATATACAAAAAGGATCTACATATGATTCTACTATTTTCTATTATAGCAGACATTGTGCTCAATTAGAGAATAACAACTATCTATAATGTATTTTACTAAATAAAAATAAAAAAAAATAATTTTCGGCTGCATGTTATATCACTGTTGCAATGAACTTCATAATGATCTAATGATGTCTTAATAGCAAATGGGTGCATGCCAGATGACTCTGATGGGGAAGTGCATGGTGGAGAATTACGAAAGCAATATATAAATAATGTAATATTTATATAGACAAACAAAATTACGAAAATTACAACTAAAAACCTGTTGTGTTAAAAGCTACTTAAAGAATAAAAGAACCAACAGAAACTAAACCAACAACTCAGTTTTTTTTTCGGCGATTGTCGCTCATAGAACACCCCAAAAGTAAATCTGTTATTCGAAATGCATCTTTCTTAAATAACACGAGTGCTATCTATCTTTTAATGTAAACATACGTAGGACTATTGATTTCTTGGCACTACTTTCGCGCCCTCTCCTACACACACTTAAGTATGTATCCTCCCACTTGCTCGCCATAACACCCGCATTTTTCGCTATACGCATTCGTCTTACAGTTCGTTGCAGTAGCCTCTCTACAGGTTACAACCTCGGGAATTTTCGGGAGATTTCCCTTTAACGAGGCTACGTCATTGCTTTATTTGCCGATTGTACATAGAAACACTTGCTTTGTTACGTAGTGAAGAAATAAGCAATAGAATAAGGTAATTTTTTTATACATGATAGTTCGAATCTCTGTACCTCGAGGTTTCGTAGAGTTTGTATATGCTAATTGCAGGCACAAATTACTACATCGTTACGTTTATTCTAGAATGTCCTTCAGTCGCAAACCATAATCAACAAAATCATCAAATCAAAAGAATTAATTATACTTTCGTTTCTAGAATATTTAAGTAAGTCACTGTTTTTACATTACTATATGAAATAAATTGCTACTGTTAATTTTTCTTCTTCTTTTCCGAATATTTCGAATTTCCAATAGTCCGTGGTGATCGTTCAATTTGCACCGACCCCATTGTAATATATTCCGAACACTGAACTTTTGCCTATCGGTTATGCCACAGCAAGCTATGCTAATAAAATATGACGGTTTTATATGACTCCTTTTAACGATTACAAAAAGAACACATAACACTGCACAAATGTTATAATTTTATTTGTGCAAATAAACACAGCGAGTTATATACATCGGCCAAATGAGTACCCGGCGGCACTACAAGGAGAGCTGTATAACTCGGCGAAGGAAAAGCACAGCCTTTTTATTCCCTTCATAAAACAGCACAAAACTGGCATAAAATGGTCGAATGAACAAAATTCCGGTGGGAATATGTACCTTAATCTTCGATGAAAATTTTATGTTCAACTAATGTTTTTTTTTCCTTATAAATATAAACTATCTAATTATAAATTTGCCCTCTTTACTGACTGAATTAAAAAATACTGTTCATAATAGCAAGCTATGTACAATTATCAGCAATAATTTACTAGCAAAATGTAGAAGAACCATGTTCTAGCATGAATACACTCCGTGACGCTACCTTCGTTCAAGGGGGTATTTTTGCTTTAAAAACCACAAAAAAGTTGTCTGCATCTGCTCAAGGAAATGTTCGCTCTATTTGTTCGTACAAGAAAGATGTCCTCGTAGGGGGGCTCAACTGTACTCCAAATGTAGAAATCTTGAAAGATAATAACTTTTTTGCTAATAATATCTGCTTGTCTACTGATTAAATTTTATTGTGCTCTTCATCTGCGACACAAAGCACTTAACTTTATGAATCCCCATAGTTTATTATTTTAGAGCTATATGTACCTCGTTGCTAGTTAAAAAATACGCATAACTTAAGTAACTTACGATTATTTTCCATGTCTTTCCATTTTACGATGAGCATATTTCACCACATCTTTCGTGACGATGCTAAATAATTATTTACCAACGGGACATTATTTCAGAGAAGTTTACTAGTGCCATTAAAATCCGCCCACCATCACCCAACGCAACATTTCTTCTACTTCGTTCATATTCGTGATTTCCATCCAGACGGCTATGACCAATAGGTGCGGTCATCACTTGCGAAACAAAACTCGAATGTAACGCAACAGAACAACAGTCATACAATAGCGACAGAACGGACCTGAAGTGACGTAGAATCTTATCGTGGACGCCTAATATGGTCGTCTAGCGCGTATACCAACGTTTACGCGATACAATATTGCATGTATTATGCGCGGATTGCGGGGTAACGCGTATGGTAAACGAAGGACATTGCCGCCAACACAATCCGGAATACGGCGAATTAATTAGGCAATATTAACAATCCTTACATAATATGGAAAACGAGTTGTTTTGAATGAAAATGAAACGCTGAGCGCGATAATAATACTGCTGTTGACCTCAACCTTTGCCACTAAAACCGTATACCATAACCGCCACGGATCGCTGTATATACGCGGTGGAATCAGAAACTAATGCCTGTGAGAATAAGGAAGGTAGCGGTCCATGAACCGATACCTTTTCAAAAAGTTTGATTCAGGCCCTCGAAAAGCTTTCCAGCTTTAGATAACGGAACTTGCGAGATGATTGTATCTCAAGTGGGAAGGAATGTGAACTTTGTCTGGAAACTTGACCCTCAACGTGTAAAAGTATACGCCTTCGACTTAAATGCTTTTGTTAGCAGGAACTAAACACCCTGAGAAATAAAAATAGTGGCACTTTCTGATTAATTTTAGAAATTCTTATTTTATTTATAAAGTTATCTTAAATAAAATGTAAAAATTATTATAACAAGTTTTATAAAATTTACTTAAAGAGTCAGTTTTACGATTTCTAAATGTCAGAGATCCACCTAGTTCAATCTCTATACTCAAAAAAATAGATAATACTAGGTATGAGAAATATAATACTTTTTAATATAATTTATTATAACTTTCGTTATCTAGGGACAGCCAGAATTTTATTTTAAAAGGTATAATAATATACAGGGAGTTCCAACCTTCTGAAATGCTAAAATTCCGCCTAAATTTTCTGATGATATAGTAAGCCTCAGAATATCTTCCAAAAATATTTCTGCATATTCAGAATGGTTGATAAGTAGCAAACAAGGCACCTTTGGTTTCTCCGCCTAGAAATAAACTAACACAGTATGAGTTTCACGTGTCTATTTCTAACAGATTTCGAGATATTTATTTTTTTATTATTTTATCCTCAATCGCCTAAATTTGGATATATCTATTTCCTTAAAATAATCCGAAATGCACATACATTATGACGATGCATCTGTTTAATATTGAAAGTAAAAGAGATATTTACAGTTAAGCGCGAGTTCTGTATCTGCATATTGAATCCAAATGGTTTCTGGTGTTAATATATTGTTTGATTACCATGACATTGACATTTCTAATCTATTGATTCAACATTTTTCTCCCATGCAGCAACTTGCAGTCAAAGGCGAGTCTTGCATTGTCCTGGAAATTACATCCGAATGGTTTCTGGTGTTAATATAGTTTGGTTCCTATGACAACAATAAACAAAACATAGTGACATTGAAGATCTTAGATTATTGATAAATTGAAGAAAGTTGTAACAATTTCGGGGAAGGAACTAGATTAGATTCAATTTAATTAAAGGTGGTTCTTGGCCTGGCTCCTACAACCGCTCCAAATCCACTGCGCCTTTTCATTTACTCAATTGCACCAGCTTTACCTATTACGCCAGATCTAATAGTTTTGTGAGCGATACCTCTGCGTAGCTTCTCGCTTTCGAATTTTCCGAGCCCATTTCTGGTAACCATATTCTTGCTAATCTTGTGCGGTATCACAGTACATAAACAACAGTCCTTTTCTTCCACTTGACAGAATCCACATGCTTCCTTTGCCAGGCCCAAATTACTCATACACTTCTTAAGCCTTGTCCTTTTAACAAGTCCTTTAAACAAGCCTACTACTGTTTTGGCAGATTCCCAATTTCTACCCAGTAGGTCGGCTGTAGCCTCTCTTCGTTTAGGAATTGACCTATTTCTGACTTGGAACGCTCTTCCACCAGATTTTGAGTCTGAGAAAGTAAGGCACTAACATTCCTTCACGTTACAGGACTTGCAATTATGTACAAAAAAAAATAATTTACTAATGATAAACAAAAGTTGACAGAATTGTCAAATTAACAACAAATTAAATATATATGCATAAATATCTTCCAGTGACTAAAAATAATTAGAATCAATTTTTCTTTATTTAACGAGACCTGGTTTATTAAGTTATAAATTTAGTGATACTTGCTATTGTGACACCGTACAAATCATTAATCTAGAAAATCACACTATATGCCTTCGTACTAGATTTCAGAAAAGTACCCACCTATTATTCTTGTTAGTTCTCTTAGCTTATTAATAGATGTCGTAAACACTAATCTACTATTATATTAATAACTACAACAAGCAAGATCGCTGTCATTAGCGTCATGTGGAGTGACATTCAGCCAAATTCCGCTCTAGCAATATCTGACAGGGTTAAACCATTCTGATTTACTTCTTGGTTTCCCCAGCGGCTTATATAGCCTCTGGTCCCCTCTCCTTATCCTTGGCGTTTTATTAGATAAAACTATCTCCAGCCAACGACATTTCCGTGAAAATAATTTAATTAATTTAATACTTATAGTTCATTCACGTTAAGAGTGCAGTAAATAGCGCTACAGTTGGCGTCCATATTACACCGAGGAAATATACCGGGTAGGAAAACAGCGGTGAATTCGAATAGTAAATTGAAAGCGTTAAAAGCTTGGTTATCAACATTTTATAGTAAATAGCAAAGTGTAATATCGCATAAAATTATAGTTCTTCGTATTTTATGTGCAATATGTTATGGTTATATTATGACGTGATAAAATAAAACATGTGAACACATATCTGAAATCAATTTCAATATAAATACATCTTTCGGTTGTTTGATTTGTTGGAATAGTTGGAGCTTGTTTAATTGTATTACTAAATAAATTGGATTGCATTTGGCGTTAATTAAAGAGAACCCAAATATCATACAATAAGCTTTTGCACGTATTACAAATTTATATAGTTTTCTCCCCTTAATATTTAAATTAACATTAATAAAAAAAGATTTGTTTAGTTTCAGCATTTTATTTATAAAATAACTAATGTATACATAAAATAAATATATAAATATATAGTATGAACAAGATAAACAGATAATTAATTTATTATGCAAATGTGATTAATTTAATGCACATGTGAATGATTATTCAGATTCTGATGACAGGTCTGACGATGACAATGATGATATATTTGCTGTTATGATAAATTCTTCAACCATATCTTCAACGATATTATCCAGTTGATTATTCTCTTCTTCGATAACGTGCTTGATACAATTTCTCCATGCATCGCCACCCACATTGTTTAGCCTCTCAATTAGTAACATTTTGAGCTCGGATAATTTAAAAGTTTTGTTGTTAGCAGCGATATGATGTTTCACTTGTGCCCATATAAGCTCAATGGGGTTTAGGTTACAGTGATATGAAGGCAATCTTAAAATTATACGACCACTGTCTAATACCATTTAATCGATAACATATGTAATGGAATTATCAACAATATATTTTTTTGCAAGTTCAGGTAACTCAACCTTTAATAAAGTATTGTCAGCACCAATTTCTTCCACAAGAAGCCATTCAATCAATTCTTGATTCTTCCAGGCAGAGGGAGGCAATTCTTCTGTTCTGTCTGAGTGGTAAGGAGCATTGTCCATGGCAATAACAGAGTTTGGTTTAAGAAAAGGTAGTATATTTCTCATCCACTCAGTGAACACTTCACTGTTCATGTCATCATGGTCATCTCTTGTTTTCTTCGATTTGAAAAAGGGGAGACCATTTTCAACGAAACCATCATCGCTTCCAATATGCAATAAATTAAACGTTTTCTTTTTCCTGCAGGATTCCTCAGTTTCGTGGTAACCCCTTCCACAAATGCTTGTCTTGCCGTAAGTACTGTGGTGTCTTTCGTCTAAGTAATATATCTTTCTACAATCTGCACGAAATTTTCTGATGTTGGTTAAATATCGACGTCTTCGGAATACAATATCTTGCCGTCCCATTAAAACTCTGTTTCGACTTCGCTTCTTTCACTTAAACCCCAACTTCTTTAAGATCTTCCATAATGTCGTTCTTTTCAATGTGGGCAAAGTATCGTCTGCATTAACAACCTATAAGATTTAGTAAGGTGATATAAGTGTAAGACAAATGTATATATTATATTTGCACTCAATATTTTTGTGCATGTTGGTAATTCGTTCTTCAAGAAAAAGGAATGCACGTGTCTTCTAATCATTGATTTTTGCGTTTCGTCCAAAGAATCAAATATTGTATGACGAAGACATTTTTTTGGAGGTGAACTAACAAGTCCCGTGATATCCATTTCTTTTACAGTATTCTACATTGCTCTTTTACCTAGCCCAAGCTGCCTTGCAGCCTGCTTAAGGTCCGGATACAAATTATAAGTCATAAACCTTTGCTTACTGCTAACATGCTTTCCCGGAGGATCTTTTTTGGTCCTGCTGGTGGGTTAAATACCTCTTTATCAGCCATACCAGAACTGTTGTAACAAATACTGTTATCAGTATCATTTTATATAATTATTACAAGAATACCTTCAAATGTTCAATATTAGTAAGTAAAACTCTAAAAAGAACTATTTTGCGACAATTTGCTTATAAAAACACACCGAACGACAATAAAAAGCAATAAATACAAAACCAAAGCGAACAAAGATCTTTGACAAATAACATTCGGATATCGGTGATATTTCATTTTATCCAACTTAATTTCATTTACTGAATACCACTGAATACAATGTTTTTTGTGTATGTGAATTTGCCTCGTCTATTGGCCAATCAGAAGCCAGGAATTTTTCGCCTATTCTACTTTATCACTGCAGTCTTACAATGAATGAAGTATAAATTTAAAGTTAAAAAGTGAACATTCCTGGCATTAAGGTCCCCGTGGTTAGTGTCAGGTTCGATTCTTTATCAAGATGAGATTTTTTCAAGTATTTAATTACGTCGGAAATTCCAAGGAAATTACAGATTTCATAATACACCGACGGAAGCCAAAATATATTTTCTGAAAGTTATTCGAAAACATGTGTGGAATATATTAAATCAGTTATATGTTCTTTTAACACACTGTTTTCATTTTTTTCTTCTGTTTTGTTAGTACTTCTTAAGTAATCATATATTTTCAACATATGGTCGGTAAACCAATATCTGCTTCGAAAAATTAAATTACCGCCTTTATGCAACCTCTACTCATTTCAAAAAAATGCCATGCGTGGGAACGATAAATCATTTTCTTGAAAGGCACAACTCTATAAAGATAACCAGGAAGAAACATCATCATTTGCATACTATCGTAATAATAAAAAGCTGGTTACATTTCAGAAGCACTTTCGGTATCGTTGGAATACATATGCACACATTACTTTACAACAGGATATTAATATGCTGCCTTTTTGCAGTATATAATCATCTGAGTGGTTTAGTACACTGCAGCTTTAATTTCATTTGCATAATTAATATTCAAAAAAATCTGTAATTACAGAAAAGCTATAAACTATTGGACTCAAGCGATATTTTTAAAAATTGTGTATATTAATCAAAAATATATTGCCATCAACTGTTTTCCCACAATAAGATCATATCTAAAATAGTATAATGAACACTATTAAAATATTTATTATGGGATGTGAGTTAATTGAGAAAAACGCTATTGTTAACTTTATTTGACATACACAACTATTGATCTAAATTTCTAGATACTAAGCTTCCTCCGACCGTAATTTATTGCAGATACCTACCAAAAAATCATTTAAAGAACACAATAGAACTAGTTCCTTATCATAAAGCGGTATTGCACGCCACCTTATCTATATTCTCCAAACACTACTAAAAATTTTTGATATATTTTTGATATTCCAAAGTTTCAACAACAAAAGGAAATGGTTTTTTCCACGTACATTCGACTAGTCTTAAAATAACGAAGCTACGTATGTGACAAACTTACATATCTACGTTTATATAACATACCAGCTATTTATATTTCCAAAGGATGAAAGTGAATGTCTATTCCTAAGCATCTTGATGATATTAGAACATGGAAGCTGAATAAATATCAAGGCTGCTTATAAAAGTTGAAACAAAACGTTAAAATACATCGATAAAAAAGGAAAAAAATCTTGTCACGTTCTGAAGCAGAGGATGTTACGTGCTTGAAAAGAATAATTTAACTTGGTATTTGTGAGATTTTTGGCGAACAATTGATTAAAATTTATTGTACGAAAAATTGAATTGGACGTAATTCATTGTACTTGTCATAATAGATTGTCATAGTACTGAGTTTGAATTTTAATGTTATGGAGCCATAAATATCCATCTAAGCATATACGTATGCATCTACATAAGATACCTTGAGGTCAATGCCACTAGATACGGAGGCAGTCTCCGTTGTAAGTTATATGGTAGCATTTAAACTCAAAGCACCCATCAAAGTCGCACATTTCAAAGAAGGTACGAATATTATACGAAGGAAACTTACATCCGCAGATACTTCATTTGCCTTATTAGATAAATTATACAGAGATTGAAAAAAATTAATAAACATGAGAATTGCAAAGGAGCTGTAGGGCCAGCATTCTTCTATACTTAGGTTTATGTAAAATGCAATATCTGGTTCTCCTATGTGTGGAATTTGTGATAGCTGTTGCTCTGGTAAGAGAATTACCGAGAATGGCATCCCGCGAGGTTTAATACTCAAATGACTCTGATATATTTATTAACAAGTAATCTACTGGTTTTTAACCAATAATTTGTTTCTTCTCAATATGGCATGGAGCTTCAAATTGATTATAACTGGCCAGTTACAGATTTTTACAAATTGCTAGCTCTTACAATTAATAGAAACTTAGCCTGGTAGGAATATTTGGAATTTATCCTCTCTAAATTATATAGATATGTTTGCGAAATGAAGCGACTGCGTGTCACTGATGCATTTTTGGGTATTTCAAATATTTTTCGTTTGTATGCGTTTCTTGCGGTATGCTATGTTCGCGAACAAAGGAATTTATTAGCTCTCCAATTCAAGCGTTCACAAAAAAACTTGAATTCATATACGTACATAAGTATACGAGCTGAAATCTTGAAATTTTACACACCCTTTCTATATTAACGAGCTAGGTATACAAACCCCGCATTCTTTCAAATGTCCAAAGAGATTAGAAACTGCTAAACCACTATTTACATTTGAAATTACCTTTCAATACAATCAATTGCTAAACAGGATACACTTAGAAAAATAGATAGTAAGTAATATATTGTTAAGAAAATCTAGTAACAAATAATGGAAATTTTAGTACTTGTAACATAACGCGTTTGTAATGTTAGCTAAATTTTTATAATAAAGAAATATATAAGAAATATTGTTGAGTTTATTATATTGTATAAACGTAACTACAACATGAAGTTGTCAATAGAATTTAAAGATAACGTCCTGTTCGTCAGTTCGCGCTAGCCGAAAATGGATTCAGACGATGAGTTTATCACTGTCTTAGGTCTGTTATATAATCGAATAAAGAAAAAGAAAAGTATAAATGTACCTGGGAACATCCGATTATTAAGGAAAAGAAAAGTAAGGGTATATTTTATACAATATTTCATGACATAAAAAATTATAATGAGAAATTCTTCAATTTTGTTCGAATTCTACGAACTTCTGAATATCCCAATTTCCAGGTCGAGCCAGAACTTCTAGTATTAATTTTTCTATATCAATAATGGCATCCATAATATTTGGTTATAACTATCAGTTTAAGTATATATTTAACAGTTTTAAATAAGAACTTTATTTACAACAAACGGTTGAACTTATTTTATTTAAAATCTTGCAAGGGCGCAATGTAGATGCCGCCTGTCGTGGGAACGGTCCTATAGTTAAGTAAACAACGGGATCGTACGACGCTTAAACAGCCTCGTGTGTTCGTAGCCCAAAGTTTAAATACACTATAACACCCAAAGTATTACCTTATCATTATTTTACTATGTAGTTCTATTAAAAACACGTAGTGTGATCTATAAAGCGCGACAAACGGTTCCACCCGCAGAGGCGCCGTGAAAGGAGCTGTGTTCACTATGTACATACAAGGAATCGAGTGGACGTTTGGTTATTATCGGTTGATCGGTGTGCGTGTACTATTTATAATGTTCGAGAAACTAGTGGAACCGTCCGGGGCGTACCGCGCAAAAGTAGATACAGTATTAATAAAAAAATAATAGATTGTTACCTTTTACTGACGTATCGATGACCACTGCGACAATGTGCGACTACCATGGTACGCCGCGTAGTACTGCAACATAAGCAATGCTTCCATTGTCGATTCGGTCAGGCCTCGACGACGGTCTGAAAACGTTCTCTTATACTTTGCAAATGATCGTTCAGCATCTAATGAAGTAAGATTTGCGAAATTCAAATACTCCTGTATCCCTTCTGTGCAGTCTTGAATTCCAGATATAGATCGAACCTTTTGTAAATCCGGATTTTTATTTAAACCTGCATGAAATTTTTGCGCGGCATCTAGTCCTATAGGATCCGTCAAGCTTTCTAGAGCGGTTGCTAAATTGTTGATGTTACTTAACGAGTCTTGTATAGATAAATTACTATTTTCTAACTGCGAAATAGTTTGTGTCGCTACAAAATAGTTTATGGAAACGTCATCTATTTCTTTTTGAACGTCCGAATCGGAAAAAAGTTGTTGACTCTCGCGAACCACTTGAGAATTAGAAGAATTAAGTTTGAAAACGACATCTTTCACTTTCGAATAATATTTGCGATAGTAAGATACTGCCTCGATCCATGTTCCGCACCGCGTCAATACAGGCTGAGGTGTTAGCGGAATTTGCGGATACAATTGCGTAAATACGCGGATATGTTTGTGAGATTTCACAAACACCTTTTTGGTAGATGATATTAAATCATTCACCTTAGGATACTTGCTTCGAATTGTTTCTTCTACGAGATGACATGCGTATATGAGGCAGCTTTCAGTATTGTTGCGGCTCCGTTAGAAACTAACATGGTGATTTGGGCTCCTACGATGCAAAATTCTCTTAACATATTTTTCATTATGTTTACAACGGTTTCGGCATCTGTTCTTTCAATCCTTTTACTGGCTAACAATAAGGAAGCTGTTGGACCATTACCTTTTTAAAGGACGTACCACAATATGAATCACGCTGTGTTTCTGAGCATCAATTGTATCATCCACACATAGGCAGATTTTCTTAAAAAAATTGTATCGTAATTGCATAGATGTTGGCAGCTTCCATGAGGGAACGTAGTTAGCCCAAAAAAGACGAAAGTGTTCATTAGATACTAGGTATTGTGGGATGTTGCACACACTTAACATAAAAATAAAATCATATAAAAATTGCCAGTATGGAATACTGTTTCTTAAATTCAATACATGACGTTTACTTTTACAATGTTTTCTACATTCAAACCCATCGCGACTTAGCAATCCGCTATTGCATATTGTGCAATAAATATGCGGACTCCCATATTCTAATCCAGGGAAATGCCTGAGATATTTATTCACATTTGAAGGGAACGTTACACCCTTTGGTCGTCCCATCTCCGCGTACTTATTTGGCGTGCAGCGTGCAACGTGCTGTCGCTTTGAACTCTCTCGCGGTACTGTCGAGATCGATTACGAGTTGAAAATTACCCCTACCCACCCCGCTACCGCTACGCTACTGCCATCCGGTACCACCTTTTTAACAAACTCTAATAATAAGTATCTACAAACATGTTAATTGTTTCCAATGGTTAATGTAAATCTCGTACATATTTTTGACATGTCGAGGTTATGTTTATTTATACATTACATTTCACTATTTATGCTTAAAAAATAATTTTCACGCCACTAAATATGAACTGTACTGAATTTGGCACATTTAGTGACCTACCAACTAACTAGTAATTGCCAACTCAATCAATCATTTATACTCGCACTGTACACAGGGTGTTCAATTTAAAAAATATAAACAATTCAAGTTAGCGATGAAATGGGACGTACAATTGTTATTTTTTCTCAACACCATTGTTATCAGCGGAAAGATTACTACATCCCGATAACTTTGAACAATCTGTATATGATTTATTGTCAAAAAACACAAAATATACGTTCACGTCACTGCTTTTACGACTTGTACATATATATATGCATAAAGCTATATATTTACGAAAGAATGTTTTTAGGAAAAAGTTAATATTCAAAAGGTTCGTTTGGAGTATCACAATAAAATTATTTTATATTATCATCTACTCAAATTACATGTGTGGAAACAATTTTAATATATACTTATACATGCCGCAGAACCATTGACTCAGTGGTACGTCCAGAATAAATTTTACATTAACTATATTGGAAGCGTTTGAGACCAAAAGAAGAACCTACGTCTAATTTTCCTACTCACTTTATTATTGTATACTATCAGGCGACAGAACCTGTTGGAGAATTTAAACTACTCCGATAGCAACTTACAATCTCTATGCAAAACGTGTACCCATTGCGATACTAACGTTACTATTTTAATATCTTCGAATTACACGCCTAGAATTGTACTGTCCGAATTTTCTATGCACGTGCCAAGATTACTACACGGTTTTATTACAGATTTCCTTCTGTTATGACAGGTCTATAGGGAAATGGTAACGTGCTTGCAAATTCAATAAGTAAAAAATTACGCTAGCATCAATGTTGAGTACACTATGCTGGATAGAAACCATTAAACACACTGATTTACATAATTTTATATGCATATCAAAGGAATTCAGCAAAGTAGACACCTAACTAATTCGGCGATATAAAATTGCAATGGTTATTGGTTTCTTACCAGCTAAATCAATCAGTACTGCGGCGCATGCGCTTTATGATAGTTTGATGGCGTACATCGAGGCGGGTGAGTGCCCTGCTGGGATCTTCTGTAATCTTAGCAGGGCGTTCGACTGCGTCGATCGCCAGGTTTTACTTGGCTAGCTATGGGATTCGCAGTATTGCTAAGGGATGATTGGATTCATTTCTTCAACAACGCAAGCAGTACGTTTCCATTAACACTAAAAAAAACAATAGGCTGGATGTCATTTTATTTAAATAATTACACTGGCGTGCTGTGGATCAGCATCCCACAAAATGGTAGCCATAATATTACCCGCTGAGGGTTGGACCCTAAATTTGCGAGATGGTGGAGATTCTCGATCTCGCCATTCCTCGTTCTATTGTTTAGAGTCGCAATCGAAGTGGTGAAGCCACGTTTTGCCAACTGTAACAAACCGATCCAAAATGTTTTGGATCATTGTTAAAGCAATGTTAAATTCGCTTCTGAAGTGGTGACTCTCGCCCACTTTTGCTCGGGAGTCAACATTTGGGGTATCCATCGTGTAGACACCCTAGAAAGTCCCAATTAGTAATTGATTATTGTTCCGTTTGAAATGACTGTTATCTCTGGTAAACAGCTACGATCTGGTACACATAGTACATCTATATAAGTGGCATCTACAACACTTTTGTAAACATAAAGTAGCTCTTACTCTAGAACTTAATAATTGAACTAACCTGTGAGATGGAGAAAAGATTGATTGCAGTAGAATGTTCCCCTTAAAGATAATGTAGAAGAATAAAATTCTGAATACTGTTTTTAATTATAATACTTTTGAGCAGATTGCTTTCCTTTGAAATAATTCAGTTTTGTTTTATTTCTTTTACGTTTTCTTGTGCTTTTTCACAAATATCTCATATTTGTTTAGACTAACGAGAAAAAAAAAACGCCAAACTGCCTAAAACAAGAGAGGGCCAGTTATCAGGAAATAAAAGTATCGACGATGTAGTTTTTTGTCACATTCAAAATTTTACGTCCAAGCAGACAAACACCATAAAATCCCTCTTATATTAAACAGTTTGATTTTTGTTTTCGTAGTTTAATACGAAACTCCAATATAAATGCCCGTCACATTAATTACATAAAGTGCTAAGACGACTTTGCAAATTCAACAGATTAAAGCGTTTTCCACAAAAAATGATACTAGTTCCTAAACCTCCTCCATTTGTGTACGCAAAAACACATTTCTTGTGCCCATATGTAATTATTTTTGTGGAACAAAATATATACACGTATATGTATGTAAAAACATGCTCACATACACCTTTTTCAATGGTAGAAAGGCATTATTCAATACGCGGTAGTTTGCCTAAGAGTTTACAGGCAACATAATAACAACCTACAGTCAACATACCTAGTAAGAGCTATTTTTATGACTGTGAAGCCGTTGGTAGGTAAATTAAATATCCTACTTCATTTCAAAGAGGTGAATGTGTAAGAAGGTCCCGAAGTACTAACTTCAGGTGCATTTACAACTTGTTTATTTTATGCCTTTTCTTCGGATCATTTATTTGCACAAGCTCTCGTGTTAACTTCTCGTATATTGTTGCGTATTAAGCAGTCAAATCGAAACGATTGAAAGTGCAACTAATAATACAGTAACCAATATTCCCTTCATCTCGTTACAATTGTTATAAACGTACATCTCGATCTCACTCCAGTTTTAAGGAAAGGTAATCTATAAACATATGTATTCGTCAGTCTTCGAGTAATCTGCATTTTGAGGATGTCTGGACATTCGCGTATGGTTACAAATATACGTAAGATGATTTCATTTGGTAGGCTTGTACATTTATATTAGCTTTTTTGAGGAAGTTGTTATTGCGGTATAAGAGGTTTTCAGCCCGCCGATAATATTAATGTAAACAACGCTATGAGTCATCCATTGTAATTTCCAATGAATGATTTACTATGTAAGCTCTATTAACTATTATGACATAGTTGTACAACATCGCTAATTTATTCTACATTTAACCTGTCACGATATGTATTGGCATGTCTAAACCGTTTCAATTCCCTTAATTCTACCCGAATTAAACTTTGACCAATTATCGTTTTAACGTGCTGGTAAACAGATTTTATGGAGTCATAAAAAAAAACATTTAATGTTGAATTTTTTGGACATTTAAACGCTGACCATATTAATGAGAATAACAGAAATTTTTTGTAAAATATTCTGACAGATAGAAAGTTGTATACCAATGATTTTATCTACTTCATATATTAGTAGTAAAGTTGTTTACAAATGAATTGAAGTTACTCGTTTTACAGTTCATTCCAATAGTGGCATGTTCCAAGAAGTAATTTTAGTTTTTGACTATCAAGAAAACTTCTCCAGGTGTTAAATTCGGATTTTGATGAAATTTGATAGGGAGATATGGTATCTTCAGATATGGAAGGGCATTTTTTGATATCGGTCAAAATTTACTTTGAAAGGATGAAGCACCTCTCTGAAAATCGATTAATTTTCAGTTTTCTTCTATATAATTCTCGAACGGTAGAATACATAGATGATATCTAAATATAAAAGTTACTTTATGTCGGAAGTTCCTTCATAACACGGTACTGCAGGACAGGTGTTGTACTTTTGTATGATGGCCGTATTTGTAATAATATGGAAAAAAATAAATAACAATTGTTTGTTGTTTAAATCTTCTTAAAATCGTATACATATTTCCAGCTGTACAGAGTATTCCAGAAGCAAGTAACACCAAACAGGACACAAAGTGCGCTCAAAAAACACCTTCACTACAATATTCACTTGTTAAATCAACAGAGATGGATATGGAGTAGAGCAACCAAAAATAAAACACTCAATTGTTCAGATTCTGAGCTTTCGCAATTGGTTTATTGCTTCAACTGAGGCAACTAAAACATTTTAAAAAAATATTAAAAGTTATTAGTTAACATATTAAACGTTAAAATTCGAAGAGGACAAGTTTTATGTGACTAGGCACGTGTAGAGGGCAAAAGCTTTTGCCCGCGCTCTACACGACATAGTTTAGATACAGAACATGATGTATAAGAACAAAAGCTGTTTAACGAATTCAGATAATGCTTGATTCCAACTTCTATTCTATATTGTTTTTGTTAATTAACGTTTATTATTACTATTTTAAATTACTACTGGATTAAGACAATGATTTGTGACATTATAATAGCATTGTCAATGGCTTTTAGATTATTCAACGTTTTGGTTATGTAATATTATACTGTATTGATCAAGCCGCTACGTAAATGGTGTCGCGCTTATATACAAACTAGCACATATCTCACTTATATTCTCCCCAAATTTACGTAGAGACGTGAGCACTACGGTATATTTGTATATGAAACTGCATATCAGAAGGCTTGTACATGTATATAAAAATATGTAAAGTTTCTAACTTATCTGCTGTAGGTAGCAGTCGATTCGTATAATGTTATATATAATATGATTGCAAACAGCCTATTTTTATTGTTCTTTATAAATTATTTTTACTTTGCTTCTTCTTAAATTTATTTCTCGATATTATAGTAAAGGTGTTTTATGGGTGCACTTTGTGTCTCATTTGGTGTTACTTCTGGAACACTCTGTATAGCTGGAAATGTGTATATGATTTTAAGCAGATTTAATCAGTAGACAACTTTTATTTGAAACTTTTTTCCACGTTATTACAAATATGGATATCATACAATAGTTTCGTTTAAGTGCAACAGCCTGTATATCCCGCAATACCACGCTTTGAAGGAACATCGAATATGAGGCAACTTTTACTTTTTATATTATCACCTCTATGTCTTACCGTTCGAGAATTATATAGAAAAAACTGAAAATTAATCAATTTTCGACAGGGTGTTTCCCCCTTTCAATGGGTATTTCGGACGATAAAAAAAAGGTTCTCTTTCATGTCTGAATATACTCTACTGCCGAACCAAATTTCGCCAAAATCTAAATTTGACACCTGGAGATGTTTCCTTGTACGTACGCTTAGCTGTGATGTGTGTTATTTGCTCATATAGGTAAATGTAATCAATTTCCAGTTCTGAAAACAGAATTTTCCATATTCGCCCACAATAAAGGCGTATTTCTTTTTTTAAAACCGCTAGTCATTATTGCTCCATATACTTATAGCTAGCATATTTGTACCACAAATCTTTTTGATACCTGCAAATGTTTTTGGTTTTGCAGTTCCTACATCTGAGACAAAAAGAGCTAATTCAGTGCCTTGTATTTTCTATAGCAACCTCCGGCTTTAAATCTTCTATTTTGTTTGTTTTCTGAAAGTTGAATAGCAAAGTAACTACTAATTGCTACATACATTATGTGATACTACACAAGATCAAGAATTATTTCAGCACTTCAAAAGAAATACGGTGATCCATTAGCTTCTTTTTAATATATTGAACTTCTACTTAATTATGCGAAATCATTCTAAATAATGTAAATATAATCTTATCAAGAATAATATCCAGTAAACAAATTTAGAAATATAGAATTCAATCCAAACTTCGCAAAAATTCTCAAAACAGCCGTTGAATTTGCAAGTTTCATAAAAACTGACATCGTGCAATTTGAAAAAGCCTTTTTGGTATATTCCTTAGCTCTTCAGATGCTAGTAGAAGTACAAGCCCCCCTCATGAAGTTATTTTAATTCTTCAGCATGTCTAACGGCTTTTAATAAAATTTCAGAGCTTAGCGGAGATATATCACTACCTATGTATATGTCTGTGTGTGTACAAACAAATACTAGGGTAGGTAAGGATTCATTTATAAGCGCTGGTCCGATATATATAGCGAATAGCGTTGCCGCTTGTGCTAGGAACGCTCTATCCACTCCTGTGTCCCTCGACAATCCCACACAGTCGCAGTCAGTTCCCTAGCATTCGCGTGCTCGAGATATCTGCTCGATACAAATTTATGGAAATACGTAATACTTAAGCTATCATCATCAGCAGTAAAACTGAATTGATGATAGCTTGGCTATCGAAACGTGCGTCCAGTACAAGTTAAGTATTGTGGTTAGGGCTTTAGTGAACTGTTTCAGTGTTCCAGTACCACAGATTTAGAGTACCCGATCATAAAATAACTAGATTACATTTTTGGATTTCCAGATATCCAATATATTAAATGTTTAAGTGATAGTAAGTGCATAACAAACACATAAACTTTTAAATGCAAATTCCAAAACGAAAACATGTTTTCCAAATCTAATTAATGGAATTTTATGTCAAAATGGATCGTATTTGTACATATGTGTACAAATTCAGTTGAACCTATTATTATAATAGATGTTCAAATAAGCAGTCATTTCCAGTGCTGCCTCTAATGTGGTATCACTTCATGACTTCGTTTATAAGAACATAATTAAAAAGAAAACTATTGCACAGTATAATTTCAAGACACAAACAAGCAAATCAAAAATAACTAAGGAGAAGAGATCGAGAAAAGCAAGGATGATCAATTAAAAAATAAAGTAGGGGTATAATGCATGACTAAAGTTTGGCACGATGGTCCGCTGACAGCGGTTGGATTGTTAGTGATTCTGATTCATTTTCGTCGCGCGACTCTGCGCTCCTTTTACTTTTATAGCCAGCAAATGTTGCAACAGTGTCCATATATTTTAGCGGTTCACTTTACTACGAAACTTACTAACGCAGTATGCAAGTGGCCCTTGACCTACTCGTTTATTTTCACGCCATTTAAAAACTTTGAAACTTTGACTTGGGTTGAAAACTGAGGAAACTTAAGTATGTCACAATAATGTAACAGCTACTTTCCTAATTTGTACAGGTGGTATAGAAACTTCATTCCTAAGGTACCAATTTATTTTACGAATGCACCACTTTCTATATTATTTAGGTTTTGTAACGCAGAGCAAAATATGCTAACTAATTTCTCTAGAATGCAGCTCCTTCGCGAATTATTACTGTCTTTATGTCACCATTGTTTAAATTTATCTTGCGTTATTCAACTGCTGAAACGAAAATAGATAGGTGCCGTTATATTTCGCGAAAATTCAAGCGTGCATTTGAAATATTAACTGTGCCTGAACTTCCGTAGCCATAGATTCCAGTACGCATACCTCAACTTCGCTTCATTGTTTTCAATGGAGACTATTGTGTAACCAAATTCACACGATTGCGTGACAACTCAAAAATAGCCACCTCCAAATAGTAATTTTAATCCATCCGTACAAGTGAGTCAGGCCAGCGTTGTCTGTCATATTTTTTTAATAATTATGACTTCCGAAATGGAAGTGAAAGCGAAGAAAAATGCAGTAAATATTGTGTGCACTAATAATATCGACTTAACTTTGCTACGATTGAATGAGTTTTTCTCATGTATACAGAAAAAAGTACGACTTTAAGCGAATATTATACATCTAAAAGCTTACAACTTAGGAATTTATATTAAGTGCTCCGTTAAAACATATATATAATTTTATACGATAAAGTTTTTCTCGTTTAATACATTTTTACATCTTCCTCTATAAAATATTGTACAAACTCGATTTTAAAATGCCGGATACCGACAGTTAATCGTTGATTCAGCTTTGTTGAAACGCTTGTTTCCTGTCATCATCTTCGGTTTGTTTAAGAACGACGATAACATCAATGTTTTTGTATTTGCATTCTTTGTATAAAAACCTCATCATAAGATTTTTATAATTAGCTTTATGATAATTGCATATAGTCATAAGTCCTATAATTACATACTAGAATGATTAATGAGGTAGATATTTAACAGAAATTTTATGCCTTTGCTCTGCATTATATAGGTTTTTCTGTAGAGTACTATGTAATTTGTTGAACCCATTTGACTTAAGTATTATGTTCCAAAGTATCAAATAAGAATAATGAAGAAGTATCTTCGCGGTGTATTTGTACCAGAAACAAAAGTATTGAACAATATTGCAGAAAATATTTTAATAAGTTTCAAAAATATTTGTATATCAACATTTGCTAAATTTTCGCTGAAACCATTGAATTTCCATTCTTTTATTTTAACATACATAGCTTATCATTAAAACAAAGCATCTTGCACGCAAATTTATAATACAGGATATCATGTGAACTGAGTTCAAGGGAGAATAGTTTCACATGTGTGAGTAGTTGTTGCAAGACTATGTTCCTATACCCCCCAAACAATAGAATAAAGTAAAAACAATTATAAAGTTCGTATTTATTGATTTGTACACTAATAAACTTGTTGATTTGAGCTACCAAGCAATACCACGAAGATGGTGTTGCTAAATAAATGTGTAATATAAAGCCAATAAAGATGCAATGTGGAATACATTTGAAAATGAATCTCCTATGTCGTAAAACACACTAAAATGTTTTTCTCTTTAAAATAACCACTAGTTCGATTTCATCAATGAAGGTAAGTGCAAATATGTCGCAAATTTTCATCTGAAAGGTTAATTGGTTTAATGAAAGATATCCACCACACTATACAAACAACAAAACCATTCATTACTAGACTAAGCATCCGCAGAAACTAGTTGCAATATAAGATCATTCGTGCAGTCGAAAGAATATAAGAAATGCTGTTAACCATTAAATTCCTCTTAACACTCTTCACAGCCTACTTTGTTAGGCATCTTACAAAAAATGTAGTCGATCCACACCCTAACATTATTCAGACAATTCAAGTTTTAAGTATATTGAACGAATTCATATTTTGCTGAGAAGAACCGAACTCCAGCTGATTAACGTTGAAATTGGGCAGAAAGTTAAACATTTTGCTTAGATTAAGTTACGCGTATTTTCGGTTCTTTTAGTAGTGTAAAGTTCAGACAATACTGCAATGTCTATGTATTTTTATGTTTTTCCCAACTTGACATGACTTTATTGTAAACTTCGGAGCGAAATCTCAAAATATCATATTTAGAGATTTCGCATCGATTTACCCTATAAAGTGCCACACATAAGGTCCGGTCCGTATTACGCGGAAGAACTGTTTAGTAATCAATATAAATACGCCATTTACTTTTACTTAAAGGAATGATGTCAAATCACATGCACATGACTTTTTAACCACTAAATTTGACATTTTCTAATTACAAAATATTCATAATTACATTTTTTTTAATTTTCAGAGCAAAGAATTAAAGCTGTTCTAGAGTGTTGAAAATTGGAAAAAGAATTAGAAAACAAGCAATTTTCTCCTCTGAAATTTTACAAAAATTAAAAAAATAGTCATATTTTCTGATTTTCGGAAATTAATATCAAGTCTGACAGTTAAAAAAAAACGCGTGATTGCTCATGTGATTTAAAGATTATTTCTTAGGAAAAAATAAATCGCGAAGCCAATATGCACCTATATTAACCAATAAAAATGGCCCCATATGATGCCCACCTTATCTGTGGTACTGTTCCTTTTTGGATATTTATCACAAATCTGAACAGATAATATTCCTACATGCTGGTCACAGAGTAAGTAACGTTTTAGCACACTTTAGATCAGGAATTCCCCAACTTTTTTGCTCCGTAGACGACTTGCGGAGTTGCTTTTTTCCGTAGAACCCCTGCCCGTAGAATATTGAATTTCCCTAAAGAAGTTAACTTCAAATGAGTTTCTGACAACTACTCACTTTAATAGGGTTTTTGAAAGCTGGACAATTGTAAAAAAAATCAGATCTTTAACGAAAACACACTAAATGCAAGAGAATATTAGGAATTTTGTACATAAACATCTGTAGGACACCATAAAGCAGATACATACGAGGAGCGCACTGTATATTTATGAAAATGGCAACACTGACAATAATTGTCAAAAAATTTGAGGTTAGTTTAATGTAGCAAGTGTTTGTTATTTGAAGTCGATATCTTTTTTCAAAGAGCTTACAGAATTTTTTGAAAAGTTAAACGGTCAGTGTGAAATAGAAGTGATCTGAGAACATTTTCATGCAATGATTTTGTATGATTTTCGTTCAGGTTTAACCTTCAATGAATCATTTGCTCGTTTGCAAAATGCGTTTCCTGAAGAAGCCCCAAGTCGGACGACCGTGTTTAACTGGTTCAAAGGATTCCAACGGGGAAGATCATCACTTGAGGATGAAAATCGTGGAGGTCGTCCTGTTTCAGCAACAACTTCAACATTGATGCTGTTCGTCGCATGATGGAAGAAGATCGTCGGGTGACCTACTATGAAATTCGGGCAACTCTTGGCATTGGAATGACTGCAATTCAGACAATTCTTCACGCACATTTAAATGTGAAAAAAGTGTGTTGTCATTGGATACCACATTATTTAATAGTTGATAAAAAAAAAGCAAGGGTCGACTGGCGTCTAGAGAACCTTGAACGTTATCATGAAGGTACGTCTAAGGCCATTTATAATATCGTTACAGGTGATGAAACATCTACTACCATGATCCATTAACAAAGCAGCAATCTACCCAATGGATGTTTTAAAATGAAATGCGATCCACAAAAATGAAACAATCACGAAGTTGTGCTAAACAAATGATTGCCTCTTTCTTCAGCCGTACTGGTTACATTTGCTCTGTCCTTCTAGAGAATAGGAAAACAGTTAATGCAGAATGGTATACAACCATTTGCTTGCCAACATTGTTGTCAAAAGTTCAGAAAAAATAAATTGTGTTACACCATGACAACGCTCCTGCACACTCTGCCAAGTTGACAACGGAGCTTTTTCGCTCTGCTGGGATAAAATTAATGTCACATCCACTTTGTAGCCCGGTGATTTCTTCCTCTTTCCAACTATCAAGAAGAAATTACGTGGAATCCATTTTATAACACCACAAGAAGCTGTTAATGCATTTGAAGAGCATGTTAGTGCAGTGTCCAAGGAAGCCTGGGCTACCTGTTTTACAGAATGGTTTGAGAGGATGTTAAAGTGCGTTAAATGTAGAGGAGAGTACTTTGAAAAAGAATAAATATTGTTCGTTTTTATATTTTTTGTTCTTACCCTGTATTCAGAAACATACAGTGTGCCCCTCGTACATAAACAACTTTATGAAAAATCAATTAAGTAATTTCTGTGTCTATTATGAGTGTTATGTGCGTACAACCTGTGTTAGGAACATTATATTTGATAATTATTCCGCTCCCATATTTCATAATTCATGGAACGCTTGAATATTGATCATGGCCTTGATGTACCCCAATTTACACATCGTGGACTCCCAAATTGTTTTCTCACAGACATGCACCTCCTAAGAGACAAGATCAACTTGTGGGGGGAGGGAGGGAGGTCCATATAGGCCACTTTGGGAAATATAGCTTCAGATGCACTTTAACTAACAAGTAAGTGGATTATTTTGGACAGCTTCCCACAATAAACCTAGCAACAAACTGCAACCGTTTTACAAGGCAAAGTTTTCCACAAAAGTCCGTTTCCACGTTCCCACATCAATTAAGCCCGAATGATATTCCTTTCCATGTATTAATTGTTACTGTTTCTCACGATTCTCTCGATCTTCCTTATAGTCCGTCGATACTTCGTTAGGATGGATAGGAATCACGAAGTGCCCACTCAGTAAGTATACAGATCTTGTAAAGCGAATGTGTACAGTAAAAAATAGTAGGCATGAGCTGGGATGATTCACTGTCTCGTTATCGCGAGAACGTCACCCGCTCCCTTTAAGCGATTGGAGATCACAAAGTCAATCGCGCTGTCGCGCACTCCCCTCCTCACGCGGAAGTATGTATGTGCCTACTTATTCAGCGTGACGCCCACATTTTTTGCTGTATGCATTCGCTTTACAAGATCTGTATACGGTACTTACTTACATCTCTTCGGTTGTAGCTGCGGGTGTCATCTTCTGCTCTTAAAAACCTGCGGTGTATTCATGCCTTCTGCGCTTTAATCACGGCATTGCCGGAGACCAGCGGTCGATGACGTCACGTTACGTCTATTAATCGAATCGTATTCAAGACACGGACGCGTAGAACGGCGTCTATTCGTGCACATCAATCGTGCGGTCATTAAACCATTGCTATTTACCATTTCGAAATGGTCGTTATATAGATAGCAAGATACGCTGAAGGTAGTAGTCGTATATGAATAGAAAAGTTCCTTCCTTTTGTGTTACAAACTAAATTATAATAAAAGTGTTGAGTAATATCAGTAATATTACTACATACTTACATTATAATTTGTTTTACACTACTTACCTTTTGAGATGCCTGTTTTTGATAAAGCTAAAGGTATATAATTTTCTCAAGTAATCCATATCAAAACAAAATTTGAAAACATGGCATTCAGCTCTACTTTAACTTTTCATAGATTCCCACCGAATGAATATGATTTGCTAGAAGATAAGTAAACGAACACCTATACTCCGTAAGTTTGTAGACAGTAACGTCAATTCGTATATACAAGCAGATTTCCTTGAATTAGGTATTTACCATTAGTGAATTGATTATTTGAAATATCTAAATGCAGAAGTTTAACGCTTTAAAATAATAAATTCGATGGATTCTTTGGTCAGCGCTTGGTGAAACATAGTAAATAGAAAAATAAAACAAGAAAACACTTAATGCTTTCTTGAGCTTTTAAATAAATTTAAGCTATAGTACGCGGAAATGGGTATTACAGTAAATACAAAAATTGTGATTAAGAAGAAGTATACAAAATATACTTCTTGGAGTTTCTTTTTAGCCTAGGTATGAAATGTAACCTCTTTCAAATAACCTCCGTTTTCTCATTTACAAAGAAAGCTCTTTCCATATTTGCCATAACTTCTTGCAACGGGCTCCTGTCTATCATTCACGTTGAATATTGTGCTTCGCCTCACGACGTTCGGGGCATATTAACAAACACTCGCGCTTTTAAATATCTTCATAGAAAGCAATCCGGGGCCGTGACATCAGGGGAACGTGGTGGCCAAAGCAATTCGGGAGTTCTTGAAATTATTCTTATGCCGAAATTTTGCCTTGGATTGACAGGCTGTGTGAGCAGTTGCTCCATCTTGTTGCTACTACATTCCAGTATGGTCTGTACAGCAGCAAGCACAAAATCTCTCAGCATTATGCAATAACTTTCGTCGGTAATCGTCCGTTTTCCTATCATCATCCTCAAAGAAATCACGTTCTGATGTAACTCTGCACCAAACCGTGACTTTCAGAGGGTGTAGCTGTCGAGAATGGTTAAAGGAACTTTCTATATCCCAAGATCTAGAATGAAATTTAAAATCTAGTATTTAGTCAATTGATAAAACTATTTTAATGAAAATGGGCTCTGTCTTCCATAATCAGTTTGTTAATAAAGTTGGGGTCTTTTCTGGACTTCGCTTGAATACGGACAGAATAGTTTAGCCGTTTTTGACGATCTATCGACTTGAGCTCCTGTACTTATTGGACCTTATCTAAACACATTCTTAGATCTTTGGTTCGTAGGTTTCCACGGTCGTCAATAATACTATTCTCTTGGTTTCCGAATTGGAACCGGGACGTGATCGTAGCTTTAGCCGACGTTTCGTCCACACTCAAATGTGACATCTTCAGGGCTGTAATTGCACACTGACTGGAGACTTATTCATTCCGGAGGGGTTTATATGGGACTTGTGTTGGGTTAATGAAGCGGAAATGTTAGGCGTCGATGAAGCAGAAATGTTATGCGTCGATGGAGCCGGAAATGTTATGCGTCGATGAAGCGGAAATGTTATACATCAAAGAAGCGGAATTGTTATGCATCGATTGGTCCTAGCGGTTGCTAGTAGGTTTCACTAGTTGGGATGTAATGGGTAGCCATCTTCGCGATTTAAATTGTTGGGATGTTTGAAAATCTCTATTGATTCACGGATTTTTTTGCTATAATAGTAAGGATTGCGAGATAAGATGAGGGTAGAGTTAAATTGGATTTGGTGGCCAGTTTCCAGTCTATGCTCAGCTTGTGCGGACCCGGCTACACGCAATAACCGCGTACAACGCTCGTGCTCAGTAACACGAGTGTAGAGTGATCGCTTTGTTTCACCGGTGTACACACTACCGCACGAACGAAATCTGGTAGACACCAGGGGCTTCCAGATGATTGCGGTCTTTGATGGGAAAGTAGTCTAAGAGTTTGAAATTGGGCTTGAAGATGGTTTTTATGTTGTTCCTGAAGAGAATCTTGCTGATGCGATCACTGACACCATGAATGTAGGGCAGATATGCTTGCTTATGGAAATTTATTACCAATTAATTAATGGTAGTTTGAATATCTTTCCTGGAATAGTTATTGCGAATCAAAGTTTCAGTGATGTGGTTCAATTCTTGAGGAAGCAAATTGGGTTCAGATATGGAAATGGCCCTTTGGATAAGAGAATTGATAACACCTCGTTTTTGGGCTGGATGATGGTGAGAGGGGCCATTGAGATATCTATCATTAACGCATAACATTCCTGCTTCATCGACGTATGACATTTCCGCTTCATTGACCCAAAGCAAGCCCTATATAAACCCCTCCGGAATTAATAAGTCTCCAGTCAGTGTGCAATTACAGCCCTGAAGATGTCACATATGAGTGAACGAAACGTCGGCTAAAGCTACGACAACGACGCGGTTCCAACCCGGAAACCATGAGAACATTCTTAGATCGTTTTGTACACGTCTCGAGATACTGCAGGTGTTTCCAAACTCTTAAGAACGCCGTCGGGTGAATGTATATGTATCCGACTCATCACCAATGTCCTGCCGGGGAACGACGTGAGCGGGCTCTCCCTGGACGATCCTTAACGGACCCTTGGTTTTGAAAGCACCGAATGAAGACCAATATCGATGATTTTCATACGTTATTGTATAATCAATTATCCATAGCTTATTTCCAAACCTTCTATTTTAAGTATCTAAAACAAAAATTAAGTAATATATAATAGCGAAGAAGCTTCAATTTTTAAATGGCAAATTGACTTTTGGCCAACGCAACATTTGGCACACGAATTTTGTATGGTATCTAACTACCTCATCCCTTCTGACCTAATCTGCTCAGTGACCTACAAGAACACCATAAACAACAGATTATAAAACGCACTTACTAACTTATTACACCATAACTACCCGAGTCGAATGTTACTTATCTGAATCAACAGCTAAACAATGCGAAAATGCATATGTATTCCATTATGAAATAATCGTATGTTAAATGCAAGAGGGAGATTCACTTGGCATAAGTAAAAGTTTCTTTTGCCAATAAAATGTACTTATTTCTATATAAATATATCATTTTTAAGTAAAAGATGTTCAAAACAAATTTACATGAGGTCATATTATCGATACAGCCATATACGCACACGGCACAGCAATTCTCACAACACATACTGACCCTGTTCCCGCCTCACAACAGGAACAAGTGAGTCTTAATATAATCTAGGAATCTGTTGATGTGACATTCACCACAAGAAGAGGTGTCTGCCCTACAGTAACGCTAAATAACTATCGTCTACCACAACGCAAAGAAGCTAAATACCCCGGAATACACCTAGACTGAAGGATTACTTGGAAAAAACAACGCTTTCTCAAAAAGAAAGCAGCTGGGTCACAAGCTTTGCAGAATGTACTGGTTCATAGGCCACAAATTAAACCTCACTTTGGAAAACAAACTGCTAGTTTATAAAGCACCTTTGAAACCTATCTGGAGCTACAGAATTCAGCAGCGAATTCCAACATCGAAATTCTAGAAAGGTTTCAAGTCGAAGTTCTTCGTATGATCACCAACGCTCCATGATACATTCCCAATGACCTGATAACGCACGATTTGAATATTAAAACCGTTAAGGAGGGAATCAAAGGCTTCGCTGATAAATGTGCAGAAAAACTAAGCAACCATCCTTACCTCCTAGCTACGAACCTAATGAATGATCCAACCAGAAGACGAAGACCCAAGAGGTACAACTCCTCAGACCTACCTACCCGTTTTTAGGAAGTTTCAATATCTCTCATGTTTAAATCTATCATCCAATCTTTTAGTTATTATGATCGTAATTAAATTACAATAGAAAGGAACCTGCTACTGAATGGTTTCCTACAAAACATTTATTCACATCACACAATTTACTTATTGTATTTTCTTTTTGTACAGATTGAAAACAAAAGTAAGTTACAAAAAAAATATTCTGTGTTCCTTCACACACTTTATAGTGCTTACAGCAATACAAGCTCCAAGAACAATATTTTCAATTATAAATTGAGTAACACGAGTATATATCTAGAATAGTATATATCTTGAATTTTAAAATCATGAACTTACCGCGATGCGGTTCCAACCCGGAAACCAAGAGTATTATTGACGACCGCGGAAGCCTATGGATCATATGAACTTGTTTTTCGTATTTTCTACTCGTTGTATACAGTTGTTGCGAGGGTGCTGAAAAATAAAAAATAATTTCTTAGACTTTCCATACTTAAAACGCAGCTTCCTAATTTATCTTTGAATTTATTGAAGAACATCTAAACTAAAAAGAAAAGCCTAGTGTAAATTCATACTCCACGTTCACATCTTAGAAATCAAAAATAGAATGTTTCCTTAATTCAGCACTTTTATATAGGTAGTTACTTTTTTAGACACCGGTTATATACTTCCATTTCATTCTCATTTAGATATCATCTACATTCGAGATTATCGTCCGATATGGCCGTATCTGTTTCAATATTTAGCGATTAATTTATAAGTTATGGTTCTAAACCGCTAATAACATGTTTGCGGTGGACATTTCCCGATAGATCCGTAGGTATTTATGTGACCAAATTTGCATATTTTTCCAATTACATTCTAGATTATTTAATGTCGACGGGTACCAGTTCTTGGGCGCGTTTTTCTGCACGGAAACGGTACGACGCGCATTACGCAAAACTGGTTATTCCCCTAGGTTGAACTATCTTACCTTCTCCTGGGTCGTTAGAAATTGAACTTAATACTGGTGTAAACGGTCACCAAATACAATAATAGTCAGTAGCTTCATAAAACGCTGTGTGTATATACCTCTGCATGTATACTCTAAACACGCACAGAGAAGAACATTCACCAGATCCTGTTTTCATTTGGAAATACTTGCAATTTATTCAAATTTACGGTGCAGCAAACGTGTATACTTGCTTATAATAGATTTTTCCTCAAGTAACGGTAAATTATTAATATACACTAAAAACAGTCAAGCAAAGTAAGATAGGAATTTGGAAGCTCTTGCAGACTTGTAATTAGCCATGGGAATTCTGCTTGGCCCAGTTTAAAAAACATTATTCCCATTCCTAAAGATGAGGTTTAAATACTCTAAATTATATGTTTTGCTGGTAAATTTTAATTAATTTGTAGCGATAATGTCCGCTGGTTTGAAAAAAATTCTCACATCATCGGCCAAATCAACGTAGTTGCGTAAATTAGCATTAACTTACAAACATCATAAATCTATCATTAGGCTATATAGGATTTGAGTTGTTTGATAAATTATCTTTGAATTTTACAAATTGACGAATTTTAATCGCCTTTAACGACAGTTAAAGCAATATCTCTTCTCTTTTAAAACTTATATATTTAAGGAATCCATGGTGGTTCTGTGTAAGTAATTCATAATTAAGGAAGGTAGTAATAATGGGTTATTCTCACAAAACTCTATTTAATATAAAATTGCGACTGATTTCGAGCATACGTTCATCTTCAGGGCAGAGTTATATATAGGTAGTAAAAAATTGTCAAATTGTTAAAACTATTTTTCTAAACTTGTAGTACTAAGAAGGCTATCTCTATTGAAATAATAATGTAAATACAAAATAGGTGTAAAGTTGGACAATCACTACAACGACGGCCGGTGTTACAACGTTGTAACACCGGTCGTCTACATTATTATCGCTTGGTGGCCTAATGTTGGACACAATATTGCAGCCAAAAACTAAAGCAGATACATATATTACATGCGTATTAAAGTCTATACCAACGGCAACGATGGAGATCATTGTTTTCCTGTCACACTTGTCAAAGAAGTGGTGTTGGTTATCATGATTCGGCTGCTTTGCGATGGTATGAAGAAGAACGAATTCGTAAAACCTGGTGGACCACAAACTCTGGGAGAACGCTTGCAACAGACTCCCGATCTTAGAAGCTGGAAAAAATAATATTCCACCTCCCTTAGTCTTTGACAAAGCAGGTGTTGTTATTCTTAACTGCTATTTCCCAAAACTTCTACTTTTGGACATATATCTCTTTCATGTGCCAAATATTCAAGGTATGAAGAACATTTCATTTGCTTTGACATTTTAAATCTATGGAAAAACTATACTGGAAGTTATTGGTGCTCAAAGTGCGTCTATGCTTTATAAAAAGCTAAATTCTATATGGATATCTTAGTGAAAGATTTTAATTAAATTTAAATGTAATTCTTTTGGAACAGAGTCCAAAATATCTATTTAGAGATCAGTAATATAAGTTAATTATGAATAAAAAATATTACATAAATATTGCAGCAGAAGTAAATTGTTTTGTTTTATATTAGGTATTCCCACAAACATTTGTGTAAAAGCACTAAGTTAGACTTTCGCTATTTAGTTATTATTGATTTATTTGAGGAATGGGACTTAAATATATCTTTAATATGGTAATAGACTGTCCCTCTATCAAAACAATTCCGATCGCTAGAAGGTAGTAATAATTACAGCCTATTGTAAGTGTTACAGCCTAAAATGCATTTTACCAGGTCCTAGAAAACACTAAAGTATCGGCACACTCCACACCACACAAAATATTTCATTAGTTCGAAACAAATATTTCGGAAATTCATCAATTCCCATTGTCAACCGTACGACCGTCCTCTTCTCATTTTCGTTTATGGAATGAGCATTTGGCATAAATAACACCAAACCTATGATGTTTAAAATTCATGGTATAGAAACTGTTTTAAGTGATACCTACTCCTTTTGTTAGGCAAGAAGAGCAGTAGCCTGGAAGATAAACGCGGGTGTCGAATGTCCTTACATCGACCCCGTCTCTGTGTACCTATACGCAACAGCGCTGCAGCAGGAATGCTGACCGCTAATAAACAGATAAATATATGTGACATTAGGTATAGAACGTCGTGCTGTAACAAGTACAATGACACCAGTTATCGACATAAAACCGGATGATCTAAAATTGCTGAGCACACTAGATATATACGTACATATGCGGATGTACTGCGCACTTTCCAAGCGTACATACATCTTGGTAATTTGTGAAATTACTCCTACGCTCTTTGTATTTTGAAAAGTACACACTAAAAAATTTTTAAATAGATTAGATTTGGTCCGTTCCGCACGTTTTTCTATTAGTTAGTCTTTTTTATGCGAGCACGCTACATAATTGATAACGGAAATTGTACATCATTATTTTGCAAGCAAAGCGATAAGAGCGTGCTCGGACAACTGTTTAAATAGCATGTTTACGTAGCAAGTGACCTCTCTTAGATTATAAATATTGATAGAGCAAGTATTTAAATCCTATTAGTAAAATTATATTGAAGAATTCTATCTATGATCTTAAACCCAGGCGACTTCATTAGTATAAGAAACTGTAAAATAATTGAAAAGCAATTTGCAGTGCAAATCAAAGTACGCAGACAGGGCACGTTTAACCTATGAAAACAAATAAAAGCTCTATATATGTACATACCAACAGCTTATACGTATCCTGCATAATTTGCATATGGTTTTTGGTTATATGATTATAATTACAAAGAAACAATGTTAAACAACATCTCAAACCAGTAACTATTCATCACCAACTAGGAACGACGCGAAGTACATTACAACTACGTTGTTTTCTGCACAAATGAATTATGATGAATAAAGTAATGCCTCGGTTATCCAATAGTAAGAGGACCTGCATCTCACTATGGCAGAGTTAGGCACTGTGCGCTCGAGACCCTCCAAGGTCAAGTGGTAGATTTTTCTGGTGGACAACGAGTAACCACTCGTATGCTGGGAAATAATTAACTGCGCTTCACTCGCATTACGGCGATTACAATTGCAATAGTAGAGCCGGCTGGGTGGATTAGCCCATCCACCTACTTCCATCAGCAAGGTCTATTGTAAGCCGACGAATCTAAAGTTCGTCAAGTAGAACTATCCTTCTGGTGAATTCCAGAAGTTTAGTCGGCGAGCTTTTCCTCAGACTCTCAGGTGTTATAAATACAAGCCCCACCAAACAAAGAAAATCTGATTCTGCAGACGGCAGGACAGTAACAGAAAATGTGCTCAACTGGTTCCTTCTCTTCAAAACGCAAACGGCACTCCTCTTGAACGAACCCATTCTGTGTAGGTGTTTCTTTAACCGAACATGGCCGATAAACATTGCAGCTAGAGCCCTGACAGACTTCCCTCTATTTCTACAAGCTTCCTGGTTGTCTCTGGGCTGAGCAACCTAAACATTCGCATGAGATAGGCCCGTGGATTCAATGGGTAACATGCGTTTTCGCAGCGCCAAAAGATAGGCCAGCTAAAGACCCACCAGAGTGTGCTCAGCTCTCTTTCTATTGAGGGCATCGACCGCCTCGTTGCCATCAGAACCAGTATGCTCTCGTATCCAGATGAAGGTAACCTTGTTGTTGCTTCCTAAAATAGCGAGCCACCATTTGCACACCAAAAAGCTTTAAAGCTTATTTAATTTAAGTTAACTTATTTATTCAAGTACATTCAAGTGTAGAGTGCATCAGTATAAAAAAAGAAATCATCTGTACAATTACAGTAACTTAAATTAATATTACAATAGAGTCACTCTAAACAGTTCAAATTCTTTTTGGCACATTACAAGAAAACATTTAGATACCCCGTAAGGCCATCATCATACGTAAAAACAAGAATGACTGAACTTCTTGTGCCAATTGCAATCGTTCAAGAATTAACACCTAGTGAGCATTCTACTTTTCGATTTCGAAAACCCTCCACACATAACCCATAAATGAACATTAAAGTAACGACCGTGTGGATGAAAACAAATTCAATGTCAGTTGTTGAACGTATTGATTTTGATTTAATCTTCGACTTCGCGTTCCTCCCGAAACACCTTGTACATTTATGAAATTTTACAGAAACATAACAAAATAACATATACTCCTTATGGGACCAAAAAGTAAAATAAGTATATAGTTTGTGCCGTCCCCAAAAATAGCATAATAAATAGTACATCAAATATTTGCCTACCTTAAAAATGAATTTTACTGCAATATGGACACACCCGATACAATTTAAAATCAACGCATTAACACTTTAAACTAAATAATTCATAGGTTTTTAATATATTAATTTTAGTACATGAAATTGTTTCTCTAAATTTAAAAACCGATTTTTGAATTTTTCAATTATATCAGAAACCGATTTTTAAAAACAGGGAAATCCTATTGAAAACTACGGGATCGCCTTAAATTGTGATTTTAAATTTTTACAAATAACATTTATTAAAAATACAATTAAAAATCTCTATATAATGGAATGTGGTTAAAGAAATTTCGTACAAAAGTTCCAGTCTTTACCGTAATGTCAGTGTGATATCGTGTTCAGTGTTTAAAACCTCCTCTTTCAAAAATCATGTTTTTCCTCCAAAACTGATATCTTGACGTAGTCACAGCTCCCAAAATCTCACGACGTCTCGATACGGACCAGCGTGTTTGGCAAACTTTTTATGTCTTGTACTTAACAACGTATTTTAATTCCAACTAATACAAAAATATTTGTAAATCCTTTTTAAAATGGATTTAAAAAAATGATGAATTGTAATTTTGAAATCTTATTGTCATCAACTTATTTCTCTCTCCTAGGTTGCCATAATTCTCCACATACTACCCACTACTCATTCTAAAAACATGTCATCATGACGTATCGCTGTGTTGTCTGATCAATTTATTTAGTTATTTATAAACATGGCCATTTCCACATCACATGGACTCATTTTCATAGGCAATTTTGTGTAATGCATTTTGTGCAGATAGATACAAAATATCTAAATGAAATTTCTTTAAAATGTCGCATCACAATATAGAGGTCTCTAGAAATTCAAGCTAAGTAAATATCACATAACTTCTAGTTACAAATAAAGACCAACATTTCTCTTCAAAGGAAACTGTTAGTGTTAAATGTTTGACAAATCTCTCTCTACGAAGGAATCTAACCCGAAGTAGATCTTCCGCTCCTTCGGAACTGCCTCTGTAAAAATCCTCATTCAAATGATCGTCTCTTATATTTATCAAAAACATAAACACAGTTGGGCACAAGTAGGTATTTAAAAAAGCAGAGCACAGCCTGAAATTCTAGAAAACTCACTGGTTGTTAGTCAAACAGGATTTGTAAGACAAAAGAACATCACTACATAGAAAATGCAAATTTTGTATTTCTTTACCTGGTGCATGTTTAGATATATGCATTTACTTATTTTATATGGTCTTATCCTATTAATATACTGCTACCGTATAATATTACAATCTCGATAACATACTCTCCATGACGTCGGAAGCTGGCGTACGTACTTGGTTTTAATCCCGCGATCCTGAATGAGGTGTCTTGAACCCGCATTACCGTCGTAAGGATATGATTTATTGTCACATAAATAAAGTCGCTGTTACATCATTTCTTAGGTAAATCCGCCGAAAAAGAAAAGCTTTAAATATACGGCCGTCATGAATTATTCTCACATATGTTTCTGCAATGTACCTTTTACTTTTATTCTGGCGTGCCGTCGTACGTAGCTTTAAACTCTAAATTATGCAGAGCGGTACGTAAATAATCCTATCAACTTGTTCAGCTCGCCGTACACCCAGAGCCTTGTGAAATTGCCTTTATGCGGCGACTAAGCAATACAAATACATTACACTCGGCGCCATTAGCTAACTCATACGCATTCAAAACATGAAGTAAATACGCGCAGTTTCTTTCTGCCAACGAGAATAAGAGAGTATTATTATTATTTTAAGTATGAACTAATTCACTGCGCATTTACACAATATACTAAGTAAAGTAATTCTAGACATTTTAAGCTTAATATTAGTACCTCTCCAAAGAATAGGTCGTAAGCACTACAATAAATTTGTCTGAAATTGGTTTAGTTGCTGTTGCACCACCATATTGGTGAAAGTCCACTATAACCTTTACCTTGCTGGAATGGAATAATACTGATACTAAAATATGATTTACTTTACTGAAAGGAGATGTCATATATTATATAAATTTTAAATATTGATGAAAATTATAAAATAGAGAAACGAAAAAGCATGTTGAATATTTTTAATTGAAGTGAAGCCTTTGTAATTTCAGTGCTATGTTATTCGATAAACCATCTTAAACGCAATATTAGATATTGATTTAGCAAATGTTTATTGGGCATAGTATGTAGTGTAATTGTACGTCTAACAGATTTACATGCAGCTATCTACCTACCTTGATCATATTACTCACTCTAAAATTTATTTTTACATAAACTCACTTTATTTAACGCCATGTATAGATGCGTTCAGCCAAATACCTATATTCACTCGTTCAACTTCAAAGTCTATCCGACCTCTTTCTCGATGTCTCTTGCCGCTTTTATAGCCTCGGGTTCCCCTCGCGGCCAGTTTAGTAGGTAAAGTTATCTTCCTTCAATGGTGATCACGGTGGAACTACTATATAACTTGTCTTCCTTCTATTTTCTTCATATCCTAAATCTTCAATTTTAATATAAAATTTTTATCTTCATCATAATCTCACAAATTCGTTATAATTTGTTAAGAAGTCGACTTGTTTGTTAGTAAAAGTGAACATTTAAGAGTTGCCTGAAATGTCGAAGGTCTAAGATTATAGAGTCAGTGTTTAAGTTGAGTCCTCGCATCGCAGATTTTCCACTGCAAATAGTTTATTTTTAAAACAGGAAAATTTCATTGAAATATTGTGATTCCAAAAGTATGTTCTAATTGGCAGTGATCAAACAATCACTATCGAGGACAAGGAAGTGAAGGGACGCTAAGCAATTTCTCGGTTTAGTTCAAATGTCCGTTCAGGTGACACATATTTGGCTAAGTGCCTTGTGAGCCCAAGTCTTTAGTGCATAAACCTTACTTTCACGAAGTCAAGTTTGGTAATTTAAAAATACTCGGAGTTCGAGGACGTAACGCGTAAACATAGGATTCGAGCTCATCACAATTTGAAGTTAGTCATTGTCCTTTCATATTAATACTTGTGAAACGTTAATATTTGGTATTTATTTTTAATTTAAACTATCAAAAGAGTGCCTAAGGGACACTCCTGGAACTTACGATCGAAAAATTTAATTAAGCAATTCAGAAAAATCAATTTCTGTCCCGTTTACAATATTGTAATACCCATAACTATCAATAGGGGCACCCTATAAAACAATGCAGTGCTGCCAACTTTTAAAGCGTAACTTTCCCGCAAATTAAAACAATTGTTGCCCCCTATCTTCTTTTGTTTCGAGCTACAAGGTCATCACAATTTTTATAAATTGCGTCAAACTGGTTTTGATATTATTGTCTTGCTCTCTTAATTTTAAACGCAACGATACGCCATTTGTAGAGCCTAACGTTTAATGATTATGCACGGCTGTTACAAAATCTAACTACTTTATTTTTGTTGAAATACACGAGATATTAAACTGTATTACTGACATCAATGCAAAGGGAATGCTGAGACAAATTCTACTACTGAGTTCTAACATTCACCTGAATACAATCCTAATTTATTTCAGATGGCGTAAGAGGTACCTGATATCCTTTATTTCTAGTATACTTTAAAAATAATAAAACCCAACTAATGTAGATATACTTAAAGCCGTAGACTTTAAATAACTGAAAATGCTTTGCTGAGAAAGGGACACAAAAAAATATGTTCAAGGACAGTTTAGTTATATATATACGTCCACAACTTTAAAAATACAATAATCTATAACTTCATACTCGCCATGCCTAAGGAACGTCATTATTTCTCTACACAATTACAATATTTTTGCTTACAAATAGGTACATTTTGCTTTAGTCTTCTATATCTACTTATCTTTCAAACTTATCAGCGAAAACTGCATTGTTAGAATAATTCTATGATAAGAGTTTTAAACATAGTGGAAACAATACCTGCAGAACCTATATAGCAAACTTGTTAAGAACGACGTTGTTTTTCGAGAAAATCTTTGACACTTGTATTGAATATGCTGTAATTTAAAACGGTTAAAAGAGGACACACGTACTATTCCACGCTGTTCCTTTTAGCGTCAAATACAGCATTGCAAGTAATTACTTCCCTTGATTGTTTTATTTCTTACTTCTAACTTTGCTTTTCTAGTTTGTTAATACTCATGTTTTTCAAAGCTTACTTTTTAAACAAAAGGAAGGCATTCTAAGATAATCATTAATTTGTTACAGAATATTATAGCATTTATCCGTAACGATAAGAAAGGCTCTCAGAATCGGTACAATGGATAGCTTAGCTACAGATTTCTTTGCTATATATTTTCTTAAAGACAAAACAGATAAAATTTTATGATATCCTCAATTACGGTAGTATTTGCGTGCAACGAACACCTCCAAGGTCGATCTATACCATAATTCGGTAAGGAAATTCTCGTTTACCGCCAAAGAGAATCCGCACATTTTTTTTCTATTTACCACGCCTGTTCGTTTTCAATTTAACCCGACGTGATGCACGTCTAATTCCCTTCGAGATCATTAAGGCTTGATGAAACTCGGCACTTCGGTCTATGGCTATGCTGATGATAAAATTACCTGAATAATAGGGCCCCTATATCACCGCGGTTAAATTGTTTCAAATTACAAACTGTGAAAAACACGTACGAAGTGTTGTGAAATTAAAACGATGTTTCATATTAAGCGGCGACTACCTAAAAGAAATATTTCCAACTGTTGCTATTTATCTATTCTTTCAATTATAATATGTGACCATATACATTACATGACTTTTATAACGTATTTAATTTCTGCAATAACATTATCTGGCGTTGTAATTAGGGCCAACCACTGTAGTTGTACCCAATCAACAAACTTTCTACGATCGAAAGGCTATCACATATAGTTCGCTATTATTCATCTTCAATTATAATTTTAATTCACAAAGAAAAGCGAGAAGATGAACTATAATAAGAATGAATTAAATACACACAAATTTCTAATTTCCGGTCCTTTCTACCTATACATCTGCTTCTGAATATCCACACGCAATGAACACATTAAAAGGATATTCCTTCATAGCATTTTCAGTATAATAACAAACTAGAAAAGAAAATACGTATAGTAATTTTAAGATACTGTAAAATTTTATACTCGGTAAACCACGATGAAGGTAAAAGAAAATTCCTCTGGGTTTTGTGTAATAGTAACAATTTGAAATTATACAATAACAATGAAATATAAATGCTAACCACAACTTATGTTCTCATCCACAGGAGAAATTACCAAGAAAAAAATATTAGGGGAAAATAACGGAATAGCGGTTGCCTAAGGGTTTTTTATAATTTACTGATAAACTATTAAATTATGTCCACAAATTTACTAGAGCAAACTTTAATACTAAAGGTTGTTCAAAAGCAAATCGCCAAAATAATAGTAAATGACTTTGGTACCTTTAAGCAACGTAAATAAACTATACAGACTCTCTTGGAAAGGCAAAATACCTCTACACGTATAAAATGCAATAGACCAACACACGCTGCAGCTAAAAGTACAAAAACAGTGTTTCATAGGCGCATCTGTAGATGCACAGACACCAGTGTTTCGAGCTTCTTGGCTGTCATCAGTGTGCAGCACTACAGGTCAGCCTACCAAACACTGCTCGGTAGACCTACTTTGCTCCTGTTATCCCAACAGATGCCAAAATAAGAAGAATAGTATAAGAATAGTAAATGATTTTGGTGCTTATAAAGGTGAAATACCTTTACACGTACGAAATGTAATAGACCAACACACGCTGTAGCTACAAGCGTTGCTTTAAGCTACAATTTTTGAGGTACGATAAAAAATTTGTGTTTTTTTAATGGAAACCATAGTCTACCTAGGAAGCTAAATTTACTTAATTTTTTCTACCTAAAAGCGCTTTCATAATATCTAGAATGTATAATATACACTGCAAAGTATGCATTTTACATCCACAACACGATTTTAGCACAATAGTATGTACAACTAACACTGAAGTTACGTGTACTTCCAAATCTGAGGGTTAAAGCTTTACGCTCGCATTATAGGAAGATTTAAGATCCATGAGAAATAATTCTTTACAATTCTTTATACTCGAAAAATGCTCGGTGAAACATTTCTCGTGAGTGTAAACTACACTACCGGCCATAATTATTTGCCCACCTACATTTTTGCTTGGATTATTTATTTATTGTTATTTAGGGGGTATAATCATTCACCTTTAAGCAAAAGAAAGATATCAAAAAATTCCACAAAAGACTCCTCTGATACTTAGTTATCGATTGAATCTCCACAATCCGATAATTGGGGGGACAGGTATGGACATAAAAAGGCCCGAAATGTAATACAATTATCCTTCACTAATAAATATTTAATGTAGTCCAGGTAAAGGTGAAAATTCCCTATTTACCCGAATTAGAATTATGAATTTTGATTTAGTGGTTATTGTTTTTTTAAACAGTTAAAAACAGAGTTGCCTTTAGAAACTCGCACAATGATTGTTGCTTTACAGAATCTTGGAAGTAACAGAAATATCGCAAGAAAATTGATATATCGTTAAAAAATATCAAAAAGCTGGCACATTATTAAATAGAAAACGAATAGGACGACGGAAGGTAGCAACGCCAACGGAAGATCGTCAAATAATTATGACGAGTAAACGGAATAGATGAAGAACTGCACCTGAAATAACAGCTGAAATAAGTATTAGCGTGAAAAACGAGTTAGTTTAACCATCGTGAAGAGGGGGTTAAGAGAGGGTGGTTTATTTAGCCGAATAGCGTTGCGTAAACCACTCTTACGCGAGCAAAATAAAATAAAACGGCTGCGGTGGGTTAGATAGCATCAACATTGGACAGTTGATGACTGGAAAAATGTTTTGTAGGCCGATAAGTCCAAATTTGAACTTTTCGGTTCCAGGAGAAGAACTTTCGTTCCAAGGTCGAAAGGATAACGAGCAGCAAAATCATGTGTAGTACCTACAATCAAGCATGGGGGCAAATCGGTAATGGTTTAGGGTTGTTTCGGTGCCGCATCCGTAGGAGACTCGATTAAAACAGATGGAATTTTAAGAAAAAAGCGCTACCGGGCAATTTTGGAAACGAATGCTATACCATCTGGAATGAGAATAATCGGTGACTATTTTATATTTCAACATAATACTGATCCGAAAACACGTCTAGATTGTGCCGCGAATATTTAGAATCGAGGGAACGCGAAAGCAATATCAAAATAATGAAATGGCCTCCTCAAAGTCCAGATGCTAATCCCATACAGCTTGTGTGTGAGGAACTCAATAGGCAGGTGAAAATAAATCCTCCAACTTCCAATGAATCGTTGTGGAAATAACTACAAGAAGTCTGGATTAAAATAGAACCCGCGACTCTGACGAAATTGATAGAAAGAATGCCGCAAGTGTGTGCCGCAATTATTAATAGTCGAGGTGGACATTTCGACGAAACGAAGATTTATTTTTTTTTTGTGGCAAATTTTATAATAAAATAAAGACTACCAATTTCTTGGTTTTAAAAGTATTTTATTAAGTGTAAAACTACAATTTCTTTTTCCGTTAGCACTTCCTTTATTTATGAGTATTTCTTTGGGTGGGCAAATAATTATGGCCGATAGTATATGTTTCACTTTTACGTGCTAATGTTAACACTCGATTTTTTTATTGTTAGCAATTTCATTTAACTCTTGTGCGGTTGTTATTTTGGATTATTGACATAGAACAGATTCGGACATCAGTCACTCGGCGAATAACCTTGCATACTCCGGAAGAAGCTGGTTACTTTGAATACTTACTGTAACAGATTCGTACGGCCGGTGGTTCCCAAAAGCTGGGTCCACTTTGGTAAGTAGATAAACTTTATTAAATTTTGTTTATTTAAACACACAAACTCTTATTCAAATTATTCTGTATACACATACGTAGATAGATTTCAGCCAACTGTGTATATGGATTACGACACAAATGAATTTTTAAATATATATACGTATATTGTAGCATTAAAAATACATCATGAAAACTCGTTGTCATTAACGCCATATGGAGTAGTGCTCAGCCAAGTACGGTCCGATGATAATTCCGGGGAAACGGCTAAATTAATCGTCTTCGCTCAATTTTCTTCAGGTCCGAAATAGTCGTTTTTAATGTGACTTCTACCTACAAGCAAGTAGAGAACAAATTAAATAATTTAAAATCGTTAGACGTTAGATCGCGAACTCGTATAGCATATGTATATGTGTGTATGTATATGGTATTTTTAAAGAATCTTACTTGATTGAAAATTTTATTTGTAAGAATATAAAATACTGTCTATATGAAACACATATCGTAACTGGCCGAGTTTTTTGACAAATGCCATCGGTAACAATGGGGCGAGTAGACGATCTCACAATCAGCCCTGTTTAGTTCGAGTTGCCTTTATTCAAACGAACGTGGGGTTTTATTACGTGACGCGTTATCAGAGAGAGGGCACGTAAACGTTAAATTTTAATGTTAGTTTTTATTGTATCAATTTATTTCTGTAGAACGTTATTATTTGTAATTTACAATTTTTTTAAACTGCCGAAAACGTATTTAGTGAATACTTTCGGATACACGACTGTAAAAAGTTATCCTTGAACTTAGAAAACAGTTTTTAAATTTCTATTTTTTATGATCTAACTTTTGCCATTATCAGCGTTGCAATTGTACTTCCGGTTTCACCGGAAGTGACGTCAACTTTCTTTTTTAAATAGAACACCCTACATATTTTTAGGTTTTTGAAAAGGCAATCGAAAGGCGAATTCAACAATACCACATATGTTATACTTTATGCGCAACAAATTATACAATAATTTAAATCATATTATCTTCTATTAAAGCAGTTCGCTCTGTAAATTTTATACTATATTTCCTTACATAGCGCAAAGTTCAAATACACTGTAGAAGGGCAGTGTTGGTTATGTTCCACTTCATAGTAATTGTTGACAAATTCACCGAATATTAAAATTAGGTACTTGATGTTTATTAGGCCATTGTATGATCAACAACATAAAAAACTGAAACCTATGCACATTTCCTATTAAAAACTAATAAATTTAAACAAACCTACCACAATTAATTAGTTGGATAAAGTAAAATAAAAACAACTATTAACAAAACAAGTTAAAATGACATAAAATATAATAACAACCACAAAGAGCGAAAGTATGACAAATACAGGTTGTAATAACAATAAATAACAAGAATGATTCGCACTTTTGGAAGTGAGATTTGACAGTTGGGCAATTGTTATGTTTGCTTTCCTTGGCAACGAGCTCTTTAAATCAGTCCGGCGTCACAAGAAACAATTTGGCGCTTTTTCCTAGCCAACGTTGCGTAAGAACAAAAATAGATTACCGAAACCTTTATTGCTGCATATTGTCATATTTCTTAAATTAAATTATAACATATGTGATATCGTTGGATTCGCCATTTGATTGGCTTTCCAAATACGTAAAAATATACAGGATATTCTATTTAAAATAAGAAAGTTTACGTCACTTCCGTTATCACCTGATATACATTTGAACTGCCGATAACGGCATAAGTTAGATCAGAAAAAATAGAAATCGACCTATTTTTTCTGAAAACGCTAGCTTCTGTCGTTCAAATGTTAGCATTGGGGGAGCACTTAAGGACCGCACTGTATATTTATTTAAGCCGACAAAACGTGCGTATGTAATTACAACTAACAACGCATAATTACCAAATTTGTCACATAAACCACCACAGGTACATCTTTCACTAACAGAAAACTGTTATTTACCGTTTCCTTAGAACGTCACAAAGTATTACATTACAGAGTACTAAAATAACCAGTACCACATATCTGCCCGGAAAGAAATTGCCTCTGAAAGGGAATTCGTCACGATAATAAAAAACGAAAGGCGGTAATAATCATATTTCGCATTCATCCAACGTCCATCTTTCCAAGAAGGATCGTGGTTTAAATTTAGCCGTTTGATTTGCATGCTGTTTCGCATTCGCAGGAAACATGGGAAATGAACTCTTAACGCTCGCCGACCAACTATCGCGATTCTTCTCATTTCTACTATACGGATGGCAACCGCTTCAGTCAACGTTAATTTCCGACTGATTTCATGGTAATTAAGCTGTCCGTTACAGACGAGATCTGTAATTAATTAGCGATAGCTTTGGCATATTGTACGCATAGTTATATACAAGGTTCTACACTTAAGATTTTAGTTGCAATCAGATAGAATAGTGCGAAACTAGCGTAGGAATTACGGTGTAGTGCTAAAATTCGCAAAATGCAAATTAAATACGATCGTCCACATGACGGCGTGGTGCAGAATTAAGAATTAGTGTAGTACGACACTGCAAACCTCAAGCTTTGACGCTAGAAACTACGAAACATTGGAAATCAATTTTTAGGCGCATGCGTTACGCCGCCATATTGTTAGTGGCCTTCATAACAAAAACATAGCCAAAGTGTTATCAGTGGCTTTTATTAATGTGCTTGTTTCAGTATTTCACGAGTTTGTCTTTATTATAGCAGGAGCTTATTATTTAGAAGTATCTTGGTAAACCCTTTCTCTACACGAGAAGACTAAGTCAAGATTTGACTTTCAAAAAATTATTTTGTACAAGTTCCTTTTTATATGCAGAGGAAGCAAATTTTAGATGATTTGGACGCTGTTAAAGGAAGCCAGCAAAACAAATTTTGAAAATTGTAAATTTATATTACGCAAGTGCGGGTTTTTGAAGATCTTGAAGTTATAGGGACTGATACGGACTATAGAAATTTGGAGTTTGATAAACAAAATATTTTACTGTTGAAATTTAATTCACAAAAAAGACACACTTATGGTGCATGTGTATTATTTACCAAAAAGCCGGCACAATTGGATGTATCTTTGTACACCCACTTTTTTATATTTGATAAGAAAAATACGGAATTGTTTGGTAACCTGAATGTTCCTGGTGATGTATTTATTGCATCATATAGTGTATTTCTTGAAAACTCCTATAGCTTAGCTACGAAACCTCATGTAGTTTCTTTAAAATTACTACTGAAGACTATGGAATCTAGTCATCTTTGTAGTAATTTTCTATAGGAATAGTTATTAAATTTTTTTCTTCGGTTTAAAATTTTTTCAACATTAAAATTTACTAATCAAACTTTAACTTCTCAAAAGAAAAAGCAATCTAAGCTTTTAAACTTAAAACATTTATAAATAAATAAACTGTAACCTGTACGTTTAATGGACAACTTCCAACGTGATAATAATTTATCGTTTTGGTCAGTAAGTATTTGTGTGTAATTTGTTTTGCAATGTCATTTCATTGAATTACCTGCTTTATAGGAATCTCTACCTCTTCGTTCAATCGATTTTGTACGTAAATTATCAAATAGTCTGAAACGAAAATAATGAATATGTACTGCATATGTATATTGTTGATTGATTGATTAGTCAATTTATGACTGTAGCGTTTGCCATGGCCTATGTATATTGTTATTTTGAGTTTCACAGACCAATAACAACATCGCGTTTTTACTTCAAGGTCATGAAATTCGAATCACAAATCAAAGGCACCCCGAGAGAGTTTCGCATCTGTATAATCTCTTCTACAACAATGCACCATCAACGCAACCGGCAGTGCAGGTGGCGGTAAATCTACAATTGATAGCTAGACTTATGTCAGCTTATCAATTCCGTGTCAATTTCTACGCATATGCTTTAGGTTACGGTATATTATTTAAATTGAGGCACTCCACAATCGATACGATAAATCTATTAAATTTAGGTTATGTCATGACAAAGTCAGTCGTTGCTGTCACTTGTCAATATGTAATAATAATAATAATAAAAAATGTTTCCACAGTTGTTTCGGCAAACCGAGTGCGGCGTGAGGAAAAAGTGTGTTTATATGCAGAAAACGAACGTTTTACATCTAGTGACGTTATATTTGCGTAATTAAAATAATCTTTGGAACAACTTAACGGTTCTGTTGATGCACCTTCATAAATTTGTCTTAATGTTGCCAAAATCAGAATCTTTCTCTAAAACACTTTCAAACCTTTCTAGAACACAAACATTTTTTGCGTCTTCTACCGCGTATAGCTGTGCGTGAACATGTTGCACTATTTGCAGAGATTCCACTAACGACACCGAAAGATTTTGTAATTTTTCTATTGCCTCCACTAGTCCGAAGTAATTGTTCTGAATAGTTTTTAAATCCGTTTTAATCTGACTATCTTAAAATTTCGACTGGTTTTCCTTGATAGCCGCAGCTTCTTTTGGAACGAATTGTAAAACCACGTTCTTAATATTTTCAAAATATTTGTGATAATAAAACGCGGCCTGTAACCGTGTTCCCCAACGTGTAAAAATAGGCTCTGGTGTCTCAAGCATACAGCATACAGTCTGTGAAATTTGCGAATACGTTTTGGGGATTTGTCGACTATCGAAATAATTCCGCCGAATTCCTAAAACTACATGATTTTTCTTTTTGTATTTTTTTATTGTATTTTTTGTAGAATAACCTTAAACTTTATAAAACAGAAAACACCTCAAATAGGAAATAAAATAGACGCAAAATTAGTTAAACAACCGGCACCTTACCGATGTCGGCGATTTTTGCCAGTATTTAATTACGTCGGAAGTTCCAAGGAAATTACAAATTTTCATAATTCACCGACGGAAGCCAAAATATATTACATAACATATTGTTTCCTACCAAGATGTGAAAAGATCAATTTAAAATTTAGAAGAATCAAAACGTTTTGTTGTTCTCATTTTGCAATAAATTATTACATGTTTAGCTTACGAAAACATTACGCAGTACTTGCAGCTTTGTAGAACTAAAACGAAAATCAAAACATTTTAAAATTCACACGATGAATTTAAAACGCATTGCCAGTTCGTTGTTATTGGTTTCGGGAAGACGTTAACTCCCAGAAGTCTCCTACTTAAGTAGAACATTTAGAAGAACAACATCAGGATAATGAAACAGTCAAAAAATATATCTAAATCTTACAATTTTTTCGCGATCTATACTTTTCTATAAAAAAAGCGCATATACTATTTAGTTTTCCTTTATTAAAATATTATTTAGAGTTAATCTTTGATAAGTAGTATTTGTAGATGAAATTTATTAGGTCTTTGATGTAATTTTTATTCCAGAATTCAAACATCGAGAAGGATTTAAATACTGGGCATCGTATATTTTATACCATTCCGATAGCAATTAATATGAAGTCATATAAAAAGCTAAAGCCATATTAAGTAAATTTAAATACCTAATTAGAGGGTACTAAAATTTATAATCAGTGCGATACATATACATGTAATTGCATTCATTACTATACTTGCAAAGATGTAGTCTTAAACCGCGATTAAATGTTTAATAATTTATTTAAGTATTTATTAACACAGAATGCAAAGTTGCATACTTACGCCACTATTATGGCAGTAATAAACTAAACGGAAAATTGCGATAGAGCTACATTATAGATAATAAAATAGTTTATGGAAGCAACTAGAAGGTAGTTTAAAGATAGCTGCTTATGGGAAAAGTACTTTACGATTTTTGCTATTTAACACTTTTTATGAAGTGAACCAAGATAGTTGATAAGTCATCATTAGAGCAACGCAAACTGCGCTGAAAGCCAGTGGCTGACGCATAAAAGTTTACGCAAAATAAACACGGCCAGGACAATTCGGTATAAGCGTCAGTATAACTGCGACTCGAAAGCTGATCTGTTGTGTATGCATCTACGCTGTCGTATACTATATCGTAGTTCTACGTTTGTTTTGAAAATGTTTCCTACGTTGCGAAAACGACCAAAGTTGGACACAATAAGAGAATTTATTGCAGAAATGTCTGATTTAAAGTGTGATGGCGCTACAATTCAATGTGTAGTGTGTAAAATAGATTTAATGTGTTGCTCGAAAAGTGATTGTCTACAGCACGTAAATAGTGCAGGGCATGTTTCAAAAAAAAAATTCTACACGAGATTATGACAAATTTAAATTTAATTTATGTGTTTATTGCATGTAATTTACCATTTCATTTACTAAGGAAGAAAGCATACATCTCGTTTTAGAATGAATATTCGGACTTTAAGTTACCAAGTGAGAGAACATTACAGAGAGTTGTGCCGTCTGCTTGTGAGCATGTCGAGAAAAGAATTAAATCGGAGTTGCAAAATAAAAAACTGTGGTTATGTGTGGACGAAACAGCAGATCGTAAAAAACATTCTGTGGTTAATGTAATGGTATGCACAATGGAACCACATCGACCGTCACCCTCAATTTTACTAGCTTCCAGACGAACACAACAACGCACTGCCGAAGTAATTTCAATGTTGGTGTTAAATACATTGGAAAAGTTTGAACTTTCAACAAATCAACTGTTGATGTTTATGAGTGATGGTGCCTCAAACATGCTTGCTGTAGGTCGATCTCTTAAAAAATATTGTGCTAACTTGTTGCATATTACATGTAAAATTCATACTCTCAGTCTCGTAGCAGATAGTATCAGAAAATGTTATCCCGAGGTAGACGCTCTAATAGCACATACAAAAGCTGTGTTTGTAAAATCCCCGAAACGTATTCGGAAATTTCATAGACTATGCCCCGGTATTCCTGAACCACCACAACGTATTCTTACTCGTTGGGGAACATGGTTAGAGGCTGCATTTTATTATCTTAAATATTTAGAGAATATAAAGAACGTGATTTTAGAATTCGACCCAGGAAGGAAGCTGCGGCTGTCAAGGTAAGCCGCTTGAAATTTCAGGATAGTCAAGTTAAAACAGATTTGGAAATTATTCAGAACAATTACGTGAGACTAGCGGATGCGGTAGAAAAACTACAAAATTCTTCGGTGTCGTTAGTGGAGTCTTTGCAAATAGTGCAACATGTTTACGCACAGCTATGCGCGATAGAAGACGCAAGAAATGTTTGTGTTTTAGAAAGGTTTGAAAGTATTTTAGATAAAGACTCTGATTTTGGCACATTAAGACAAATTTGTGAAGGTGCGTCAACAGAACCGTTAAGTTATTTGAAAGATTATTTTACTTACGCAAATATAACGTCACTAGATGTAGAACGTTCGTTTTCGGCATACAAAAACACTTTTCTTCACGCCGCACTCACTCTGCCGAAACAACTTTGGTAACATATCTAGTGTTACAAATATTAAATAGACATCCACTTTGTGATTTCACGGAGGACTCTTAAAACGGCAAGTGTTTGAGCACGTATCACATTAATTTATTTTGTGTAATCTTTTATTGCTCTAGTCATCATGAACTTTTTGCATATCGATGCCTGCGTCATATACATACGTAGAATTTTTGTCCTTTTGTTTTGGTAGTTTTATTTTTTCGTTTGAATTTTTAGTAATAGCAATACATTTTAGAGGGACGAGTTGATTATCTCAGCAGAGAATAATGAAAAATAAAAACAATTTTTAATAAGGATATAGGAATGTTGACATTCATCAAATTTATCCGATCCATTTTTTTTATAATAAAAAAACAAAAATTGTAGATATTTTTAACTATTATTATTCTTATTTTAACCTTGCTTTCGTATGCTTTTGATTCTTTTATGTTGCTCAAGATATTGATATTGTAATTGTAAGGTGATAATAGCAATTTTCAATCACCCATATATATACAAATATACTTAATACGAAAAATCCAAATACGAGAACTAAAAACACTTCCGTTACTCGTCGCTGCCCAAAGCGCCTCTCCATAATAGACCGTTACAATTGCAAGGTCAGATGTTACTCGTAGCCATGGATCATACAACTTTAAAACATATAGATACTTCCATATGCGGTATCGTAAAAATTTTAGCAATTGTACATCAATGATTCTAATTATACATACTAAAAGTCATATGAAGGTTATTGAATAAATTTGCTAAACGGCTGTAATAAGTACTTTACGATTGTGTGAGATGATACCATTGCTATTTTTACCTTAAGCAACACTATTTATTACGTTTACGTTCACGAATGATTTCACAACGTGCACAAAAGCAAACTTCTAAGTTTTTATATTAACCGCTATAATTGTCCAACAATAATCTAGTTTAAAAACCGGAAAAGTGTAATACGAGGGTGTTTCAAATAGTAAGGTAACGGGAATTCTGAGAGAAAACCTTCATTCACGAAACCAAAGAAATACATAACGTAGTAAGGCAGTTGTACATATTGCTTCTCCATATTGTCACCATGGTTGTCAAAGCATTTATTCCATCGGTACACCAACGAATCGAAACTGACATAAAATAAATTGGCGTCAAGGTCGTGGAGCCACATGAAGAAGGTTTGCTGAACTACGGCATCGGTTTTTTTCTAAAGATAATTGAGATTTATACACACGAAACCAATGCGTCCAATCGAGCTGCTCTGCACAGTATTTAATTTACCAGAGTGATCCCATAAAACGAATACTAACAGAACAAAACAGCCAATATATTAGAAGTACAATAGATATCAAAAAATATCATTTAGATTTAATCCTAATTTTTTTAGGCTTTTAAATCTTCTTAATGCTTAGATGATAGTTCGTCAGGTTACAGAACTATATTCTTTCCGACTGATCATTGTTGTTATTTACATCTTTCTAATTCAGCAACAGTAACCATAACGTTTTTGTCTCTTTTTACATTACCACCCAGCTTAATCTTAAACAGTTCGTTCTACTAATTTTATTAATGCATTAAAAGCTGAATGAAAAGTTTCTAGCACAATTACAATTGTAGGAGTTAGTTGACTATCTTTAAAAACAGTTAGGGGATATAAAGCTATTTTTACATAATTATATCAATTCTCATTTCTTTATTTCTCAAAGCAACGTGTGAAAGACTTCTTTTTGTACGCTTTGAACGTCCTTAGGCGGCATAAAAGAAGAACAGGATCATAAACCAATCACTCCTACGCCAGCGCTATATATTGTAGCGAAAACAAATCAATTGACCGTGGATGAAAATTATCTAAGGAACTTTGCAATATATGGGTTCTTGTAAGCGTTAGTGCTGACCGTACGATTCCAAAGTTAATCGCAGAGAAATCTAAATATCGTTTTTTCATTCGTCAGATGTTGGCATTGAACCTTTCCATGTTTCTCCGTTTTCAATGTCTTTAACGGAAGATCTGAATTCCACATCGAGCAATAGCTACGATTCAAACGAGAGTTAGAAACACAGGCGCATATTTATGTTCCTCGTGGTGTAAGTGACAGGATAGGAGAAGTTCGTATTGGGAGAGCGGACAGCTACATGAGTTTGTTAGCACTAATTGTCAATGCACACACCGGAGTTAAACAGAAAGCACCGAGCATAGTAAAAGGATAGATGCCTGAATATAGGTAGCGGTGCGAGCGAAACAAGTGGTATGAAGATTCGAAAACGACGACGACGCAGCAGGCTTTGGAATGTCTTCCTAATAAACAACGATCGAATAATCTTACGGAACGAAGGACTGCGGTGGACGCACAATAGGCGTTATACAGCGGCGTCTTTTCTATAACCATATAGGCATGCGCTCGCATCCTTCTCGAGAGCTGATCCTCTTACTCGCGCGGCTATAGTGTCCTTTTTGGTGTTCTCTTCACGGGATAACGTGTAATTATATATCATTTCGCCAGATCAACATCGATGATGAAAGTGAAATTGAAGCCGTTTTACAACTTAATGAACAACCGGAATAATCTGATAGCATAGGAATCACTTTAACTGTAATTACCTCTATGAAAGTGAAACGATTCCGAAAAAAAATGAAACGCTGGCGTTTTTAGTTTTAGATTAGAAATTAAAGGATCATCAAGGCATCAAAAGCATATCAGCGATCAAGATTATCACATGATGAGGGTTGATGTTTGCATATGAGATCTTTAACAACAACATGGAAACAATATTGATTTTGATCTCAACAATCCTACGAACTAAACTCCAATCTATCTGAGAGTTTAGTCAACCACTAATAACCGCAAATCGCATTAACTTCTATTAGAAAATCCTTAAATCGACATCCTAAGAAGATGGGTGAAAATCACTCCGAAAATAGGAGATAACCTTTCTACCTCCTATAATAGATGTAATTTTACCTTTGTGAATGAAATTAAAATATTAGTAGTTGATTTTATTTTCATCTGTATACGAGGATATTTTGATAAATAGTTAGCCTAGATAGTTTAAAATTGTCAAAACGAATTTTCGTTGCCATAGCAACAAACAACAACTCGGTTGAAATGTCACTGTAAATTTTGAGTAAGAAAAGTAAACGCATTTCTGTGATAAAATTTCAAAAAAGCCATGTCCACCGACATTGTGAAAATCGATAAAATGGAATATCGAACAATCATTAAGTACCTGTTTTTAAAAGGGTTAAAGGGTAAGGAGATTTACGAAGATATGTTTAAAACACTTGGTCATCTTTGCTCTTCCTACGCGACCGTAAAAAAATGGGTTGCCTTATTCAAGAGGGGTAAATTTTCGGTTGAAAATAACGAAAGACCAGGAAGACCGATTTCTGTGTCCACCCCCGAAAATATCGATGTAATTCACGACATGATTTTGTCAGATCGCCGAATTGGGATAAAACATATATCTGAGACTTTGAAGATTTCATGTGAGCTTGTACATCGTATAATTCACTTCGATTTAGGCAAAATGGATTCCTAAATACTTGAATGCTGATCAGAAGCGAGCAAGACTTTAAGCGTCGCCCTCTTTATGCGCCCGGTTTGACAACGACTATTGTAAATCGTCTTATTACCACGGATGAAACCTGGCTCTATTTTTACGACCCAAAAACAAAACAGCGGTCGACGGAATGGAGGCAATCTGGTTCGCCAAGGCCTAAGAAATTTCGGGTTCAGAATTCCGCTCGAAAAGTTCTTGCTTCTGTTTTTTGGGATTTTCGTGGAGTCATTATGGTTGATTATTTAGAAAAAGACAAATCCATAACTGGAGAATACTACATTATTAACAACTCTGCGAGAAAAAATCATTGAAAAAAGACCGGATAAATAGTCCAGAGGTGTTCTGTTTTTGCGGGACAATGCATCTACACACAAATCGCGCATTGCGATGAACACAATCCATGATTTGGAGTTCGAAATTCTTGAGCATCCTCCTTATTCGCCGGACCTGGCTCCGTCCGACTATTATTTGTTTCCTCAAATGAAAAAATGTTTGAAAGGACGTAAATTTTCTTCGAACGAAGAAATCATAGAAGCTGTCGAGAGTTGGTTTGCGGAGCAAGAAGAAATATTTTGCGGGGTTTTAGGGGTTTATAAAAGTTGTAGGATCGCCTTTGAAAGGAGAATACATCGAATAGAAAAATATTTTCATTTTAAAATTGTTTTTTATTCCATGGTAGGCTAAGAATTTATCAAAATACCTTCATATGTAATACATAATACCAAAACGTTTCAAAAATTTCGATATAATTAGGGCTTATCAAATAACAAATAATTATACAATTCACAATACAAAAGTACATATGTTCATTAAAATTATGTGTATACACATACGCATGAGTATTAATTAAGATATACCAGAAAACAATACTGTAGGACAAAATATCATTTACACATAAATGAAATAGTTACACAAGTGTTGGCTCAAAAGAATATTTATAAAGGAAACAATGTATTCGTGTTTGTTCGGAAATTACCCCAAAATTATCTTAATTTGCATGCAGGAGGAGTTTAGGGTTAAGTATGTATATATTATTCATCTCATAAGTTCTGACACATCTTGCATAACATCGCGTTATGACGTTCACGTATATCGGTGTTCAGCAGTCATTTTCACACTATCTTATTGCTTTTTAGGTGAAAACATAAACACAATAGTACATACGTCCTTCTTTGTAAATTTTCTCAAACTAAATACCCCACTTTCGGTTTTCACCCACAAGAGGTGACATTTTCCCTGAATTTGGATTAATTTTGCTCCTATAACTTCAAAATAACATTATTAATTTACCAAAATATTATTACAGAGAAGCACATACAACATCTTTAATAAAAGATGCTCTAGGTATCGATCTTCTATTTCTACATTTTAACATTTCTACGTTATAACTTTGAAGGAAGAACACTCGAATATGGTTAATTTTTTATATATCGTTGCTCACCCCCATTATTAATGGCCTTTGAAACCACCAATGATTGAACTTATGCCTATGTAGAACGATCTTTACAGAAACCAAATACTAATTCTCCAGTAAAGAGACGTGTTCCAGTAGTCGCCAACCAGTCGATCGCGAGCTGCCGGTAGCTCGCGAAGGCAATTCTGGTAGCTCACAACATATTTTAAAAATACAAAGATGTAAAAATCATGTATGTCGAATATAACTGTGCATTATTCCATTTAGGTTGGCTTACGTCGCTGACGACTAGGTAGCTCACAGTTTGTTCCAAAATTATCAAAGTAGAATGAATTGCTTCATCTATCTCATCCTCCGTCGTGAAACGTCGACCACATAAATGTTTCTTTAGGTTGAAGAACAACCAGAAATCACACATGGCCAAATCAGGCGAATAGGGTGGATATTCAATAACTTTTACCTTATTTTCACGTGAAAATTCAACTGTCTGCTGTGCACTGTGTGACGATGCATTGTCGTGATGCAACATTAACCCGCGAATATTGGCTGACTCAAGAACTGCAGGTAAACATTTTGTGGTGTACCAGTTTGCTGTGACTTTACGTTGATTTTCCAGCATCATTGCTTTTGCTAATCCGGTACTATGGAAGAAAACTGCGTACATAACTTTCTTGACAGCCCTTTTCCTTTTGGCCATTGTTGGTGTTGGTGTATCTTCGTAGATCCACACGCGGCTCCCCCGGCGGGTAGGAATATCGTAAAATGGGATGTAAGTTTCATCACCTGTTACTATTTCTGATAGAATGCGATGTCCACCATTATTTAACATTTCCAATGTTGCCCGAGCGATTCCTACTCGCTCTGCTTTTTGGAAATCGGTAAGCGTGTGTGTCACCCAACGAGTAACAATTTTTTTCATCCGAAGATGATCATGTAAAATTGACTTTACTGTTGCGGATCCAACACCAAGAGTTGCCTCAATCACTTGATAGGTGCATCTTGGATCTTCGTCGATCATACGTCTCACACTCTCAATGTTTCCAGCGGTAACTGAAGAACAGGGCTTACCGGTACGTTCCTCATCACCAGGCGATATCCGTCCTCTTTTAAATTCGCTATACCAGCGAAACACAGTTGCACGTGAAGGACTTTCATCACCGACTGCGAGTTGCAATCGTTCAAGACTTTGTTGTTCACTTAAACCGACCTTAAAATCGTAGTAAATCATTGCGCGTACATGTTCTCTTGACAAGTCCATGTTTCGATGACAAATCGTACCTACCACGTTTACTCTATGACAGCAGCGACTGAACTGACAGTCAGAGTTTACTACTTAAGGATGGTGGTATTTAGAAATGTAGTGTTGCCAGCTCTAACTTCTCTACTTTTGTGGCATCTCAAAATATATAGCGTGTCCCTCGTATTGCCATCAACATGCAATTGTTATTTACCTAATAGTAGTAAATGTTGACCTGCAAAATATAATATTGATACCCTTCACCTACAGTGTATCTTTGAAACAGTAGATTAAGAGACATATGTTTATGAAGACTTTTCCTCCAGTATTTTGATGAATACTATTCCTACATAGAATAAAATAGAATATATATTGTAATGTGGCGAATTACAACATCGAACGTGGTCATTAGCGCTACGTATAGTGCCTTCAGCCAACTATAATATGCCCACCTGTTCTACACCAAAGTTCGTCTGACCCCTTTCTCAGTGTCTCTAGTTCTTTTATACCCTCGGGTTCCTTCTCTCCCTGTCGCGGGTGTGTTAGCAGATAAATTTTTCTCATTAGAGCGGTGATCTTGGGGGAACGGATAAATAACACATCCTAAATCTTCAAATTTAAAGAAATATTTTCCTACAACAATTTACAGCACAAATTCAATTGTATCTCTGTCATAATATCGTAAATTAAATATCCTTCGTAAAGATGTTGTCATATCCGTTGGTAAAATTTAATATTGTATAGTTGTTGGTAGTGTCAAATGTCATAGAGTTTAGGCTTTAAAATGGAGAGCTTTCATGGCAGTCTGTCCTCCAAAATTGATCTATTTTTTGAATAAGAAACAGATTAAAATTTAATATAAAATTGTAATTCGAAAGGAATGCCCTAATTAGCCATGATCAGACAATTGCTATCGCGAACAAAAGAGTCAAGGGACGCTTACAATTTTCTCAGTTTAGTTCGAACTACTATTGTCTTATCGTGTTTGTGAATCGTGTTTGTGAATCTAAGTTTCTAGTGCTTATATTCAACGTTAATTACGAAGTGAGATGGAAACAAAATACAAAATTTTAATATAATTTAAACTTAAAAGAGATCTATAATGATAGCAAGGACTGTGGGGTAGTATGACAAACAACAGAGAGTATCGGCACACTCCTCACCACACAAAATATTATTAATTAATTCGGAACAGCTGTTCAAGCCAAATGATTAGTAAACGAATACAAAAATTTACCCATCAAAGTAGACAGCCTAGAAGTAGAAAGTTCACTAGATTTTGTAAATAAGGTCAATAATATTGAATTAGAAGAAGGGGAAATTTTAGTATCGTTTGATGTTTGTTCACTCTTCCCCAGCGTACCAATCCCAGAAACCACAGAATATTTAGTTGAACTCTTAAAACTTAACGATATTGACGACGTCAAAAACGCGGAATACAACTTCTCTGTGCATGAACCAAAACCGTTTTCAAATAGGGAGCAAATATTATGAACAATTGGAGGGTACGATGATGGGTAATCCACTGTCCCCGTTCATAACCAACTTGTTTATGAGTAAATTTGAAACGTGTTTGAAAAAGGACACCGTGTATTTCCCTAGAATTTGGCTTAGATATGTAGATGATATTTTCGCGGTTTTTGACACTAAGAAAAGTAACATTCCGGATTTCCTCGCGACACTCAACTCAAAATTCGGATCCATTAAATTTACAGTAGAAGAAGAAGTGAACAATCGGCTCCCATTCCTAGATAGCCTAGTAATTAGAAACAATAATAAACTAGAAATAGACATCTATAGAAAAGAAACAAGCACTAATAGATTCATTATGACCGATTCGAACCACTGCGAACAACATAAAATGGCCGCGATTAGTTTCTTAATTAATAGACTAGTGAAATTTCCCTTAAACCAAAATAGGTACAAGAAAGAGCTTAAATTCATAAAAAAATGTGGCTATTTATAATGGTTACTCGTCTATAGATGTCGACCGCATCCTTAAGAAAATCCAACATAGGCATTATGTAAGAAATTCTACGACCTTGATACCGGTAGAAACGCGCGACAAGAAATTTGTGAAACTCCCCTTCCATAGAATATCGAAAGGCGTCAGTAAAGTTTTTAGGGGACAAGACATGAACGTATGTTTTAGTTCACGAAATACACTTAAGAACCTTCTTGGTAATCCAAAAGACAAACCGGACATGAAAGAAAGGTCGGGAATTTATAAAATTGCATGCAACGACTGTGATAAAGCCTATATTGGACAAACGAAACGAGCGATAGGTACTAGATTTAATGAACACATGAGATGCTATAGATTCGGTCGAACAGGAGCGTCAAGTGTAGCTGACCATATGAATAACACAGGACATGTAATCAAATTGGAAAACCTCAAATTAATTAAAAACGTAACTTCACCTCGGGAATTGGACGCATTTGAGACAATATACCTGAAGAAAGAGATAGAACATTCGCAGGTCATGAACAAGGAGAATGCGCCACTTCATTTCTCTTGCTTGTTTGATTTATTAGGGTAAAAGAACTTTTCAGGCCACACTTGACGAAGACCGAGTCTCGGTGTTCTGCAATTTATGATTGATTTGTTTAGTATCCTTAGAGTGCGTAGATAGAGAATTAGCGGGAAGTAACCTTCCTTTCGTCTCGCTCTTTTCTACGAGGGTGGGATAAGACCCTTGGCCGTTTCACATATACCCAGCATATTAGAGTTAAGCGATAGAAAAGTAGGTATTCGGAAATAGATATACACAGTTACATGTTTAGACACATTTGTACATATATACCCATCCTTTTTCCTCGAGAGGAGGGATAGACATGCATGGTAGAATTAAAGTAAAAGTTTTTAGCTTTTTCGTTCAGATTTATTCGGTAATTCGGTTGAAAATGGGGGCCCAGTGAGCCTTTGAAACAGCTGTTCCGAATTAATTAATAATATTTTGTGTGGTGAGGAGTGTGCCGATACTCTCTGTTGTTTGTCTTAAAAGAGATCTTATTAACAAAACAATTCTACCAAAATAAAAAATAAAAATAACTAATAATTGAAAAAGAAATACAAGGATACTCAAACTAAAGTAATTCCAAATGCAAACACGACAGACAAAAAAAACTAAATAAACACAGTACTGCGCCTTATGTAAATCAAGCAATGTGACTTATATACATATATGCAAATAATATCACTACTTGATTTCATTCTGTAAGAAACTAAATCTTTTGTAAAGATACCAGAACACTCTTCAATCTTAAAATTAGCCTTAGATTATCGATTTCATTCTTTAATAAATTCAACTTGATTCAGGCAACTGCGTTTTAGAAATCTTTACTGTGATCGAGATTTTTTCGAGGTAATATTGTTTGACAATAGTGAGTTAAGATATTTCCAATTTGTAACAAGAAAAGATAACGTTCCATAACCTTTCTATTGCATTAAAGCTTCTAAGGATGGATATTAGTTAATATGTTTCAAGAACATAAGTCATGTTTATTTCACAGGAATTTCGAAAGTTCGCCAATATTTTTGGTACTTAAAACATTGTCTGTGATAACGGATTTTATTTTTATATTGACCTAATTCTTCATGACTAAAGTACAGTTATAACAGATAAACTTTATTTACTTCGACTATCAAAGCAGGTAATTTAATCGGAAAACTATGCATACTTCGTAATATTATTACCATCCAGCATCCATTATTGTAGGCCGCTTACATTTGCAATAAGATATTCGAACAAACTAATTGCGTAGTCGTTCAACGCATTTTTATGTATCTGTCTTTCTCGGGAGCCAATCGACCCCACCTTAATGTTTGCAGAAATACCGAGATACTAACTAACGTACCGTTAAAATTTGAAAATCTACGCAATCCTAAATAAAACGAAACGATGTTCACCAGCGACTTTGTTGTCTCGAATAAATCCATCAGGCAACGAGAAAGATAACTATAGTGCCAGCGCATGGATGTCATCGCGTATACAGCTTCCGTAATAGGTGTAAAAGTTTGCATAACGAGTATAGATGCCTTGCCTTTCACTAATTAATAACAACGTCTTGCAACACCTAATAATGCGACTCGTCCACTATACCAACTAAAAATGGCGATCGAATAGTACTCAATAGCGACTCGTATGCTTTTCTTTTCTTATTTTCCTTCTTCGTCTTCTTCGAGACCGGCGATGAACACTTGAAGAGATCGTTTAGATGCTTTTTAAGTGATTTATTCACCGCGATACCTGCTTACGCAACGTCCATAAATTCGCAAACGTTTCCATTTTATGCTTCCACGTATTGGACAAATCCGTTCAAAATATCAAGGCAGACACTCGCCCGACCATCTTTAGAAACCGAATGGCACTTCCTGACATGATTGGACAGATTGTTAGATACGTGCGGACAATGCCAATGCTGATAAAGTGTGCGGATGATGTACCGCCGCAGATGGTAGATAAAAGAGATTAAAACAGAAAAAAGCTTGCATGCGGGAAAGATTACTAGGTACTGTTAATGATCTTCAGGACGTGCGGGTAATAGAATTGTTAATCAAATGAAATTGGAGCAAGTGACTTGAAAAACTATACTGAAATGTCTAGAATGTGCAATAAAATATCTTTTTTATTACACAAACAATTGGTGGATTATTAAATCTTGAATACAATCTTAACTTCAATTTTAAGATTATTATTGTTGAATATACTAATAGATATGGCAAACTATCTTCTTTCAATTGTGATTCATCTAAACATACTCCAAAAATCACGCTCAAATCCTTTACAGATTCAAATACAAGAATGAAAAGTGAAACATATACGTACATCTTGTGAAAGGTTTCATGCTCGTATAACATACTGTGCATTTCGTTAGAGAAGTACACTTACGTCATATCCGCTGCGGAAAAAAATGTGTTTCAGAACTTCTATGGCTAAGCTACAAGTCCGCTAACATCATAAGCGGACGTGTTGCTTCATCGCCATTGCAATTGTATTCGGTGTTGGGGCTAGTGCTGGCGTCTGTTGGTTTAATTTGCCTTTGAATAGTCACGTTTCAATGACATAATGTACTTCTCTATAAGAAAATGTATTGTATCTTTCCATTGCGTCTTCGGACGCACGCCATAATTTCAGACCTATGTGAAGCAAATCGCTACTTCTAAGTCATCTTAAGTACAGAACAATAATATCCAATCTTTAAATTCGGTGTTTAATTAAACTTTCGATGAGTAATAAAAATACACTTTTTAATTACCTTACTATAAAACTGCACGTAAATTATTGAAAAATTTTGAAGAAGAATATTATGATGCACATGAGAAACGATTGTCAGTTGTTGCAGCGCGGCTTAGCGCTAAAAAACGCTTGTGTGAAACTAGTCTAAAGGACTGTACCATACACGCACTCCCCACTTATAATCTCTTTTTTTCCATATTTACGTAGAAACGTGAGCATTACGGTATATGCATAAGTACATTCACTGTCTACCTCTCTAGTTACATTAATTTCCCTAAATCTTTCAAATAGTTCAAGTAATAGAATTAAGGTAAGTGTGGCCACCAGATCTTCATAAAAAAACGACAAAGTTAAAATCTGAACGACTGCCTGCAATCAGTCTTTAATTAAAAAAAATGATATTGAATGCTAGAGAAAAATTTTGTGCAAACAGAAAAGTTAGCCATCTCTTTTTGGAATATTCATACCCAGGGGCTTCTATTTCTCTTTTGGATTATCACATATACGTATATTATTTGAAAATAATAATAATCAAAAAAGAATATGGATTAGTAAGTTCAGCAATTCCACACATGTTAACTACCGTAATCAAACTAAACTAAAACAAAAGAACAGAACTCAAAAACATATAACTTTAAAATCAAAATAATAATAAAAGTTAAGCTAATTTTCAGATTCTTGATCAAACTTTAATGGAAGATGCGTATTTGGGGCTGCTACCAAAGATCTGGAAATATAATATTATACACATATTTGTTGATGTATGTTTTTAGACTTCTGTAAGGTTTTATGATCAAGTTTGTGTCCGAATAATGGCACAAAGGGTACTACTTAATAAGGAAATATGAGAAGATTAATTATATTAGAGTATGTTCACATGTCCAAAGTTTGTCTAATATGTCGCCTCCCTTCAATGCCAGAATGCCCTGTGCTTTACATAGCGCAGGGTATTCTTTTTAATAAAACGACCATGTACCAACTACATTCACAAGAAACAAACACAAAGCATATACAGATTATCAAAAATATTAGACCGCTGTGTTTCAAAATTCGTTATTGTACACGAAAATGCTTTGTAAATCCTAATAAACAAACAGAATGTTTCCAACGTATCGTTGAGAATTCTGTACAACTGATTTGATCTTGTAAGTATGAACGAACCCTCAGCTCTAAGAACATGAAAAGACTTCTAAACATCGGTTAAAAGCTCTGCACCAGTTTTATTCTTCAGCATCTTGGATGAAAAGCTCCAGGTAGTGGTACAATTCATAATGATGTCTTACATGATGACCTTCTGTTATTACGAAGGCCGTTCAAACATAAGCAAATCCATATGCAAAAGCATTTACTTCTTTTACGAGACCTATACATACATATCTTCCCAGCAATTAAATCGTAAAACACGCAAACATTAACAAAATTACTACCTTGACGTACTGCCATGTATCAGTACGCGATTTAACTGTTTGATCTTTCTGTTAATAGGTCGCATCGGTGGAAAATTGCGTATCCCTAAGGAAAATCCTTCGAACAACAACTGATAATTACAGAACTCATCGTAAAGCGAATTAGCTTAAGATACCTGTGCGAACCATTTAACCATAGTCCCGACGGCCACGTTGCCTATGTAGAATTGCTATTGCGGTTGCGTTTTTCACGCGTCCAAACTCATCTCTACCTAGGAATCTCGCTTCGCTTTCGCCATACACCCCGTTATTAAATTTATTATTGTTACGTCTCTGGAAATTGGTGAATGCAGAATGCAATGAGAAAACTTCTGTTCATGCGAAAGAAAGCAAAGAGAATTACTGAATTACTGAATCGATATAGACTTAATATATCCAAATGCGTACCTGCGCAGGTAATTTTTTATAATCCTAAACGAATTGCGTAGCAATAATAAACAAGTAACCTCTAATATCCAGAACTGCGGTTTGAATGCAGTTATACCGACGGCGGAGATCTTCAATTATTCAAGGCTAGACATCACCAAGGTCACTTCTTCTTCATAGTTTATTCTATCAGATACATTTTAATGGAGATTTGTCACGTGTATGTAATTGAGCAAATAATTGTAATACACGGATTGCGTAACATCTGCAATGTAAATTAACATATTGTTTTTCTTTATCTACATTATTCAGTGATTTACAGAATAATAACAACAGATATCGATACTCCAGTATTGTAATTCAAAAATCTGTAAAATTTATCTTTATTAAAAAATCAGCAAATGCTATATTTCTTCAACGTATATTACTTTCCCACTATAAGCTGATTTGCAAAAATTATCAACTGACGGTGTAAGTTTCTGTAGTTCTGCAATGAAATCATGATTTTCCTATATACATGATGTGATAAACATGTTTCGGACAATAACTGTTCGCGTTATATGGTACTTTAAAACAGTTTGCCCCACCCAGCTTTGAAATGTTTTACTAACAGGCAGATAATGCCATTGAAGTAGTGTCTTTCAGGTGTTTTCATGTTTACTGTACTAATGTACTTGACGTTCCGCTAAGCATGTGTCGGCGTCTTCAGAAAGAGTGGTATTGTTGTCTTCCATTCCTTATTATACCCTTCGTAGGAATAGTGTCCATTGTGGGCTGTCAATGGAAAGCAACCGTAAAAACCTACGCTCAACTACCACTTAGGACAGCGCGTAACGCAATTTCCAATTACCATCGAAATCTTATTTGGTGTTGGGAGTACTGATGCCAGTTTTATTAATACTGTAGATCCTTTTTTCTATAAGTTACGATATTGTTCATCTGCTTTGTTAGAAGATATATCCATTAGCTGAATTAATTGAAACGCAAATTCTTTCGGCATTGTCTCATCACCAATCCAGATAATACTATATTGCCTCCATTTCTTTCAGTTGCGTGATAACTTCATCATACTTTTGAACAAACTGACCTTTTACTGCCCAAAACTTGTGAAACAGCGTTAGCTTCTTTATCTTCTTATTGCTTATACAGCGTTCCAAGGCATTTTGTGAAACACTAAATGAAACAAATTCTCGGTAGTATTCCATGTTTCCACTTACTACAATATTTATTGCCTTCTGCATGCTTTCGGTTTACCAGTCTTTCTTTTGTTTTGCCCGAATTTTATATACAAATTTCGTTACAGCGTCACACATGAATTCACTAGATTGGTAGTAAACATGGGTAGCCCATTTTTGGCAATTTACTCATCATTCGCCGAGTATTGTTTCCATTACCAGCTTCAATTCTGTGTTTAGCAAGATTTGATCCAAAATAGAAAAAACCTCTAAGATGAATGGACTTATTGAAATTTATTTTTAAAAGTATATATTTACGAGGGAACATTCTATTATCTATCTAGCCATGAAGAAAAAGATTTAAAAAAACAAAAAAATATATTTTTCAACATATGTATGTTCCACTAATGGTCAAACACCTATTCCAACGTTTCTCTAGTAAACCTATACCTTCAAAAAAAATCTTTCCGTAAGTCCTTAAAAAACTCTTCTACCGCTGCTTTCAAGGATTCATCCGAAGAAAAACGCCGTCCTCTGAAGTGTTTTTTGAATATAGGGAAGATTCGCTATGTGCCAAGTTCGGCCAAAGCGGATGTCTCATATCTATAAAACCGCAGTCGTTGATTACCTTTTAAACTTGGTGAGCTTCGTGGTCTAAGCAGCATAATCTTCCGATCAAAATTTTGACGTCTTTTTTGTTGAATGGCAGTTTTCAATTCATTAATTATTTCTTCATAGACTTTCCCTGTTATTGTAGTGCCTTTCTCCATCAATTCAATTAACAATACCCAAAACACCGTAGCCATCAGTTTTCCTGATTGCATGGATTCTTGTTTTGTCGGTGGCTCCCATTGATACACTTGTTACGATTTTTGAAAAAAGATCTTTGTCGTCAGCCGCCAAGTTTTCCTCACAAATTATTTGCCGACACAATGTTTGTTGAGGAGTACTCAATTTCGGAATTCAACGTGCTCACACGTTATCCATTCCAAAATTTTCATGAAAGATTCTTAAAACTGTAGCTTCTGATATCCCTACTTTAGCACCAATCATTGAAATTCTTATTCTTCGATCTTCTAAGACCAGTTCCTTAACTTTGTTATTGTTTTAATGTTCATCTTGAATTGATTCGCTGCCCCATCGAAATTGTTTACACCAAAGCTTTACCATAAAATATGGCGGCGCATTTTTCCCATAGACGTTAAACAGCCGGTCATAAGTATTCTTGGGTGCACTTCCCTCCTTCGTTAAGAACTTGATAACACTACTGCGTTCTAGTTGAATTTCATTAATTTTTTAATTGATTGAAACCTTTATAAAAACAACACAACCTTTTGAATATAAACGAAACTTGGTCAACTTGTATCAAAATGTTACAGCTATTTGACAGCAAAAAGTTGCCACCGTCTGTTATTTTTTCATAGATAAGTTAAGCTCTTCTTTTTCCAGAAAAGCTAAAATAATTTAGAAACCTGAAGAATGTTTGACAAAACAGGTGAACACCATAAGAAAAGGTTAAAACTTATATCGATCATGCTTTTGGGAGTTTTCTTTCATAATATTCTTGGAAACTTGCAAAGTGATTTCGCAATTTACAGATATACATATGAATCAATGTTATGAATTTGATTGTATCTTCTTTTGTTTCAGATTACTGCCCAATCCTTAAGTGGAATTGGCTACGGTATAAGAAGAGAAATATTTTTTCTAAACTTAGAAGACGGATATTTTGGCTGTCAAGTAAACGAATCGACCGACGTGCTGCAATTATTCGAATTGTCAAAATTATGCGACGGAGTACCGAATTGTTTTTTAGGCTCAGATGAATTAAGAAACGAACTTAAATGTTCAGGTAAGTAAACTCATCATTACAAACTTGAAAAAAGCTAACGCGTTATTCTCTAACATTTCTCCTTACAAGGCAAAGTATCATCTCGATTTGATCTTTGATATTTCATGTACGAGTACCTGGTACGGTTTATGGCTTAACGTCTTTTTTCTTCGGCATATCTTGTTTTTCCTCCAGTACAATCTGGTGTTGTTTACGTATGAGCAATAACTGTCCAATTAGTAGGGTATCCTACTGCTCAATGATTTATGTGACGACTTATATTAAGGAATATTAGTAAAGTATTCGCATTAGTGACCCGCTTTAACAAGGTTTCAATCGTTTAGCGGGAAAAAAGTGGCTAATAATTGATCGCAAGTACTACAAACCGGTTAATCTTTAGACGCAGAGACTAGAAATATGTATTGCATATACACAATGGAGACGTATTTCTTATGGTTTTATGGAAGAATGCAAGCGCACGCAAGTTTTTATAAAGCTTTTCTTGACCATTGGATATTTACATTAAAGAATGCCATTTCATTAAAACTTGTTAATGTAATAAATAACTGTGTCTGATGATTTGACATCACTTCATTTTTTTGGTCACACGAATTTACTATGCAAATCTATATAAACGCTTCCTAAAAGTAAACCACAAATCATATCATATATGCGACTTAATAGTCTTTTTAAATTCAACTTTAGAATATAGGTACCTCCATATTCCAAAACAACCTAAAAGATCGGTAAGATCACTGTGTTAGAGTGGATAATAATACTTCAATATTACAAAAAAAAAATCGAAATACACTTATGCACCAATTTTAAATAAATTAAAAAGTATAGTAAAATTTCGAAAATATCATAAGCGAAGCAACATTCATATATCCTGATGACTAGAGCGGGCCAAGAGCGCCACGCGCCAGGTTCGCAATCAGGCTGCCGGGCGCATATATGTATGTAAACATAGGTAATTTAAATATGTAATTATTAGGACGAGGACCAAAACCACTGTCTATTACGTCGTGAAGACGCGCAAATATACACCTGCAGTTTGGGTGTTCGTTGATAAATAGGGCGTTGTTCACAGTGGGCCACTACAAAAAAAAAGTTCATTCATCGACGGCTACGAACTAACAGCGCGCTTATTCATTTACGGATGACGCGCTCTATTCATCAACAAATGACGAGTCTGCAGATGTTACGTTTGCACCACTTCGTGGCATACTAGAAACAAGCGTCGGTGTGCTCGCTGTAGTGATTATGTCTAACGTAACTATTAAAAATAAACGGCCATTACCTACAAAAGTTAATAAATTTCTTAGTGAATTTGTGGATTTACACTACAATGGGAGTACAATTTTCTGTAAAGTTTGTAAAAAGAAACTACTGTGCTGGAGCAAACGTGATTGTGAAAGACATATAAATAGCGCACACCACAGAAATAAAAGAAATGGTGTGTCACAACAACGTCAATTTCAATTAGAATTGCTTTTAACGTTTATGGTATGTGGTCTACCACTTCGTATACTTGATAAAAAAGCATTTCGAAAATTCTGGGGTACATACAATACCGAGTGGATACTACCATCTCGGACAGCGTTACGGAGAGATATTCCACGAATACGTGAGGACATTGAAAATCGAATTAAAGCCGAATTAAAAGATAAACAGCTGTGACTATGTCTTGATGAGACGACAGATTGCAAAAAAAATTCTATTTTGAATATAATAGTGCGCGTATTAGATCCTATTAAACCAAATTTTGCAATTCTATTAGCCAGCAGAAGATTAAAACAGTGTACTAGTAAAGCAATTACGGCCGTAGTTCTCGAAACGTTACAAAAATTTCAAGTGTCAACCAGTCAACTGTTGTTGTTCATGAGCGATGGTGCAGCAACAATGTGTAGTGTAGGCCGTTCCCCTAAAAGAAAAGTGTGAAGGACTTTTACATGTTACGTGTAAAGTCCATGCTTTACATCTTGTGGCACAAACTATTCGAGAGTGTTACCCGGAGGTGGATGCATTAATAGCAAACACAAAAAAAGTATTTCTCAAAAGTCCTAAGAGGACTAGGGCATTCCACAGGTTATGCCCTGGTATTCGAGAACCACCACAGCCCATTCTTACGCGTTGGGGAACGTGGTTAAAAGCCGCTTTTTATTATAATGAACATTTTCAAGAAGTCAAATCCGTTATTTTGCAATTCGTCCCTGCCGAAGCTAGAGCTATTAGGATGAGCCAGAAGGGATTTCTCGATATTTCTGTTGAAACACATCTAAAGAATATTAGCAACAATTACAAAGGGTTAGTAGACGCGATAGAAAATTTGCAAAATTCTGGATTGTCGTTGGTAGAATCAGTGCAAGTCGTGGACGAAGTTAGTACATTGTTACACAGTATAAACGATGCAACAAGTGGACGAGTTTTAGCTAAGTTCGATAGTGTTTTAAAAAAGAATCCGGACTACACGAGATTAAGACAAATGTGCGATGGGGCATCTGCAGATTCCTTGACTAAGTCTAAAGATTATTTTAATTACGCCTGTCTTACTTCGGTAGACGTGGAACGGTCGTTTTCGAAATATAAGAACATTTTTTCGTCTCGGCGAACATCCTTCACCGAGGCAAATGTGGAAACTTATCTGATGGTGCAACAAGCCTATCCGCATTATTAAGAAGGATAGAATTTATTTATTATATCTTTATTTACAGTTACATTATTAAGTACAACAGAATAAAAAAAGCGTTCAGTTATTTCCTTATTACATCCCATTTACAACGCATACCGTTTTCAATCAAATAAAAAATCATAATGAAAATAAAAACACCTCAGCGTGTACATATATATATATATATATATATATATATATATATATATATATATATCCGCTCTAATTACTAAACATTATTATTGCGTCAGCTTTTATTTTTTTACTCTTGTGTATTAATTTCGAAATATCACATATCTGCTGTGACTCACATATACGCTATTTACAATAAGCGGCCGTTGCGCCTGATTCCGATTCTGTTGGATGGCGCAATTTGGCCCGCTCTACTGATGACGGATGTATGTTCAGATAATTATTAAGGGAAAAGGTGGGTAGTGGTTGAAGTACGAGGATGGTATGATAAATACCTGTGTTAAAGAAGACGACGCAATTGTTTTGCATGTAGTAAATTTATTTCTGGACATAATCTCCTTATAGCTGTATACACCTAGTCCAGCGATGTTTCAACGTTTCTAAGCCATCCAAATAATAGAATTTGTCGAACTCTACAAAATAGGCCTGACGTCTTCATTTGACGTGAACCGCTTCCCGCCAAGCTAGTTTTGCAAGTTTGGAAAAAGGAAGAAGTCGCAAGGGGCTAAATCCGGCGAATATGTTGGATGAGGCACCAATTCGTACCGTAACTGGACTAGTTTTGCTGTCGCAATTGCCGATGAGTGGGCCGGGGCGTTATCATGATGGTAGAGAATTCTTTTCTTCACAAAGTGGGCCCCTTTTATCTTTAGTTCAGCGTCGAATCAGACCAATAAGTCAATAATAACTTAGTACTGTCTCGTGATTGTCCTTCATTTGTTGAAGTAATCAATTAAGATTATGTATGCCTTGCGAATCCCAAAAATTGTCACCAATTTACTAACTAAGTCTCCACTAAGGTTTATTTGTGAAACGTATAATTGTATCAGCTCAGCTTGTGATACATTTTGTTGCAGTCTGAATAATTTGATTCAAACCATTCTTCAGCGCAGTACTGAGTAGTTAATTTTTTCGCATTTTTGATCATCCTCAAATAGCACGCACTATTTATATTTTATGTTGGTTGTATGTTTATTACTTATTACTTTTTGTTTATTTGTATGATCTATGTGTAGCATTGTCCTTAATTTGGTCAATACTGTTGGACAATATACCATTATTATTATTATTATTATAACTTTTCTGGCTGCAATCGCCTTCGCACGTTCGCCGAGGAAAACCCATTTTGCCGACTAACCTTTGGTTTCTGGCGTGAAGTGATGTATCCATGTCTCATCTACAGTCACATAACGCCATAGAAACTCACGCTTAAACATGTCCAAACATTGCTTTGATCAATCGTCAGCAGATGCGACACCCATCTCGCCGATAGCTTATTCTCATATTCAATTGAAATGTTTACCACATTAGCACTACGTCTAATCTCCACCCGCCTGTCTGCTAACACGGTATCATGAATTTTATTGATCACATCGTCCGTAGTCACCTTAGTGGGACGACCTGTCCTCTCTTCATCAAAGACGTTCAGCCACGTTTAAATTCATTAAATCAGTATCTGATGGCAGTCATCGAAGGTGAATGGCCCTTATAAACTACATTCAACCTTTCTTTGATTTCTACACGCGTTTCCCATCTAAAAAAAAAAAAAATTAACCAGTGTTGTTGTTCTTCAATGATTCCATAAACACATAAACTTGCTCACGTTCAACAGGTCTTAAAACAATACTACTCGATGAGTCTCTCCGAGGTTTTGACAGACGTCGACTAAAGAATAATACTCGCAGTCGGTAATGTAAACACAGGTACTTCTCATACTATCCTCGTAGATATCTGGAAATTCGCTATCAGTTTTGAAACCAGTAATTACTGCCATATAGAATTTTAATAGCCAGGATCAGTGCCTAATGGTGGTATTTCCTTACTAATTGGCCATAAATTACTGATTAATTGTACGTAATTGAACAGTTAACATTAAAAAATGCGATGCAGAAAATTGGTCTCAAACAGAAGAGAAATTCAAAATGTACCTTCTTCCCTGTAGGACATAATATTCTAAACCCTGTGTCAATGCGATATTTGGTACGTAAAAATGTCCCTATCAGAAAATAAATGACCTCTGCGTTCAGCAACATCTTGCGGAATTGGCTAATCAGTGCTAGATGTATCCCAATGCTTTCCCCAGTCAAAACAAAAAGACACATAATATTATTATTTTAGTCAAGTTGTAGTCGGTAATGTTACTCTAATTAAAGAACAAAATGTAGTTTCTTCTAAGTTGGTTTACTATATTAACATCTAAAAACGCAATATAACTCCAAAGTATGATATAAAATTCGATGACAAAGAATTTATGTATTTTTTGTAAAATCAATGCGAAAATATACGCACATACTTGGAATATTCTGTGGAATGAATTAAGTCAATCACCCACTGAATTTTTGTACATACCACTACGACAACAGTACTTGATCAGGTAAAATAGGTTCTAGAAATATTTAACTCAATGCGACAAAATAAAAGTTTACTACACTTTGATGGGTCTTTACCTCCACTTTCCTTACAATCAGATTCTGTTTGTTTATTCCTCGAACTAAAAAAATGGTAATGGTCGAAAGGCTATCATCTCGTCGTATTCAACGTCTGTGAAAAACCTCGCTCGACTTCTTCTCTACAGTAAAGGACGAAATGAATGATTCATAGTCACGATCCATCCTCTGTGTGTGCGCTGGGCGATCGACTGTCGTACATTTCGAGATTGTTAACTGTCTTTGCTGTCTTGTCGCTGTTCTCCTGCTTGTGCTTTGTTCGACATACATAGAAACGAGGTCTCCTTCGATGTCAATGTCAATGATGTACATATAAGCGGATCAGTTGTGTTGGTACTACTGCTGTGGATATGTATGTATGTGATATTTGATTTTTTAGATAAATAGTACAACCAATGCAAAATTATTTAGACGATATGCCTCCATTAAGTTGTAGTTTCCCTATATCGTTTGTTAATTTTTGTTAACCTCAGCTTACTTTTGGACAAACTGGAACTATACTGTGTACGATGCCTTCTTATTAGCCAAGTATGTAAATCTCAAAAAGATTACTATTTAGATCTTCATTTTTACCAGCGCAATTAGATATCTCGTAAAGACATATCTTGGGATATTCTATTTCTCTCTTTTATCAGTCATATCGGCTAGTTTATTAAATATTTATTAACAATGTAGGTGACTAACATGCCAAATCTCAGCTAAGGAACCAACATTTTTCTAGTTTAGAGCAAATTTACTGGCAGAAGAGTTAGCTTTCTGATGTATTACTTGATGGGAGTCACATTATCCACTTTTCTGTAATTTTTGGTCACGACATTGAGAACCTTAAATATTAATTATGATATTTTCTAAGCATTATCTAACAATAGCACTCTTTATTAATCATAAGTTTAGCAAGTTTTAGACTGTCTTCCAACACTGTTGGTACAATCTGGATTGTACCAACAATGTTGGAGAACAGTCAATATATGAGAGTCACGTGATGATAGGCCTGGATCTATCATCACGTGACTCTCATATATTCGATCCACTGTGTCAGCAATGAGCGGTGGAGCAACTCGTATGCAGTTAGTTAGGGACATGTCCGCATTCTTTAGTTGAAGAGAGAATTAATACACTCCCGATTTGCTGGAAAAAAAAATGCATGGAAAAAGAAGGAAACTATACAGAAATATAAAGTACATTCTATTTTGTAAAACAATGTTCAAATAAAAAATTACAAATAAAGATCGGTTTATATTTGATCTACTTTCCTAAATCGATAGCGATTGCATTTTTACTCACGATGGTGTACATATACAGTTTTATTAAGAAAAAATCGATTTCTTTGAATTAAATATTCATAAATTGGATCTTAAATTCTGAACACCCCGTATGTGGTAAACTAAGTGTTGCATTATTATTAGAAAGTATAAAATTTTCATTGTTTTCAGTATAATTATGACATAAATTCATTCAATTGTGTTTCTGATTTGTGATTTAAAAAAAAAGAAAAAGGAAACATAGGAACCACAAACCTTGCCTGTTAGAAACTTTCAGAACTAGGCTAAAACGCTAACTGCGAAAACCTTTAGTAAACGGATTGCATGAGAAGCCCTGTATATAAGTAAAAATTAAACAGAAGAAACTTCTGTTAAAGTATTTGTACAAGTATAAACGAAATTAAAAGTTTGAATAATCATACGATACAGGTTTTAAAACATACATATGTTTGAAAAATGTAAAATGTAATTCACTAGTTTTAGTTGCAAATTCAATTTTGACTTGGAAGTAGCAATTTGTATAAAAAACCGGAAGAACTTAAGTGTGGATAGCTAGTCAAATACACTAAAAGTACTTTAGAACAAAACAAGGGAAGTGTAAATTTTGTCTAGCCAGCTCCATTGGAGGCCCAAAGAGACTATACCATAAATGTTCTTAAATATTTCGACTCACGCAAATCTCTTCAAAACGGATTTTAGTCCGTAATAAATACATACAATCCAATGCCACCAAAAATGTCACGCGCTGCCTTTTTAAAGTTATTTGCATTACATTTGTGCCGTCAAAAACTTGCTCAATAACGGTTTTAGCGCTTTAAAATAATACCTTCTTATACAGTGAAAGAAACAGTCAGAAAGCAATCATATTTATAAGTATACCTTCTCATTGCTTTCCGGTGAAAATTCCTTTACGCAAACGTGAGTCATATTTTCAAGCATAGGTTAAATAATTTTGTTCAAATATGTACATATACCTATATAGATGTATTGGGCGTGTCAGATCACCAAGATGGGAACAAGTGTTTCAATGACTTCAGCTGCCACCAACTAGTGGCAAATATACATCCACTGTGCTAAGGAAGGCAAGAATCCAGCGCTTACTTGCATACAATTACAATAAATGAATAATGTTTGCAGCGATTATTCCATTTCCTCTCCTTCTTCTCAGTTCCAATGTATCTTTTCCTTGTCCTCACGTTGACAATGCTGTCGGACAACGAAGCGCCGATAAGCCATGAATTACCTCCAAACGGAATGTTTATGTAACGGAATGGAAGCGATTAGAATCAGAACGTAAACATTTTTGGTACGTTGAGACAATATATTTTAAGCTAATAAAATAATCATGCGACACGGTGCTATTGTATATTACCTTGACGTTATTGTATTAAAACAAGGGTGTTAAATTACATACGTTTATATCTTGTTACGTCTTCTTATCGACGAAATTACCGTATTGCTCGATATCCGTGTACAATCACGTTATGTCATCTCCTTGAGTCGTTACCATATTCAGTAATTGGTAACCGTTAAGCATTGCTGACCATTCGCTTTATATTTAGCATCTAATGGATATAAAAAAGCTTTTTGTTAATCCTATGCTATTCTTAGTGTGTATCTACCAAAAGAAAATCAATTTCAAAGTGCAAGCACAATAGAACGTTACAAACTTGGTTAGTAGTCCAGTTTGGAATGGGAAATCCATTAACTCAAAACTTTATAAACAACAAAAGCCTAATAATAACCTTCATTAGTAAATTATAATATTTTTCAGTATATAGAGAGGTTAATTTTGAATTATACATTCTTTGTTTTTGCTACGATCAGAGTATTTACCCTTTTTTCAACCAGGTGAGAAAGAATATCATTATAGGAAAGACAAACAAGGAGCGAGCGACAAAAACATAAAAGTGCATTAGCAGGGTTTAAAAATGTGATAAAAAGATAAATAAGAAACGGTTTCATTATTGTTAGTTTGAGTGTATTAAGCTTTTAAAAACGGCTTCTACGAATGCAGAGAAAGCCGAGATGTTACGCTTTTATTATTTCCCAAACAATAACTGTCGACAGTACCTAGCAAATTTGTAGGCTAATTGGCATCCCGATCAAAAACAATCACATTTTAAAACGTTTTTAAATTTGCAGGTTTCATTAGTAAGGCAAGAAAGTGTTAATAAACTAAAGAAATAGAAATGTAAATGATGCAGAAGGAAATGATGAAACATTTATCCACGTTAGCGAAAGTTTTATGCAAAACTCTATTATTTGTATATTTATAGAGAAGTCGATGCAATATTTAGAGTGTAATAGAAAAATTGTTCCTTTTACATCCTGCCTTTTCTTTAATGTTTCCAACTTTGATCTTTTAGTAACTTAACCGTTAACATGAAAATTAGTTGTGAAACGAATGCTAAAAATTCGGTATCTATACGGACATGTAGTAACGGAAGGAAGCACTCGTCGTTGGAGAGGAAGCGTTTTTGTGTCAAAATTGCATTACAGACTTGAGTATAATTCTTATGTCGACCGTGTTGTCAAGGATACTATTTAAAGGATGTTCAATTCTGCACATCTGGTCAGTCGTACCTTCATTGCGGCCCGTCAATAGTTTCAGCTCGTACAATACAATAGGATGTGCCACGAATTGTTTATTCGTATGTTAATACGTATTGTACTTTGTATTGTATTATGATTAATTAACTAAAAATAATTATTGAACTCGTAGTTGATTAAAAATAATACAACGTACAAGAAATCCATTGTTAATACTGTTACCTTTATTTAGTTATTAGTTGACGTCGATTACTATTACGTATTCCTATTTATAGATAAAATCACCCTTCTTATTAAATTAATATTTCAGCAAATAGAGAGAAATTTAGAGAATAATATGTTTGTACATATGGTTTATAAAGGGACATTTATTTAGTACAACAAATTTTATGTATCTAAAATAATGGCACAGTCCTAGAAGATAAATACAATTCTTTAACTCTATATGAACAGCAAATATTTTTCTGTTGAAGAAGTTATAACTATTGGATTTACTAAATGTTTAATTAATTTGGAGAAATATTAGATATTCTAGTTTTTACAGATAATATATGAGACCAATTAGTAAGTACAAAAGCTAAACATTTTTTACATAAAACATTTGATAAAGAAAATCTAATTCATAATTTTTTTTTAGTTTTCTTCGTTTTTTCTTTCAATGTCCTCATTAGGAGTGCTGCTGAAAAATTTGCGTATCCTTTTCTCTCCTTTTGTCTAAGCATTCTTAGTATTCATGTAATTAATACGTATGATTAGACGTAATTTACAAAATACCTTAATAACCTCAATCACCATTTCATCTTTCTTGTTTATTTTTTCTGCCAATTTCTTGGTTACCAAAGGTCCTTTTCTTAATGACTCCCCATAGAAATTTTGAAAATAATTATTTCATTTAATGATCTTGTTCAGCCATTCTGAGGATGGCTTTATGAGTCCTCTATAGGGGAGTTGCTGAACCCACGAGGATAAGTTGTAACTGAACTCTGGTTCAACAGCTCTAGTTGGATCACCCAGTGTAGTAGCTTTTCCCTAAACTTTTTTGCAAGATATTCAGCAATGTACTCTAAAGCATCGTATGTAGTTCCCTCAACATTTGGTACAGTCGGGTAGATACTTTCTGTTGATGGAAATTAACTATCAGTAGAAGTACTGAACTCGGCGGCTGATGGATCATCTGACATGGTAACTTTAGCAGTTTCAATAACGGATGCAACAATATATTCCTCAGGAACTTGCTCTATAATATTTACCTTTAAAATACACAATTTTTATATTAGCTTATTGTCTACTGTTTATTGTACGTATAATATATACACCTACATCCTTATTCTCTTTATTGCCTCCAATGGCGTTGGATGATCACTTGGTCCTCTGCTCCTTATTTGGAAAAAGAAGTTTTCAAGGCTGCTCTGGTCGAGTTTGTGAGTGCATATAAACTCCGCTTGAAATGCTGACTTCACGTCCTGAAATAGTGATTTTAGGGACTTAATGGATGTTATCATTTCTCTTTGAAAAATTTGCGTATTTTTTCCTGGTACTCCCATTTTAGAAATAGTTTCCAGCATTTTATCTAAATGTTCTACTTGCAATTTTAAATTGACTCCAAATGCACATTTGTATGGATTGACGTCAAACTTAATGTAGCTGTTAAAGATGTCAAACCATTTGTTAACATCGCAAATTAATTTACCCACGTCCGCAGCTAATTTTGCATCAGTTCCAGGCTTATATCGAATTAGTGCCTGGCCTACAATATTTGATAACAACTGTGCAGCTAATCGCACATTTTGACGCTGGGTTTTTCACATGTTATGTGTTTTCTCAAAACTTTATAAGAAGCATTCACTTCACTTTTCATTGTTTGTTCAATTAGAGATTCCAATGGAGCTTTGGTAATGATTTTATTTTCAATCACAAATCCTGTATCCAAGAGCCAGTTTCGGAATAATTTTAACAAATGTGGAGCATCTGCAAACATATAAATATTTTTGTTTCTATTTTAGGGTGGTGGGAAGACGTTTTCTCTATGTCAACTCACAAATCTTTCCACGCATATTTAATTTGATGCAGTGCTACTATTATGTTTAACAAAATATCTTTTGTCATTTTCTAGACAAATGCAATATACACAGGTTGCTTCCAATTAGCAAACAATCCTCTCGCCATACATACTTGCATTTGATTGTTTGAGCCAATGACTTCATCTGCAGCAACGCCATATTCCAGTACTGATTTCATTTTGACTTCGTCAAATTGAAGTGCTACCGTTTTTTCGAACCACTTAAATTTTCACCAGCCAAGTCATGACTCATGTGAATTCTTGAAGCCCATCTTCTTAATGATGGCAATCCAGGAAGAGGTTAATGTAATTTATCCCTTAGATACAAGTAGCACTTTTTACTATAATAACACAAAGAAATAGCTATTTCATTGCGGGTCCAATTGACTCTCTTTTTCTTATTTAAAATAATGGATATTTGATTATATGTTAATATGTTTTTAAGAATATTCATACTAGTTTTTTTCTTCCCAGCGTTGCACATGTCTAGGTATTTGACTTTATTATATTTCAAATTCCCATTTAACAATCTCATTTTATTTTGGGTGTTCTTCTTATAGGTAGCAAATTCATTTTGCAATGCAACAAATTGATGATAAAGTTGATTATAATCATCTTTCAGTGATGACACATTGGCACAACTTAATTTTGGGCAGGAAACTGTAACTGGGCTATCAGCACATTTAGTACAATCCATAGTACTTAAAGCTGCAAATAAAATTTCACCGCTACTTTGAAGAGTTGTAGTACCTGAAGTGGATGATATGCTAAGGAGTTCTTCGACAAGATTTTTCTGTTCTTGCCTGGCTGGTAAGTGCAAAGAGGGTACAGCTGTTTTCTTTAATTTTTTTTCAACGGCAGACCTATAAATGATTTAGCCATATTTAATAATAATATTTAATCACGATATTTACATAATTTTAAGTGTATGCTCACTTAAATACTTTACTTTACTTTACTTTAAATACAAAGGAAAATAAAGTGACGGAAATTTTCTAAAGACGATTTTGTTATAAATGAATAACTATTATCAAATACATTTTCAAAGAAATGCTACAAATTTTTTCAACGGTGAAAGTTTTACATACCTAATAGCTCATTATGTAAATCCCGTTCAAAATCAGTCTCAGGATTGAATTTGTCAGATCGTTTACATCGGTGTATCCATTCTTTCCATATTTATCCATATTTGTAGACAAAGCCTTATTCTTTAGGGAAATTATGAAAAATAGTATCCTCTCCCTTTCTTTTTGCAACAACTTTGCTATTGTTGCAGCCAAACATAGCACACCGTCGTCCAGGCATTTTTCTACAATATTAAAGAGAAAGCATAATTTAGAGGATATCTAACTTCATTTGATCATTTACCTAATAAGCTCTTTAATAAGAACACTAAAAACGATTAAATAATCTATAAAAATAATAATTGATATTTTTAACACACTTTATAAATGCTACAGCATCCGAAAATAACAATAAAAACTGCTTCACAAAGGAGAATTGAAATATAAACAAACAGCACGATAACCATGGAGGTTAGTTGCTTGCGTCACATCAACGTGTCACGTGATCTCGACATCGCTAACATTGCAGCATAGAGAATGAGCAATCCTTATTGTATACTATCCTTGGACGTATGTTACGTCATTTGTGGAATCTTAGAGTCGGAAAACCATCACCGGTCAGTGATTCGACTTCTTCTTTTAGATGGGAGAGCGTGTGCAGAAATCAAGGAGAAGTTAGGTGCAGTTTGCAAGAACCGTGCAACTTCGATGACTGGTTTAATGAATTTAAGGGTGGTCGAACATCTTTGACGAGGCGCGGCCATGTCGTCTCATTGAGGTGACTACGGACAGTGTGATCAATAAAGTTCATGATATCGTGTTAGCAGACCGCCGAGTGAAGATTAGAAAAATTGCTAATATGGTAAACATCTCAATTGAACGTGTGCAATACATCTTTCATGCAAAATTGAGTATGAGCCATCTGCCAGATGGGTGCCGCACCTGCTGACGATTGATCAAAAACGGAATCGCATGATAACTTCAAAGCAATATTTGGACATGTTTAAGCGCAATACGAGTGAGTTTCTGCGGCGTTATGTGACTGTAGATGGGATATTGATACATCACTACACGCCAACAACCAAAGGTCTGTCGGCAACATGGGTTTTTCCCGACGAACGTGCTTCAACTGAGACTAAAATGATTTCATCAGACGGAAAAGTTATGGCGACGACTTTTTAGGATTCACAAGGCATAATCTTAGTTGATTATTTGTAGAAAGGAAGAACAGTCACGGGACAGTACAATTTATTGGACCGATTTGACGCCGAACTAAAGAGAAGAAAGCCCCATCTAGAGAAGAAAAAAATTCTCTACTATTATGATAACGCCCCGGCCCACTTATCGGCAATTGCGACAGCAAAATTAGTCGAGTTATATGGTGAATGGGCATCAATTCATGTTATTGGTGCCCATTCACCATATTCGCCAGATTTGGTCCCCTGTAACTTCTTTTTTTTCCAAACTTTAAAATGGCTTGGTAGAAAGCGGTTCATGTCAAATGAAGAGGTGATCGCCGAGGCACAGGCCTATTTTGCAGAGTTCGACAAATCCTGTTATTTGAATGGCTTAGGAAAGTTGGAACATCGCTGGACTAAGTGCATAGAGCTACAAGGAGATTATGTCGAGAAATAAATTTACTAAATGCATAACAATTGCGTTGTTTTCCTTAACACAGCTATTTATTATACCATCCTTGTATAAGAACAATAGTGCAACTTCATCATCTATCATAGTTTACACGAATGTTAGGATGTTTTGAAAATCCCAACATCCCATCATTTCAATCTTCTAGTACAGTTCTTTGCAACTTTTGGATAAATCCCATTTCTTGGCAGTACTAACTTAATCAAGTTAATGAATTTCGTTATTGTAATTAATGTTTCATATTGAACTGGAATGACTCTATCACAGATATCTAATAAAAAACAAATTTAGAAATGCTTGTTGTTTCGATAAAAAGGAAATTAATAAATTGGTAACACTAATCTGCAGGTAACCTTATTTATTTTCAGACAAAATTCGAATTATGTGACTCCTCAAACGCTATCCATTCTATAAACTGAAAGCTTTTATGGTCTGCTTCCCAATAGATTACCTTGCATTGTAAAAATAAAATTCACTTTATCTTCAATTTCTTTTCGTTGTTCTGCATTTATTCGCTCTTTCAGGCATTTGCAGTGTAGCATAAACAACCGTAATGAAACTGAATGCCATCTTACATATTAGGTAAGAAATGGAAGTGTACAGCGTCGGTCATTCCCTACTTATTCGACTTAACATACTTTCAGCGTTTCTCAATGTTATGCTGATGTGGGCAGCACGCGGACTCCGTTTCGTAAAAATGAAAGTGAACGTGTTTCTGCTGCATTTTGCGCGTCCTCGTAGTGAACAAGAAGAACTTAACCTTTGGAATGATACGAGTACCATTCTTTACGATTCTCGGCATTTGTCGTTACGATAGTACTCCGAAAAGAAGAAAAAAAAATGAGAAATAAATGATTCATAGTCACGATTTTGCTGTAACAGCAGTACATATAATGTCGAATTATTCGTTTGAGATAAAATTTCAAGGCAACATCTGCTCGAAGATAAATAATTTTCTTTCTTATATTGAGCTAAATTTAGCATTGAGTATGGTGAGATTAGCACTAAGATATTAACGCCACCTGTCAGAGGAATTTTGTACTACGTTAAATATAAAAGAAGATCCTATACTCTAATGCGAGAAAGAATAACCTAACTAAATAAAAGGCATTTATGGTATCCTCTGTAATTAAATACCTTTTGAATTATTGTTATGTGATAGAAAAATGATTGCAGTGAATATATCATATGGATTTTTTTATGAGACATATTTAACTTTCACCTATGAAAAAAGCAGAGGTGTGTTAGTCTTGGATGCTTCTGCGGTCAAACAGACGAAACTGAACAGCTGTAATCCCCTTACTGCAGCTTAAGTGTCAATGTTTTTAATTACAGACGTATTATATAAATATCTTGATTCTGCTACTTTTAGAAAAACAATTTTGTGTTGTTGTGAAGTAGATATTACACAAACCAATTTGCTACAAACTACCAAACATGATGAAATGAGATTTATTGTACGAATATAGTATACCATACCGCATTTTGTAAAATTATCTTTAAATATACAAGGTGTTCCGAATTTCCGCAACCGCCTTTTTTATATCAAATAGATTTGCTATATTTTTTATTGATCTTTTTGATAGTCACTTAAATTACTTTTGCTGTAGTATATTGCTGTGTTCATTTTGGACAATCACTTTTGGTTACATTGCAAATTTTGTTAAAACGTTGACACTAACAGAACTCTGATATTTTAAGACATAGCCTGAAAACAGATATAATGTCGCAAGTTGCTGTTTTGCTGTTTATTTAAGGGCTAAAACTTTATACGTTTCAAGGTGGTATATTGTAAAAATATATATAGGGTGTTATATCGTGCAACATTTATCGAAATTCAAACGCTCTTTTCTCGATTCTTTTAAATAGAACCTGTATTTCTTGATATTGCCAGCAATTTTCTAGTAAAATTACCTTCAAAACGGCACAAATCACGTAATACTTATCTCCAGTATTTTCGAAGATATTGTACTTGTATGGGAAATACGTTTGTAATATCCGATATGCGGGCATCTAATACAGCTAGATGGCCATGATTTTCAAATAATATCAAATATCCAATGATGCCTTTGATATTTGCGCGTTTATTGTCTTACTTACATACCATAAAAAATATTACATTGTTATACGAGGGTAAGTCAAATATTATCTACACTTTCGCCATAACAAGCTTTGAAGGTTATCGTAATGGCGGCCGCTTACGCATGCGTTGCGTTGGCGCCTCTGTAGTCAAGTGTGCGGAATTTAATCACGATCGCGTTATTTGTCTGCTAGCTACAACAGCATGAACATGTCAGCTCCGCTATTAGTTTGCACCAAAAAAGAACAAGGAGCAGTGATCCGATTTGTGTGATCAGAGGGTGTGAAAGGTGCTGAAATTCGCCGGCGACTATTCTGCTTAAAAATGCGTCACCCTCGGCGGTGAAGCGATCCAGTAAGCATTGGCAGATGTCCAAACGTTTGGTTTTGTTTTCTGTGGCAAGCAATCGTGTGGTACCCATTGCGCACACACTTTACGAAATTTGAGTTCATCGTGGATAATTTGATAGGCAGAACCGTGACTGATGTTTAAAGAAGACGCAACCTCACCTATGGTAACTCGCCTATTTGCTGTAACCATCTCTCCAGCTTGCTGAATGTTGTCGTCGGTGGTCGAGGTTGACGGCCATCCAGCTCCCTCTTTTTGTGTTACGCTCGTGCGGCCACTTTGAAACATTTCGATCCACAAAAAAACGCTTTTACGAGATAAAACACTGTCCCCGTATTGGAACAATAGTCTCCGGTGAATTTCAGCACCTTTCACACCGTCTGACCACAAAAATCGGATCACTGCTCGTTGTTCCTCTTTGGTGCAAACTAATAGCGAAGCTGACATGCTTACCTATGCTGTTGTAGGTAGCAGACAAATGACGCGATCGTGATTAAATTCCGCACACATGAATACAGAGGCGCCAACTCAACGGATTCGCAAGCAGCCGCCACTATGATAACCTTGTTATGGCGAAAGTGTAAATAATATTTGACTTACCCTTGTATTTATTCCCAATACGTTCTAAGGTATCATAATTCTAATATGTATCACCATATAGCGAACAACACAATAATTAAGTACCACGTTTCTTTAATTTGGTTTTAAAATTGTGAGATAATAAAAACGGAACCATTTACCTTCACTCGATTGTTCTCTTTTACGCAAATTGTTTGGATTATATTTAAGTAATAAGAAACCGTACGTAATACAAAACTGTTATTATTTTCAGTTTCTAAAAAGCAATGTAGACTTTTAGATTTTTCCATAATAAAATAATCTTAATTCAGAAGGTTCTCAAATATGCCTCCATTCTGCTTTGTGTCTATTCTCAACCGTCTCTATACGGAGTGGCTTACATTTTGAGCCGAGTTGTCCTCGTTTAATTGAAGAAAGGCTTATTCGCTGCTATATGTTTTCTGTAGAGGGTGTCGTGTAAATGGTTTTTATAGTAGGCCATAGAAAAACATCACAAGGGGTATTCCACTGACATTCTTGATGCTAAAAGTAGGTTTCTGTTGCAAGCGCCAAGAACAACTATCACGTCTATAAACTCTTCTCTTGAGACATTCATTGTTAGTTAATGAAAGTTAGTAAAAAATAACAGCAATGGAATAATTGACAACAAATAATTCAAATTACAATAATTGAGCCCTAATAAAATTATAACAAAAACTAAAACGCGATGACAATAAAGAAAAACTACGAAAGATAACTTTATGTGTAAATTTTAGACAGAGACTTAATGTTTCGTTAGATAGTAGTTTCTATTTGAAAATCATGATGTGCCGCATATCGAATATTACTGACGTATTTCCCAAAAAAGTGCAATATCTTCGAAAATACTGGAACTAGGTATTACGTTATTAGTACCATTTTAAAGATAATGTTACAAGGGAATTGTTAGCAATATCAAAAAATATAGGTTCTATTTAAATAAATTGAAAAAAGAGCGTTTGAATTTCGATAAATTCTGCACAGATTTAATACCCTGTACATATCTTTACATTTCATCATCACGACACTATTGTCAAAGTGCACGTAACTGTATATCTTTGCAAAGGTAATTTAAGTGGCTATCGAAATAATCAATAAAAAATATAGCAAACCGTTTAAATTAAAAAAGTTGAAGGCGGCTGCGGAAATTTGGAACACCCTGGATATTAGTAGATAATATTACAAAATGCATCGTGGTATACTATATGTGTACAGAAAATCTCATTTCTCCATCTCTCCGACGACACACTAATGGCGCACTCGGTAAAGAATTTTTGACATATAGACGAGGGGGTCCGAACTTTCATAACTGTGAAAGTGTTTAACTTGGAAAATTGAAATTTTGCAGAACTTGAACGTATAGGGTAGGATCAGAAGCCGAATTAATTTCCTGAAAACATACAGCATGTCCGAAAATTACGATTAAGCTTTCAAATGCAAAAAATCTTTTTTAACACAACTACCTATTTTTCTGTTTCTTATCAAATTGCTCCTACAAAGAAAAAAGATACTTTTCAAGATATTTATGAAAATGTGCACTGTTACACAATTTTCTTAAAAAAAAAAGAGTACCCACAAATGTGCCTTACATGGTTTTTTAAAATGTCATCTAACTTTGGAGATATCCAAGTTAGTTATGAGTTATGTTATGACCATTACGGAACAGTCCAACACAAATTTTCTATTTATCCTTTTTAGAGCTAGTACGATTTAAACTATATAATTCTGTTTGATCATACTTTGCTCAACACAAACTAGGTTCGTACAAAAAAAACAAACTTTGTAACCATCAGCAAATACTAATAAACTGTAGATATAAATACATACATTGCAATAAATATACGAAGAAATGAGAAATAAAGTGCTAAACAAAAAAAAATTATTATTATTATTTTAAAAGAACCATTCACTTCTAAACAATTCTAAATTTAAAGAAGGTAGTATGTACGTAAACACAATTATTACTAAGTGTCATATCCAATAATTGTTCTGATGTTTCTGTTATGGCACACTGATAAAAAAAAATATTAACAGTGGTTTAGTTTCAAAAATTGCTATAGCGAGAAAATAGCTGATTTTAAACTACAAGCATCTTAATAATTTCTAGTATCCAGAATGTTAAAAATTCAAGACTACAGTAATATATAGAGTGTTTCATTAAAAAAAGGCTTTGTAAGAAAAATATGTTACACTAACTTAACGCAATAATACGCGCATCTCGTTAACAATTCAGAATCACATAAACGCATGCGTATTAGGTACTTTCATGCTCAGTCTAGGTACCAAACATTACATTGGTCTAATTCGCACTTCCGGAGAAATAACGGTTACTGTAAATGTCGATTTTCTCAAAGAAACCTCAATAATTCTGAAGCCCTTTGTTTTAGGACAATAGTACCTTACTAGATTTTGCCCCTGAATTTAACGAGGATTCCAAAAATGCAATAATATATAGGATGTTCCGTTAAAAATACAACTTTGAGTAGCTTCATAGTTATGAAACATCCTGTAGGTTTCGATATAATTTTAAGCCATGTCCATGATCGCATCTCAAACAAGAAAGAAGGCGTTTTGAAAAATCTTCGTTCACAAAGGCACAATCTTCCGAGGTCGCGGAGATGTCTCACCATGTATATATTCTTATATAGTGCAAGCCAATCGTCTATGGTTTTAAGAAGTAATGTATTGGAGTTGTTAGTTCTTCTTATCCATACGTGAAATTTTGATTCAAATTATACTGGAGGTACTAGAAACGGATCACCTAAACATAGGATTTAAATCTCCGCTATTGGATATATAAAGTAAAGCGAAGAAAAATTTCAAAATAAATTCTTAATTTTCCAACATACAATTTAAAAAAATATATATAGGTATAACAATATTTTAACCAGAATTCACATGCAGAAGATTATTTCCTTTTCTTACTTATGTTGTTTCCGTAGGTTTAACAGAATGATTTGTAAACTGTGCAACCTTTTTATAATTACTTTCTGCATAAACAGTTATTTTTCGTTAAAATTGATTTTTCTGCAATTTTATTCTAAATTGCTTGAATCCTAAGTGGACCTGGTTTCGGTAAATCTTCTTGTTCCTCAAAATCCTATTGAGTATCTGGTCCGAGTTCGCTCAAATCCTACATTGCGGGCGCAGGGATTTATTTTTAATACGATTTGCAAGTTTTTCTTTGGCATTTGCATTCAACATTGCCTCTGGACCCAGTCCACTACATTTCTTAATGTTGTAGGTTTTTGTTCTACGTTTCAGTGTAATTTCAGGAATACTAATGCTCGTAGCTGCTCCATTTATCCCCATGCTGTCTAAAATAATTGTTTCTACCGCTGTGTCCAATTAATTTCATGCTTAACATCTTACTCTTGCAGTTGCTCTGCATTTTCTGAAACGTGTAAATTAACCAAAGCTTAGGCCCATCTCACCTCCACTCCATTGGTTCAACTGCTACAAAAATTTCGGCCTGCATTGAAGCAGAGATATCTGTATTTGTATAAAAAAAAACTACAAATACTAATAACATGTTGGCTTATTGTTACACTTCGAGCTATCTGTATTTTTTGCACTGTCTAAAAGGAACCCACGTTTATACATTTATTTAACTGATGTGTCCGTTGATCTCTAGTTGTTTCACTGGTAGAAACATAGCCCACCTGTTATTTTCTCATAAAGTACGCCCCTCCTCTCCATTTCATGGCCTGGTTTCATTAAAATGTACCTTAATATACTTTATATAGTCTTCCATCAATTTCTCCTACTTTAGAAGATAATGTACTAAATATCTGTCTTTGTAGATATTTTTGCGAATTCTCAATAATAAAGCAAGCGTAGTTAAATTACAGTTGGTACTCGTCCATGTAGGTATAGTAGTGGTAGTGCACTGTTCAATTCGTAGAGACCGATAGTGATGACGACAATCTACTCCATCCTAGATAAACTTCGTTGTCTGTAATCTCTAATAAAGGAAAGTATTTTCAATTTTCCCATAGTTGCAGATACAGATAGCAAACTTTTTTCTACCTAGAATACTTCATAAAGGTGAAACTAAAAGCCTGTTAAAAGCTTTAGAAGATGTCGATTCATCTATCTTCTCACCTATAAATACAATCTTCCGTAAAATGTTTGATGTAAAGCGTAATAACTTGATCCATTCTTAGTTTTTTTCCCATTACCAACCTGTTTCTTGTCCTAAGTTCATGTCCTTGCGTACTAGCACTTAAGCTGATAAAAACAGTACACCTTCCCATCAGGCATTTAGCGTCTTCAACTATGTCGATTAAGATGCGTAAAGTGAAGAGCATCTTCCGGACAACACATACCTCAACATCGCTGTCAGTTAAAAAATCGCATCGTTATAAAGGCGACCGAGCCCATCACTTGATTTCTAACGAATTCTCAACGATAACTCACATATACATTGCAGTGCATAAATTAGAATTTATACCGGCGAAAATTTGCATAAATACCACTTGCGCGTTAGCCGAACCAGAAAAATGTGCGGTTAAAGTTGGCTATGCATATGTGCGCATGAATATGTGTAGAGACCTACGCATCTTCGTCTTATCTGCGTGAAGAAGCCACAAAAAGTCGCGCGAATCAGATGACAGTACGCGTATAATTAAAATCTTGCTCGTCCAGAATAAATAAAGGATGTTGAATCGATCGATATCGGCTGCTTAGAATCTTTACTAGCAACAACACTCTGACTCCGGTTATTATACGTTCAATATAATAAGTAGAGTTGGTTAAAAAGATGGTACCGGCAGTGGTGTACCGCATAAAAGTAGATACGTAATATACAATATTAGTGAAAAATAATATTGTTACCTTTTCCTGTCGTCTTGATGTCCACTGTGGCAATTGGCAACCGCCCTTGTAAGCTGCGTAGAATTGCAACATCAGCAACGCTTCCATTGTCGATTCATTCAGCCGTCGACGGTGTTGTGAATACGTTGTCGTATACTTCGAAAATGATCATTCGACATCCAGTGAAGTCAGATTTGCAAATGTCAGATATTCCTTTTCCTCATCTGGGCACTCTTGATTTCCAGTTATAGACCAAACCTTTTGTAAATCGGGATTTTTCGTTAAAATTGCACCAAATTTTTGAGCAACATCGACTCCTATAGTGTTCGTCAAGTTTTCTAGAGCGGCTTGTAAATTGTTTACGCAATTTAATGCGTCTCGTGCAGATAAGTGACTGTTTTCTAATTGCTCAATAGCTTGTGCAACTTCAGAATAGTTCATGGAAATTTCATCTATTTGTTGTTGAACGTTCGAATTGGAAAAAAGTTGCTATCTCGAACTGCTGCAGAATCATTTGAATCAAGTTTCAAGATGACATTTTTCACTTGTGAAAAATATTTCTGATAGTAAGATACTGCCTGGAGCCATGTTCCCCATCGCGTTATTACCGGCTGAGGTGGTGGCGGTAATTTCGGACACAATTGTTTGAATACACGGATGTTTGGGAGATTTGATGAACATTTTTTTTGTAGATGCTATTAAGTTATCCACCATCGGATACTTCTCTGGAATGGTTTCTGCTGCGAGGTGACATATGTGTATGAGGCATGTTATGTGAAGAAGAGTCGGAAAGCATATTTTCAACATC